>OZ038475.1:139138487-139178487 GCA_964036315.1 Acanthosepion esculentum | reverse complement strand
AAGGAGGACAACTCAACAGAAAAAAATATGTGATATTTACAGAAAATACTGGAGAATGCTACTTTACAGCTGTGGCAAAGTGTCCTTAACAGAGATGCCGAGTTATGACCGACAATATTGCAGATTCTTCTTTGGATAACAACATTTAGATAATTTGGATAATTGACGGCCAGTGAAATAATCTATCGGTACTGATATCTTATTTTTTCATATGCATAATATCTGCACCAAGAATCCTACCCTATTTGTACATCCGCATGTGGCTGAGTTTAGAATTTAGAGATATCATTCTGCTCGACTGGTTCCCACCCACGGTTAGAGAGCACAGTCTACCCTGTGGCAGGAATATTACATGGTGTAGCTGGCGTGACATTTATATCGCCAAAATAAACTGGGTGAATTTCGGTGGTGATAATTTATATTAACTTAGCGTAAAAACCATTCGAAAAAGCAATTTATGTCACCTGCTTAACATATCATATTACAAAAATATATATCATCCGTAGTCTATTTTGAGCTGAAATGACTGTATAAGTTCAGATTTTCTCCTATACGATGCTCCTTTTCCAGACATTAGCAGAAAAATGCTTTCATACTCGTAAACAATTCTTAATATAATTAAATTAAATTTTCGAATAAATACAGATTTATTTCCCTTTTATAATTTATGTTTAAATTGCACTGATATCACAATTTTCTGTCTGATCAGAATTGATACTTTATTGCTTTCCATTAGTAATAAGGTATATTATACCACGTTCTGTAAACATGGGAGTGCCATAATCTAAAAAAAATAAAGATATTCCTTTGGCCTAAATACATTCTGCAACGCGTAAAATCTGGATTGATAAGTGATATATGACCTTTAATCATTGTCACATGTGCTTGAGTGGGTTTCAATCAATTTATCACACTGTTTGGCTGCTCAATTGCACCAGTCAGCGGACTTGAAGTATTTGATAAGGTAAGTATACGCCTGATAATATCATCAGTTAATTTCAATTCTTGAAGAGACTTTTGACGAGGACGGCTGGTATAAAAACTCGATTTAATCGCGATCGATTGAAAGAAATAAAACCTTAGAAAAGGAGTGATGGGAAATGTCAGAAAAATGAAGGCGACCAGCAGGAAGCCGAGTTAGGCACAATTGGGAAGCAGTAGGATCTTTTATTCAATCAACGGGTGTTCTCTTGTGAAAATGTCAGCGAAGGTTGAAAAGCATTCGATGAAGACGTATTTTACAATTCTAATGTTGGGATGTCAGCCAATAAAATTGCAATGGCTGCAAGGCGGGAAAAAGGATACAGAGGTGAAGGCAATATAAACCGAGGAAAAGAAATCAAAGGTACGACAGACTCATGCAAACAGATAAACGCTCAACAAGATCATTATCCACAAGCACGCCCACGCAGCGTTTTACTTTCAAGTCTAGTAATGTATATACTTGAAAGGAAAACGAATACTTTCAAGAAAATTAACTGACACTTTAGTTATTTAAGGCAGAATGTGTAAAAGCTTACGATAATACACACACGCACACACACACACACGCACACACACACACACATGTGTATATATATATATATATATATATATATATATATTATCTGATTATGTGCAAAAACTTTCATGGTCTTATATTTTTTACAATTATTCAATTACCCTAAACTGGCGTATAAGTCGACCTCAAGATTTTTAGCTCAAATTTCTGAGTTAGGACTACACCTACTATAGGTCGACCGCCAAAAACACAGACCCCCAAAATTAGGCATATTCGCTAAATAAAATTAGGCTACAGTATACTATAAGCTGTGGCAAAAATGCATAAGGTCACACCACTTACATGTATATTGAAACACTAACCGTAATATATATGTGTTGCATAGCAAATAGTCTACAACTTACACTGGTAGGTACGGTATATTGTATCGGTATAACTTAGCAATCATTTAAAATTCGTCACGT
Source organism: Acanthosepion esculentum (assembly GCA_964036315.1). NCBI lineage: Eukaryota > Metazoa > Mollusca > Cephalopoda > Sepiida > Sepiidae > Acanthosepion > Acanthosepion esculentum. The sequence continues at coordinate 139,176,522 of OZ038475.1, read as the reverse complement.
CTGCCGATAAACTCCTATAAAATATTACTGCCGTAGATTACACATTATACCTTATATTTTTGATAGTACTACTACGTATCGTATGTTATTGTAAAAAACAAATTATCACTCATCCACCATTTGCGTCAGGTTTTACATACGATGTATGCTCTAGCGTTAATAGAATAAAATGACTATTAATGCTAATATTAATAATACTAATATTACTATTATTTCCTATAGAGTTATGTGTTAATATGCCAAATATGTTCACTAAACACAAATTTTAGTAAGATATATAAGTAACAGCCTTCGGGAAGTACGGTAAGTGGTGTTCAGTAATTGTTAGGTGTACTGTTCCCCTTATTTACAACTCAGTGGTAAAGTTTTGCATTTTATACACACCATATAAGTCGACCCCTAGATTTAGAAAAAATTTATGCTTGAAAATTCGACATATACGCTGAAGTATATGGTAATAAATCCGATAAAATTGTTACATAAAGCCAACATTATTTCCCTTATTAAATTGCTTGAAGTATTTTTATTACAGATAAATCGTCTTTTCTATCATATTCTTTCATTCACTTCCGATTTAATAATTCGGGAAAATATTTGGTATTGATGGAATCGCTGTTATGAAAATCTGATTATTCTGTAGATTGATTCTTTTTGTTTTTTTTACGGCTTACAAACCTTTGGCAATTTATTTAAAGCCAGTTATTCGATTAGATTGCAAAATATATTTTGAGATAATAATGATATATTTATACACGACCTACTAATGAATAAATAGATGGGAGAAGGAGATGTGGATTCATATCTTTCCCAAGGGTGTTTGCGTGTAGTGAATATAACGGAGACATCTGGAATTGAAACTCGAATCTCTACTTTCAAGTACTGAGCTATTATCCATTAAACCACCTGCACATCCAAGCTTACATCACCTGATATTCTCAAACGGTCACTCATCTAGGTACTGACTAGAATCGACGTTGCTTAACGGTAATCGAACGAGAATTCGTGTTTCATCACGATATAGCGGTAAGCGTGATTATTCTGAAGAACATTCCGCATATAAAGATCTTTACAGAATAATCTTTTTAATTTTCACTGTTTCATCTAATCGAATTTATTACTGTAATGTTAGACAACAAGTTAACCCATCTGAACCCTTAAAAATACAAATAATGTTTTCTCTAGAAAATGTCAAGATATTGGAAGCTGATCTTAAATCAATGTCGATTATATTGAATGAATTTACTCTTTATTAATTAGAGTTATTTATGTTTAAGTTTGGTAAATATATCTGTTAAAATGAGATTATAATTTTCATTTTTGGTCATTTAGACGAAACATTATCAATGTATGTTAAATAGCAGACCATATAAAACTTCTTTTATTAAACTAATTATTTTAATAAAAGTTTAATTAGTAACTCTTTTCCTAATAAGATTTTTCTCAGGAAGTTCCATTCCTGGAGAGTTTTATTTCTGAATAAATGAAATCAAATCACAATTATGTATTTTATTATATTCTAAAATCCTGGAGGAACTAGAACTCCTACCAGGATTAATTATTATGGGACACTGTCTTAAGTTATGCAGGTGACCCAAGTTAGATAGCAAACATAGAAAAGAATGTGCAGAAATTCCCGGAAAAATAGTAAAGAAATCTTAGAAGACAGGACCAAGCATTAATTGTAAGAAGAAACATTGCAGTTTTGTCATGATGTTAACCCCGAGATGCAAACTTCGAAACAGCGATGCCAAAATCAAGCATCAATTGTGAAACTCTAAATATCTAAGATGGGTTTTAAAAGAGGGCGGAAAATAATAAAGGTGCAGTAAAATAGAGAAAGATGCTTTCCAAAAGCAAAGCAAAGTATTAAGAAATAGGTAAAATTCGTTACAAAAAAGGGAAAAGTGTACTGAAATGCTATGTAATATCAGTTATCCACTATGGGAGTTAATACTGGACAATCTGTCACAGATGAAAACGCGATATGAGGTAACAGAAATAATGTTCTACACAATAATAATATGAACTGAACATTTGAGTGAGGAGGAAGTTTAAAAAACTGAATGAAACAAGAATCAGAAAGCAACAGATGAAATTTCACAAAGGCATGGTAAGTAAAAATGTTTGGAGACTTCTCACTGGATATATTGAAGGCAAGGGAGACACAGAAAAGTAGCGAGGAAACTCTCAAATGAACATTTTTAAATGAATGGGAGAAGGACTGAGGTTGAAAGTCAAATGTTACTACGAATTCAAAAGATAGGAAGTTGGAGAGGACCGTCATTGTTCTGAAGCATCATAGAAGAATTAGACGTTTCCTCATTCAAATTTCTACATATTCTGAATATTTTTCATTTGAAATTTAAATTTACTGTCATTCGAAATTCTGACTTTTGCTGACCTGATATAGCAAACACCCCAGTAAAGTATCCGAAAAGATTCCTTGACGCGTAGGATGTCGTGTGAATAACTGCGCGCACAATCACGCAATATATAAAACTGACAAACGAGCACTTATTTCTAGCAACGCTCCAATCATGGCTTCAAGTTTCTAAACAACAGCGATGTGAACCATTTTCTGTACATGTCTCTATACAAATCCCGATGAAATAAGAATAAAAGAGCAGCCTCATGGCTGAAACATTACTTATTTTGCAGAGATTCTAGAAGCCAGTGTTAAGGTAAGAAGGCCAAATATCGAATCTTGAATTTAAATAGATGCACACATTCCCTGGCTACTTTATGAAAATAGCTTAATGGATTAAAGCGACAGTTCATGTCTTTGGTGACATTAGGATATTGAAGGTCAATTTACCGGGAACTGCAGGTTGACGTTCCATGCAAAATGGACAAATACGAACTGAGCAATTCTAAATAAGAAAATGACAACATATCCCTAGGCATGAACAGAGGGGCGAGATGAATTTATCGTCGAATATTATACAAATGGCTCAGTTGGAACATTTCTGAACGTTACCCGAATAGGCTTAAGATGAACGGAAGTGTAGAATGCCAGATCTTTTAGACATTAAGAAGAAACATCAGTTCATTAGCGACCACTTTCTGCGCTCTGTTATATATATATATATATATATATATATATATATATATATATATATATATATATATATATATATATATATATATATATATATATATATATATCCAAGTATAGCATTGGTGTATACGGAATAAATTGCAATAACCAACAAATACAATTCTTAAAAGAGTGTTCAACAAAGAGTAGAGCATTTATAATTATTTATTCGAAAATTATAAGATAAATATGTTATAAAATCACTAAAAAAGAGCCATTTTGTTTCAACACGTCTGGTGTCTTATCAAGTGATGATGTTGAATGCAGAATAAAGGGTCTTAAAAGGTTCAAATCAATCAAACACCTCTCGCTAATGGAAACGCTGTTACATAAGCTGGAATGACCAATCTAAATACAAGTATACGAGAATTCAAAAAAATTGACAACGAAGTAAGATTATAATAATTACTTAATGCTTTAAAGTTGGGGTTAGACTAAAGTAGAATTTCTTCTAACTAATAACTATTAAATTATACGATAAAATTTGAAATTACAAATTAAAAATTATACATTTTAAATATAAATTTAATCTATATTAAGTTTAAAATTATAATATTTCTGAGGAAAAAAGAAAAAAATAATTATGTTTTTCTATTTATTTTGTCTTTATTGAAATTAAGTTGGAATAAACGTTATGATCAAATGTTGCTCTGAATTTCATGACAATATAGATACATTAGAAGCATGAACAAAAGCAGGGGATGATGACATCTTGCAAACGACAATACATACACAATCAGATAATAATACATAAACACTCAGACGTATTTAGATATATACACACACAAAAAGCGACGAGACAGGAAATATCTCCACGTCTCTTAAAAATAAAAAACACAACATACATACGCAACGAAAGCTATACACAAGTGACCATACACACAGACACCGATAAAGACACGTACATACACACACATACATTGACAAAGACACGCCGATACACCTACCAAGAAATATTCAAGTTTGAAAGTGTTATTGAACGAATTGTAAACACTTATTAAAATAGAACTTATACGGGCAAATATACATAGATAAAAATGATAGAATAGATAGAATTCAAATTTGGCAGAACAGAAAAACAAACATTAGGTAAAGAAAGGACAATAAAACAGATAGACATGGAGAGAAATTATTTATATACGCATAAAAGTAACACCATCTAATATATAAAAAAACGAAAACTTCAAACACACACACACACATATATATATATATATATATATATATATATATATATATAAACATATTTCATATATACCTCTATCCGCACTAGTGCACATAAACGAGTAAAAAATATAACAGTAGTTGAAATAAAAGAAAATCTACATACAGATATATGTGTACACATATTCTTCACTACATACAGAAACACAGAAAACCCTACGTACAGACAAACATATACACACATATATATATATACATACCCATTCACACATATGCACATATATATCTATATATACACATACACACACATACATATACGCATAGGTATATGCATATATACACATACAGAAGCAATCATAAATATATCAACCTACACAGCAACATAAAAAAGTAAACAAACTATTTATATATATATATATATATATATTAACTGATTTAAAATATGTTTTTTTCGATACACAGTCATAACCATGTTTCAAAAACTGAAGCTAAAAACCTATAGGGTGTTGGCTATTTCAATTTCAATTTTCGTTGTATCAGTTATTGAAATAGCTACCACCCCTTGTCCAGAGGAGTGGATTTCTCTGTATCCTAATATGAATATTTGCCGTGCCTTTAAAACTTTAAATTTAAAAAAATAAGTTACTCCAAAATTCGCTTGAAGAAGAAATGGAACTAATGTCTTTAATTTAATAACAAAATTAAATTCGAAGATTTTAGCTTCCATTTTTGAAACATGGTTATTACTGTGTAGCGAAAAAACACATTTTAAATCAGTTAATTTATAATACATACATACATATATATATATATATATATATATATATATATATATGTATATATATGTATATATATGTATGTATTGAATATTGACGGGTCATGTGTTGGTCTCACCAAGATTTTGATTCTTTTTGTTTGTTCATATACATACAAACATGCACACACACACACACACACACACACACACACACACACACACACACACACACATATATATCTATATGTGTGTGTGTCTGCGACCGTGCGTGCGTGCGTGTGTGTGTGAGAGAGAGTGTATGGGAGATATTGCTTATTTAGGATTTAATATATCTTTAATACATATTATACAACCCTGACAAGGTCCTTTTCTTATGTTTTATTGAGAAACATTCTCATCGTTCTTGAACGTAATGGGTTTAGAAATAATCCGAATATTCGTTGAATCCAAGTGCATAACCTCATCTCTTAGAGGTTTTCAATGATTTAATTGCACAATTATCATTACTATCGTGTAAGTGGTATTGATGACAAAATCATGTTGAAAAGATATTTATCGAAATTTTCAGTGATATCATCTCTTGAGGGTTTGAGCAACCGAGAATAGCTTTCCAGCCCACAACTGTTCTAGCCCATCGATACCATATATATATATATATATATATATATATATATATATATATATATATATATATATATATATATATATATATATATATATATATTCGGAGTAATCAGTTTTTGTTAGGTCTATATTTATCTCAGTAATTTGACCTTATATAAAAATGACCAAATTAATAGTTCTACTGGGACAAACCCGCATCTCCGTTGGTTTATTTCTTACGAGATCCAAAGAGATATTTCTTTTTCAAGTCGTCTACGCCGATCGACTTCTCAAAGAATTCTCAGTATTAATCTCAAAGAATTTTCAGTATTAATCTCACTGATCTAAGACACAACACTTTCGCGCCGACTGGCCTCCGGTCAAATTCTCGCGGTTTCGTCGGCTTTTGGCTGACCAATCTAAAATTGACCTTGCACCAAAAGATACCAGCAAAAGCGTTGTAAGTTGACCACCATTGTCCGATTTAAAGCTAGGATATATATTACAGAGATTTAATATTATCTATGAATATAGTTTAACATCATTTATTTTAATTTTCTATATAACATGTGTTCTTAACAGATATATTGTCTTATTTTGATAGAGAAAATATAATTCATTTTTTTAAAATATTATACTCTTCATCAATATATGCATTTGCTCTTATCGTAATTATCTATGAATTCATCCGGCAGAAATCCTCTGTTCGGGCTATTTGACGGGCGTGGAAACACCTCTCAGTTGTTGTACCAGTGTCACTTTGACTCGGTGTGGTAGCACCTACTAGAATCCCAGCTACAGGCAAATAACTGATCCCGCTAAACAAAAACAAAACACTATAAAAGTCTAAATATACATTTTTATAGTAAAAATTTCAACAATATTTATTTACCTCTATCTATAAAAGGCAGGGTGTGTGTGTGTGTGTGTGTGTGTGTGTGTGTGTGTGTGTGTGTGTGTGTGTGTGCGCGCGTGTGCGTGTGTGTGTGTAATGAATGCACGGCCCTAATTTTCGACGGATTGGCTCCAAAATTTAGATGCACATGTTCCAAGTTATTGGCTACTATGAATAGGAAGAAAGATTCTATTGGCCAGCGTGAGAGCCAACAGCTGACTGACACGAATGTTAACTAGCAGGCTAGCATGCAAAAAAAATCGATAGCCGCATTCGTCACAAGTGGGAAAAATTCAAATCTGCATGCCACTTTACTCCAATTGGCTCATTCGCTTGCTTAAACTCAACGTTGATTCTGATTCCGCAGAACTGGGTTGGGTGTGAAAAAATATTTGTTGTTAACATTCTGTTTTCATTCGATTTTTCCAGTTACGAGTCTTTTTTAAAGCTAATCGTTTTGTGTTCATTTTGTTTAGTTCTTTTTTCGTAACAGATTTAATGTTTAGTATAGAGCTTAGAAAATATTCGCAGTGTGAGATAGGCAAGAAGTAAGGCATGTAGCAACATCAGTACGGCAAAGGGCTCTCCTTTAAAGGCAAGAAAGAGCAAAAATATTTTAAGTCAAGTGATAGCGATTGCTGTATGAGTCGTACGATTTTTCAATCAAGCACGGGTAACGCCGGGCCATGCTGCTAGTATGCAAATAAAAGCTGAGTATCTAGCATGTATTCATTTTTGTAAGCCGTATAACATACATTTATTAATAACAAGCAAGGAAGAAAATTAAATTTATGCAGTAAATGACTCATAAGTAATTGATATGCCGGCAAACACTGAAATCAACAAATCATAAATATCCATTTTGAACAACAGTAAAGACAATTTGGTTATACGAATCCGACATTTTAAAGCAAGCAGATTCCCATCATTGAAGAGATTAGCAAATCAAGCTAATCCACAAAAGAGACATTGTATACCAGACTAATCTAAACGTACTGAAGATTCAAGCAATCCTTTGTTATCATATAGCAGAAAATATATACACACTTCAAGAAATTTTTCCGGTTTGATTTTAGGGAGAATTCTTGTCCAGATAATACAGCAAAGGTCACAAAGCTTTGGTTCAGATCTGTGGAAAATTTCTGGAAAAATGGCACATAGGTGAATATTTCACACAACTAATCTTGGAAAACGGTATCAATACATATCTCCACACACACGCGCACACACACACACATACACACACACAAATATGTATATATATATTCATGATTTTATTGATTGATCCGCTTTCTACGGCATATCAAAACTTTGCAGTTTATTTAAAAACTGCATATACTTGGATACATTGTGTTTCAAAGCTATATAGCCGTAAACTTCTCTCTCTCTCTCTCTCTTTCTCTCTCTCTTTCTCGCTATATATATATATGTATATATATAATACATATATATGTGTGTGTTTGTGCAAGAAATATATATATATATATATACATACATACATAGATATACACACACACATATATATATATATATATACATACTTACAATCATACACACATATATATATATATATATATATATATATATATATATATGTGTGTGTGTATGTAAGTACGTGCATATATATGTGTGTATGTGTGTGTATCTTTTGTTTATGGAGGAAGATAAAGACAAAATCGTGTAGCTATGTGTGAGTGTGTGTTTTAATACCTATATGCGCTATTGATATATTAAACATTGATATTCCAGATTATGTTCGCTTAAAGAAACCAAATGAATTAATTTCCCAGTGGTCACTGAGCCGCCCACTTGTGTTGCAGAAAAATAAGGAACCAGAACTTTTAAATCTGACATGTACAAACTCAATTCATTAATTCCGTTTCGACTGTATTTCCGGTTGGATAATAGCCGTTCCAAAGGACATTGTTATCTGAAACCGAATTTGTGTTTTTTTTTTTTGTGATATGGGGAAACCTATATATTAAGCCGTGCAATATTGCTGCCCAGAGAACTGAGTTAGTTTTCTTTTGCCCTCACAGCAATGTTAGATTTCACTTTATCAAACGGCAACCATGATGTCCGATAACTGCAGTATTCACAATAGCACAATGTCTCTGTGTTTTATTTTTATGAACGTTTTCTTAGTTAAGCCAAAGGTGAAAAAGAAAGTTTATCTTCTAAATGAAGAAAGAATTCACATAGAACGATTTTTGTTGCGACCTGACTGAATAAACGAAAATATGTTACAAATATATGAATTTTTAATTTAGAGTGATATTTATTTTAATTATTTTTTTAAGCGTTTCACCCCAAGTAACGCGGGAAGCCACAAGCACGTAAGGTGTTACAGAGTGTTGGAGCGAGAGCAAATAGGAGTGATAGAGAAAAGTATGAAGAGAAGTATAAGGGATAGATCAGGACATCTGGAGACGTCGATTGGCATTACATTTGAATAGTTGGAGATTATAGCTATCAGGGAAACAGGAATAGGGAAGGGAGTTCCACAGCCGAGAAGTGCGAGACATGAAGGTATTGGAGTAGAAGAGACGGCTACATTTAACAGTTTCGACAGTGAAAGGGTGTGAGCGAGATGCCAGCCTAGTTGAACGCTTAAATTCATGAAGTCTGGGAACCATCGAAAGCAGCTCCTCGGAGCAGTTACCTTGAAAGTATTTGTAAAAAAGACAGATCGGCGCCTATTAATAAGCGGTATTTTATTTTGTTTGTTTAGATCAGCGGCATAAAAGTATCTATGAGTTATTTAATGTCGAAATCATAATATTTATACAAAATTTTATTTAATTTGTTTGGAAGATAATAATGGTTTCGGTGATACACGTCTTATTCATTGACCCTTAGCTGGGTGGAGAAGAGGGGTATTCATAACGTACCCAGGGGTATTTGCACGTAAGTGAAAATAACGAGCCAAACTGATTTGCAACTCGCCTCTCCGTTTAAGAGTTCCGAGCCATTATCCATTAAACCATGCTCGCATCGAATCTTGTTTTTCCAAACGGTCACTCATCTAGCTACTTAACATATTGGATGTTGCTTAACTTTCGTGATCCTAAATATGGTGTATTTAAATTAACTCGTATATTCTGATTCCTAATATCTTCTCTCACATTGTTAATTTTAATAAGACTTTCACTTATCATATTTCCTTATGAGAGCATAAATTTACTTTATGATTAACTATTTGTTTTTGGGAAAAATTTGTTTTTGCTTACCTAAAATTATATTTATCAACTTTGCCTTTTGTACTCTGATTTATTTTTCATCAATTGATAATACTTTGATAAAGGTAGTATAAATTCTTTTTACTGGATGTTATAAAAATTGACTTCATTAAATCCGCGTACATTATGCATAAATCATAAAGGTAATATTTATTTTGGCTTCTTTAAACTTTTTCCACAATTATCAAGTTTTTGAGATTTTGTATCTAACGTTATATACATACATACATATATATATATATATATATATATATATATATATATATATATATATATATATATATATATATAGTGTGTATCAAAAATAAACATTTTGGGTGGGTCGCTCGCACAGAATCATATGTCCTCAAAACCTTCGTTTTTTTAGTCATTACGTTTACGGTAATGGCGACGTATTGGCCTATGGACTAGGTTACATTTGTCATTCATGTACATTTTTGGCTATTCCGTCTTCAACGTTTAACGTGTAGTTAGCGAGTTTACTGAGAAATGTTATGTTTAACAATGGCGTTATATTCATATTGTGAGCAGGAAGTTATGATTTTTACGTACGCCCACTGAATAGTAAAGGACGCGAGGCTGAACGGATGTATCACATTACGTTTCCAGACCAAAGCTAACCGAGTCATCGAACATTTGCTACTGTTTATCGTTGCAATACTGAGACAGGTATCAAAGACACCACAAATAATGGATCGAACACCTTCCTGTACCGTATCATTTGCAACGTGTGCAGGGTATTTCGCCATCTGATCACTTGCCACCTGAGAACTTATTCCTATGGTTTATTGCGCAAACTGCCGATCCCTGGTTTGATTCTTCAGTCTTAATTACTGATGACACAACATTTGGAAGAAATAAAATAACAAATTAATATATAACCAACATTTGTGAGCGGATCAGAATCTCCATGGTACAACACAAGCATGACACCAACATCAGTTTACGAATAATAATTGGGCTGGAATTGCAGGCGACTGAATGGTAGGTCCATATGATCTCCCAACAGGTTTTACAGGAACTGTCTACTTTAATTCAAACCAACGTTCAGATCTGCTAGAAGATGTACCCCTGCTAATACGAAGACGCATACATGATGGGACTCAAGAAAAGCTAATCACATTGTTCGCAATGCAGTGTCTGACATCTACCATGAAAGATAGATAGGTAGGAGAGGACCTGCACGTTCCTCTGACCACAGTACTGTGGGTCACCTAAAATAATTGGTTTACGCAGCAGACATTAACAATGCAAAGACGATTCATCAACCTGTCATGGGAGGCTGCGAAACCATTCAACGCCGTGTGGGTATATTTGAATGTTCTGCCAGTCAATGACCCGACGGGTGCATGCTTGTGTAAAAGCAAGCGAAGAATACTTTTAATATTTGTTATGAGTTGGTGTGATAATTGTCCATACCACAATATGTTTAATAACTAAAAAAAAACATTAATTTAATTGAATTTCTTTGTTTTAGGTTTTACGATAAGACGTTTAACCATTTTGACACCATTTGTCGTAAAAACCACTAGAAAACCCTTAGAGTTATTCAGCTAGAAAGAGAACAGGTTAAAATAGTTTTGTCTCAGCCTCATTATGTCTTCCCAACTGTGCAATGGTGTGACGAATGTGATCATTCAGACCTTCAGTAATGGCACTAACATTCATACTCAGGCTTCAATGTTCAAAGTCCATTCAAGAACCATCAAGAGAACGGCGAATAAGTTTTAAAAATGAGGAAACAGAGGAAATCTTGATCAGGAGTCACAACAGCAAGAGGGATCATCATTTTAACTTAGCGCTAAATACATTCTTATTGCTCCAAGTAGAGTCCAATAGCGATTTAAAACCAAGGAGATTTCCAAGAAAATATCTTTAATCGTTTCTAAGATACAACAGTTCAAATCTCAAACTAACAATTTTGCTGTTACCCCCGTGATATATAGGTAAATTGTTAGGAAAGTCGATACATAAACAAACTGCATAGAGAATATAGTAATAATGAGATTTGGAAAAAACAAATAATGTTTGTAAGTGAAAATGGAAAACCACATTTAATTAAAGTAATTTTAATAATTATCTGTAAACATGAGCTTATAATAATTTATTACATATAAGAAATAATAGGTGTTGTTTCTACATCTTACTATTTTTATTTTCTCTCGTTCTTCCACTTTTCCTCTCTCTATCCATATATATATATATATATATATATATATATATATATATATATATATATATATGTGTGTGTGTGTGTGATAAAATTTTGTACCTTCAAAAATATATTTAAATATATAAAAGCTTGGTACAGTCAGAGTTTAATTAGGAAATTAAATAAAATATTACAGATTAAGGCCAAATTAAGATTTGCTAAGTTTGAAATTAAATTTCTTAAGCAATGTATCTGCTACCAGTTTTGCCGGTCTTTTATTCAGTTCCGAATAAGTAAGGCTAAATTACATCAAGGTTGGAAGATTGAATCCATCTTCATTAAGGATAGGATTCAACAGCTTTCAACCAGAAGCCTGGCACTAAAGCAGGATTACGAGAGATTGTGGTGCTCTTATGGGAACTCAATTTCCTTTTTCGATTGGGTCAGGTTCTGTAGGTTTTTGGGCTGGGTCTATCAACGAGATTGTGTTAAATTGTCAACTAAGCTTGATTTTAAGTTGAAAAATTTGGTTCACAAAAAGTATGGAGTTACAGCGAAACCTAATTTAAATAACATTGTTAATTTGTCGTCTCATGAATTAACTGAGCTAGAATCATTTGTTCTTGCTCATGGGTTGGACTTTTGCATCCCACCCTCTATGCTCGATAAGGAGAATATTCTTTCTGAGTTCGAGGTCTTCTCTGCCAAGTTGGCAAGACTGACTGCCACTTCTGAGGAGGCAATTTGTGATTTGAAAGCCCAGTTAAATAATTCTGCACATGTGTTTTCCAGTTCCTCTGTTGCCACTTCTGAATCGAAATGGAAAGCTGAATATCAGCGAGTGATCAATTCTCTGAAGAACGATCATGTTCTAATAATTTCCAGACCAGATAAAGGTGCTGGAGTAGTTATCTTAGACGGAGCTTTTTACGTAGCTATGATGTCTTCGATTTTAGAAGATACTTCTAAATTTACCACGCTTGGATCAGCAGACACATGTGATCTACTTCAGCTGAAGTAAAATTTCAGAAATTTCTTCTGAAATTGGTAAAGACTGGCGTGCTTCCACAAGAAACTGCCAATTAAATTCGCCCGTCCGGGTCGATTCGTCCACGGCTGTATGGGTTCACCAAAATCCACAAGGATGGCATACCATTGAGACCAATTCTATCAATGGTTGGGTCAGCCCAACACAAGGTAGCCGAATGGCTCTCAACGCTTTTGGAACCTGTGTTGAAGGGCTTTAATGGATTTTGCATAAAGGATTCATTTTCCTTTGTCGGCCTTATGCAGAATGTATCTTCTTCGGGCAAGATTATGTGTTCTTTCGACATCTGTTCTCTATACACCTGTGTTCCTCTGATAGAAACTATTAATATTTGCTGTGATATGCTTTATCGTAGTTCTTTGTCTCCACTAAGTATTCCGGAGTCTGCATTTGTTGAGCTGATGAAATTTGCCACGTCTTCCGTCGAATTTAGTTTCAACAACACCATGTTTCGACAGATTAACGGGGTTGCTAAGGGTTCCCTTTTGGGTCCAGCTCTAGCCAACATATATGTGGGCTTTCACGAAGAAAGAATACGGAAGAATGTACTTTGTCCTCAACTATATCGTCGGTATGTTGATGATACATTTTGTTTATTCAACAACGATGTTGAGGCCGATCAGTTTCTTTCTTTTCGAAATGGTATCCATCCAGCACTAAGGTTCACCGTTGAGAAGGAATCCAATTGTCAATTGGCCTTCTTAGATGTATTAGTACATCGAACACCAACAGGTTTTCTGACTTCTATTTACAGGAAACCAACTTTCGCGGGATTGTATACGCGTTGGGACTCCTTTTGCCCCAAAAGACGTAAGATAAACATTATCAGAACCCTCCTTCATAGGGCACTAAAAATCTGTTCAGAGTCCTTCTTGGACGATGAGATCAATTTTGTCAAGGATACCCTTTTAGTGGTTTAGGTTATCCACCTAACACTGTTCATTCGGTCATCCGTAACAAATTTTGAGGAGTTCAGAAGTGCCAAACTCTGTGTTGTTAAAAAGTGCCCGGTTTATCTAAGATTGCCTTGGATTGGAACCAAATGTGAAAGTATGGTTAGACAAATTTCATCAAGGGTCCGTCGCTGTTTTTTCTCTGCTGAGTTTCGGATAGTTTTACAAACGCGGCCCATGGTTCGTCCAGTGTGTAAAGACGCCCTCCCTCCTCATCAAATTAATTCTATAATTTATAAATATGGTTGTACTTGCGGGGCTGACTACATAGGAAGGACGACACAACGCCTGGACATGAGAATTAAACAGCACGTTCCTACCAAAATCAGGAACCATACTTTGCCGTTGAATGGACTCGTCCCAAAACACCTACGGGTCCACCATATGTGCGCACCTATTGAAGAGCAGATTTTGTGCAGTTAATTTTAGTGTTGACCGGTTCACAGTGTTGTCCCGGTCACACTGGTTATTTCACCTTAAGGTGCTGGAGGCACTTTACATCGGGTCCAGCAAGCCTTCCTTGTGCAAACAACGTGAGTGTTTGTTGGGGCTCTCTGTCATTTGCCTCTAGTTCCTTTTACTCATAATTTTTTTCTCTCCTCATCCACATTTCCTTTTCATTGTACATTTTTTGTCTTTTTTAATTTAAATTAAATCTCCCGTTGTAAACCTGATGAGCGGGAGCGAAACCGGTTGCTTCGGCCGTTTTTAATATGTGTAGTAATATCAAGCTTCATACGTTTATTGCTGTGATAAAATTTTGTACCTTTAAAAATATTTTTAAATATATATATATGTATATACATATATATATATATACATACATATATATATATATATATATATATATATATATATATATATATATATATATATATATATATATATATATATATAGATAGATAGATAGATAGATAGATATATGACGCTAATTTGTGGGAGCTTCGAAAACACACGATGCATGTAATATTTATGAATATTCATTATTCACCTAGTTTACTGTGGTTGGTAGTGTGGACAAGCTATCCCTTTCTGTAAAATGCACCCATGTAATCCGACCAGCTCCAAGTCTGAGAAGAGCTGATAACGTACTAGTGGAGCCTCATAACCAGCTGCTTTGCCTAAATGAATGACGTCAACACGGGAAATTAGGCCATATAGAGAAAGAAAAATCCTAATTTTAAAAATTATTTGTCGTCCGGCCATATTCAAAAACAGAAAAGACTATGGAATTAAATCCAGACAGGAAATCCACTGTGGAACCCGGTGGGCGGTTGGCTGTCAACAGTGATAAACTGACGCCACCTCCAACTGCTAAGTGGGCGCCATATGTTCAGCCCTATATTCCTTTTGATATTCACGCTTGGGCCTGCACATTGGAGAGGTCACTCCAGTCTCACATCCAAACAAATTGATTTTGCACAACTATTTTCTCGCGAAATAAAAGAATAGCTTCTACAAATTACAAAGAAGTAATTTTTCATTATATTTTTTCTTGTGCGTCATATTAGATCAATGAGATTAAACGGTTCATTATAGTTTCCTTATCCTTTGATCTGATTAATAATGCCCAATACGAGTTCATTATTTATATCACCAACACATACATTGTTTTGTCTAGAATATATATTTTTTCATAAAATATTTCGATTGTCTTTTTTTACTAAAGATTTTTACTTCTTTCTTTTTAAAGTTGTCATGAGAATAATCTTTTATTGTCACCGACTAGATTTGTGGCCTTCCCTTTATAAACTGATATTAGCAAGAGATTCCCGACAGGAATAGTTTTCTACGAGTACTAACATCACAGCACATTGTTGATTTTCATCGTCAGCGCATTTCCCAGAGTAGTCTCAATCAAGATTCAAATTAATTCGAATGATTTTTATGACTACTATTGTATACAAAACCAAAATGAATCATATCTTGATATTCATTTTCAATAATGTCAAACTAACACAAAGCCAACACTTCATAGCGAAAATACCGACAATGACTAGAAACCCCAGAATTTCTTAAAAAAAAAATATGGAAGGGTCATTCAAGAAATAAGGTGAATTTTTCGGTATAAGGACTTCTAATACAGATAGAAGCTTTTTTTTTTTTTTATTTTTCAACGCAGTCTCCCAGCACTATCACACACTTTTCCCATTTGTGCACAAGCTTCCGTATTCCCTCAGCGTAAAAATCGTTGGACTGATGTCTCAGCCAGTCACTCACAACCCTTTTGACTTCATCGTCACTTTTAAACTTCGTGCCTCGCGTGAAAGCTTTCAAGGGACCAAACTGGTGAAAGTCTGAAGGGGCAAGGTCTGGGCTTGCGTTGTCATGATGCAAGATGACTCCTCACTGATGACACCTGCGTTTGTCCCAACAGATAAGCTCAAAGTCCTTGCAATGTCATCCACTGTCACCCTTCTGTCAAACTGAATCAGGTCATTGACTGATTCGATCACCTCAGGAGACCTCACTTCTTTAGGCCTCCCAGGCCTGTCTTCTTCCTCAACACTGCTCCGTCATTCGTTAAACAATTTAGCCCACTTGTAGACATTTTTTGGCTGAAACATGTGGCACCATGCACAGTTGACATTCTCCTATGAATTTCAACTGGTTTGCACCCTTCAGCAACCAAAAACTTGATAACTGACCGCTGTTCAATCCTGGAGACTGCTTCTTGGTCGGCCATCTTTGTTAATCACCAAAACTCTCAAAGTTTTTTTTTTTAATCTGCAAAAGAAATTAAATCCACGTGAAAAAGAAGCAAAAAAAAAGAAGAGTAAGCTTCTATCCGGATTAGAAGTCCTTATACCGAAAAATTCAACTTATTTATTGAATGACCCTCGTATTTACTAATTAAATTAATTAAGGTCCTTTGTTTTCAAAGTGAATAATGATTGATTATGACTCATTATGATTTGATATTGTTATGATTTTTCTAAATATGTTTACACCAATAGTGTTTTTTTTTGTTTTTTTAACTGAAGATTAACAAATCACAAATCTAAATAAGTCAATGTCAAACGCTATCTGCTAATATCCTGAATACTCTTTTCTACCCTTGCTTATTATTAATGTTTCTTTTGCAAATAATTCCGGACATTTATCTTTTGTCTCTAAGGGGCTTTTCTTCTGCCTTGCATGGGTGAAACCGATCTAAAAAATAAAGTAGTTTAAAAATCTTGTTATTATTAATATTATTTCCTAGATTTGCATACACACACTGATGTACTGATGGATCATCATTGTAAGCATATTAAAAAGTCAAATTGCTAATAGCTTACTATGTATAGACTCCAGAACTGCTTCGATCTGAAATGTTTGCAGTCTACCATGAAACGCCTGTCTCGTTAAATTTCGATAATTCTATTGATTTTTTTAATATATAATGTTAACAATATGACAAGAAATAATCCTTCAAACCTTCAGATGACTATTGATTAATTGTTTGTTTTTATGATATTTGCAGCTTATTTAAAGCCGGGAATATTTTTTAGATTGTAAGAACTTTTGGGGGATAATAACCTAGTGATACAATTTTTTTAAAATTATTCTATAGATGGGGGAAAGGAGGAGAAAAATTGGATTTACATCTTTCCAAATGTTATTTGCGCGTGACTATAACGACCCCGACCGGAAATGGAACTCACCACACGGAATTCCAATTCAGAGGCATTATTCATTGCACCACCCTCAAATCAATCTTTGTACCTTCTATTCCAACACAGTCACTAAACAGGCTCGATAGTGTTTAACTTCGCTGATTGAACGAGAACAGGTGTTGCAACTTAGTATGACCGTCAACACTTTACGTGTCTAATACTAGAGGCTATTAATAACACAGTTGTTGGAGTTTTTAGCAATATTCATGTTATGGGTCCTTACCTATAACTATAGAATGAACTGTTCCTAACATTATGTATACTACGCCTCTCAAGAGAGAGAGGGACGATTCGAGTCGAGCTGATAGTTGTTCACTCCAAACAAGACTGACAATCATACTAACACCTTCCACATCTTGTATTATTATTCCGTGTAATATATCTGCGTTATTGCTACACTTTTGTCCGTGTTGTTCTTCTTTGGTTCTAACCTGAACCATAACAATTCAATAAACAGGCTTCCTAAAAATGTTGGTTCGGAAAATCTCTAAAAGTGCAAAAGAGAGCGAAATTAATATATATAATTGTCGTGAATTCCGTGAATGGAATCCTACACAAATAAATAAACAACGCCAGTAATTGAGATGTAAAAATAAGTGTATTAAACGTAAGAATACAGACTTGAAGTGAAGATTAGTAGTCCAGGAATGCGGGTTAGTAGAAAGTATATGTACAAGTCTCTGTAAGTGAAGCCGTAATTATCTCTCTCTAGACTCTCGTATAACTCTCTGTAAACACCCTGTGTACTGTCTCCGTATCTCTCACCCTGACTCAACGTATCTCAAACTGCAGGTATTCTCTCTGTCAGTATAAGTATACTTTGGACGAGTTCATTTTGTGTAAAATGGGTATGTCCCACAACAATAATCTTAGTGAATTCGGTGGAAACCAAAAATTTCCTCAAATAATAAACGATCCCACCTGTTCAATTATGTGTCTCCTCTTGTTTACAACTTGTGCGATTATTTTGTTTGGGTGGGAGGCGCAAAAATATATTAAATTATTTAAAAGAATATCTAGTTAGATTTGAAACATTGTTTACATGGTCGAAAACAAGTTAATATACGAAATGTTTATTTATTCACTGTTGTTTCTTTTTTTTGCATCTCCTTTTTATTCCCTTTTCCTTGAGAATTCTTTCTTTGTGCGACAGCTACTCTATATTATTAATAATTATTAAAAAAATCAATTCAGGCGAATGTCGATCTCAGTTGAGATCATAGAATTACTGTGACCTTCATTATTTTGTAGATGGCGACATATGAGCTACCAGGACTACATACGGTTTTGAGTTCAGAGCTGTATTTCTACGCAAATGATTGCCAAACAAGGCTAATTTTTCAAGTACCGAGTCACTAAGAATTAGACACTGTATTCATCCGCTACATAAATTAAAGTAACACATGTCGCCATATAGATTTACTCTTTATTTTCCTAAAAAGAGATACTCGTCCGAAATCCACCGACAGTTTATTTGATTAATTTTCGATCAGCGCTTGTTATAAGTGCTGGTCTGCATAGCTCAGAAAAGCATGTGTAATTTAGATAAGATGTATCAGTTAAAATGTAATACATTAAGGCAATGTTTCATATAATCAAAATTATTACACCTATTAATACAAAAAAAGAGCCGACAACAAAACCAGAATGCTTCTTACCTGCCATCTCATGCACCATCCCAAAGCTGATGTTGATCATCTGTATGACCCCAGATCCAAAGGAGGCAGAGGATTAATTCAACTAGAACTCTCTTACAAAGCTACAACAATTGCCATTCAATGATACCTATAAACTACAGAAGAGTGGATGATGATATGTGTCAAAAACATGATGGTAGTAAGCGACTTTATGTAATAATAAAAAAAAAAGTACAAAGTGGATTTTTAAATGCGTGAAGGAATACAAGTAAAGCAAAATATACCTGCTGAAAAAATACTGAAAAAACAAAGCAAAAGCAACTTCAACCGACCAGAATCGGAAACGATGTAAGATAGGCCATTTCACGGTAACTACTCTGTCCATACCGAACAAGTTCATGTAGATAAACACCGTGCCCATCAGTGGGTATGTAGTGCCTAGTTAAAAGCTGAAACCGAAGGTTTTATTCCTACTGCACAGGACCAATGCTGGCTAACTAGAAAGTATCAAGCACAGAAATTGAAAAACTGTGTTAGTCCAAAATGCAGATTCTGTGGTAAATATCCAGAAAAAAATGACCATAAGGTGGCACTGATTATAAAACCCGGCAAGACAGAGTGGGCCAATATCTGCACTGGAAAATCTGACACTTCTACGGAAAGGAAAATGAGAGAAGTTGGTATGAACACAATCCAGATTCAGTTAGAGAGATAGGACCTGTAACAATTGTATAGGACTTCACAATACAGGTAGACAAAAATTAAAGCTAATCGCCCAGACATCGTAATTAGATTGCGCAAAGACAAAATGTGTCCACATATTTATATGGTCTTCCTTGCAGACTGCAATGTATCTTTGAAGATCTTCAAAAAGCTATCAAAATACAAGGAACCCGAAATCGTAATCTCAAAAATGTATCACATGAGAACATCAACAATTCCAGTTGTAGTTGGAGCCCTCGGATTTGTTGCAAAAGATTCCAATAGACTCATTGAATGGGTTCCTGGTAATCCATGCCCTAAAGAAATACAAAAAAATTGTACTCACAAGTACAGCTCACACATTACGAAGAACTTTATGTAAAATGTGTTTGATCTTAGTATATTTTTCTTACAAAACATGACCAGAGGAAAATGTCATGAAAACATTTCTCACCTTAGGTCACTGGGCGGGAACCGGAAAGAAATGTGTCAACGCCAAATATCAAAGAAAATAATAATAATAATAATAATAATAATAATAATAATAATAATAATAATAATAATAATAATAATAATAATAATAATAATAATAATAATAATAATAATAATAATAATAATAATAATAATAATAATAATAATAATAATAATAATAATAATAATAATAATAATAATAATAATAATAATAATAATAATAATAATAATAATAATAATAATAATAATAATAATAATAATAATAATAATAATAATAATAATAATAATAATAATAATAATAATAATAATAATAATAATAATAATAATAATAATAATAATAATAATAATAATAATAATAATAATAATAATAAAATAATAATAATAATAATAATAATAATAATAATAATAATAATAATAATAATAATAATAATAATAATAATAATAATAATAATAATAATAATAATAATAATAATAATAATAATAATAATAATAATAATAATAATAATAATAATAATAATAATAATAATAATAATAATAATAATAATAATAATAATAATAATAATAATAATAATAATAATAATAATAATAATAATAATAATAATAATAATAATAATAATAATAATAATAATAATAATAATAATAATAATAATAATAATAATAATAATAATAATAATAATAATAATAATAATAATAATAATAATAATAATAATAATAATAATAATAATAATAATAATAATAATAATAATAATAATAATAATAATAATAATAATAATAATAATAATAATAATAATAATAATAATAATAATAATAATAATAATAATAATAATAATAATAATAATAATAATAATAATAATAATAATAATAATAATAATAATAATAATAATAATAATAATAATAATAATAATAATAATAATAATAATAATAATAATAATAATAATAATAATAATAATAATAATAATAATAATAATAATAATAATAATAATAATAATAATAATAATAATAATAATAATAATAATAATAATAATAATAATAATAATAATAATAATAATAATAATAATAATAATAATAATAATAATAATAATAATAATAATAATAATAATAATAATAATAATAATAATAATAATAATAATAATAATAATAATAATAATAATAATAATAATAATAATAATAATAATAATAATAATAATAATAATAATAATAATAATAATAATAATAATAATAATAATAATAATAATAATAATAATAATAATAATAATAATAATAATAATAATAATAATAATAATAATAATAATAATAATAATAATAATAATAATAATAATAATAATAATAATAATAATAATAATAATAATAATAATAATAATAATAATAATAATAATAATAATAATAATAATAATAATAATAATAATAATAATAATAATAATAATAATAATAATAATAATAATAATAATAATAATAATAATAATAATAATAATAATAATAATAATAATAATAATAATAATAATAATAATAATAATATAATAATAATAATAATAATAATAATAATAATAATAATAATAATAATAATAATAATAATAATAATAATAATAATAATAATAATAATAATAATAATAATAATAATAATAATAATAATAATAATAATAATAATAATAATAATAATAATAATAATAATAATAATAATAATAATAATAATAATAATAATAATAATAATAATAATAATAATAATAATAATAATAATAATAATAATAATAATAATAATAATAATAATAATAATAATAATAATAATAATAATAATAATAATAATAATAATAATAATAATAATAATAATAATAATAATAATAATAATAATAATAATAATAATAATAATAATAATAATAATAATAATAATAATAATAATAATAATAATAATAATAATAATAATAATAATAATAATAATAATAATAATAATAATAATAATAATAATAATAATAATAATAATAATAATAATAATAATAATAATAATAATAATAATAATAATAATAATAATAATAATAATAATAATAATAATAATAATAATA
Organism: Acanthosepion esculentum; assembly: GCA_964036315.1. Taxonomy (NCBI): domain Eukaryota; kingdom Metazoa; phylum Mollusca; class Cephalopoda; order Sepiida; family Sepiidae; genus Acanthosepion; species Acanthosepion esculentum. The sequence goes on along the minus strand of OZ038475.1, from coordinate 139,154,091 downwards.
ATAATAATAATAATAATAATAATAATAATAATAATAATAATAATAATAATAATAATAATAATAATAATAATAATAATAATAATAATAATAATAATAATAATAATAATAATAATAATAATAATAATAATAATAATAATAATAATAATAATAATAATAATAATAATAATAATAATAATAATAATAATAATAATAATAATAATAATAATAATAATAATAATAATAATAATAATAATAATAATAATAATAATAATAATAATAATAATAATAATAATAATAATAATAATAATAATAATAATAATAATAATAATAATAATAATAATAATAATAATAATAATAATAATAATATAATAATAATAATAATAATAATAATAATAATAATAATAATAATAATAATAATAATAATAATAATAATAATAATAATAATAATAATAATAATAATAATAATAATAATAATAATAATAATAATAATAATAATAATAATAATAATAATATAATAATAATAATAATAATAAATAATAATAATAATAATAATAATAATAATAATAATAATAATAATAATAATAATAATAATAATAATAATAATAATAATAATATAATAATAATAATAATAATAATAATAATAATAATAATAATAATAATAATAATAATAATAATAATAATAATAATAATAATAATAATAATATAATAATAATAATAATAATAATAATAATAATAATAATAATAATAATAATAATAATAATAATAATAATAATAATAATAATAATAATAATAATAATAATAATATAATAATAATAATAATAATAATAATAATAATAAATAATAATAATAATAATAATAATAATAATAATAATAATAATAATAATAATAATAATAATAATAATAATAATAATAATAATAATAATAATAATAATAATAATAATAATAATAATAATAATAATAATAATAATAATAATAATAATAATAATAATAATAATAATATAATAATAATAATAATAATAATAATAATAATAATAATAATAATAATAATAATAATAATAATAATAATAATAATAATAATATAATAATAATAATAATAATAATAATAATAATAATAATAATAATAATAATAATAATAATAATAATAATAATAATAATAATAATAATAATAATAATAAATGCAGCCTGGCATCTAAGCTAATTTGAATTCAAACCAGCCTGGAGTGGGCTGGGCTCCGTCATGCTATCTTGCCCTAGACACACCACTTCTACTGTGGCTGCAGTACATGTGTTACACATACGGCCCTAATGAGTTACGCGACTCGTGATCGTGATTTTGATCGTGTTTCAAGCAATAACGTTTTTCCTTAGTTTTTGAGATCGAGTCAGTAGGGTATCTGTATTTCAAGTAATAAATTTTAAGTCTTTTCAATTTCAGGTATCATTTTCAAAATCGAACCGGTTTTAGGAACACTTGGATTTTAATCTCCGTGTTTTCCATTGAGCTTCAGAGATTTCCACATTTCTTTCTCTTGTCACTGCATTTGATCTTTCTTTCTTTCTTTCTTTTCTTCAATGTTTAATCAAATTTACTAATGTTGGTTATATTTCCAGATTACAAAATTCATCCCACTTGTCAGTTCTGCTGGTAAAATTTTAATTTTTGGAAATTGTACTGAGACATCATCTCTTTTTATTTCGCCAATCTTCTTTTGATCATTAATGATATTATCATTTTAATGATTATTTAAAATTAATCCCCATAGTTCAACAGATGACGTGGACTGGTACGTTTCAGTCCTGAAAACACGCAGAAATATCAGAGAGAGATGCGTGATATTCCCGACTGTGTTATATCATCTGTTTTGATCAAATGTGACTAATTTTTATATATTTTTCTCTTCTCATTTCTTCCCCCTTCTTCTTCTTCTTCTTCTTCTTCTTCTTCTTCTTCTTCTTCTTCTTCTTCTTCTTCTTCTTCTTCTTCTTCTTCTTCTTCTTCTTCTTCTTCTTCTTCTTTCTTCTTCTTTCTTCTTCTTCTTCTTCTTCTTCTTCTTCTTCTTCTTCTTCTTCTTCTTCTTCTTCTTCTTCTTCTTCTCTCTTCTTCTTCTCTTCTTCTTCTTCTTCTTCTTCTTCTTCTTCTTCTTCTTCTTCTTCTTCTTCTTCTTCTTCTTCTTCTTCTTCTTCTTCTTCTTCTTCTTCTTCTTCTTCTTCTTCTTCTTCTTCTTCTTCTTCTTCTTCTTCTTCTTCTTCTTCTTTCTTCTTCTTCTTCTTCTTCTTCTTCTTCTTCTTCTTCTTCTTCTTCTTCTTCTTCTTCTTCTTCTTCTTCTTCTTCTTTCTTCTTCTTCTTCTTCTTCTTTCTTCTTCTTCTTCTTCTTCTTCTTCTTCTTTCTTCTTCTTCTTCTTCTTCTTCTTCTTCTTCTTCTTCTTCTTTCTTCTTCTTCTTCTTCTTCTTCTTCTTCTTCTTCTTCTTCTTCTTCTTCTTCTTCTTCTTCTTCTTCTTATTCTTCTTCTTCTTCTTCTTCTTCTTCTTCTTCTTCTTCTTCTTCTTCTTCTTCTTCTTCTTCTTCTTCTTCTTCTTCTTCTTCTTCTTCTTCTTCTTCTTCTTCTTCCTCTTCTTCTTCTTCTTCTTCTTCTTCTTCTTCTTCTTCTTCTTCTTCTTCTCTTCTTCTTCTTCTTCTTCTTCTTCTTCTTCTTCTTTCTTCTTCTTCTTCTTCTTCTTCTTCTTCTTCTTCTTCTTCTTCTTCTTCTTCTTCTTCTTCTTCTTCTTCTTCTTCTTCTTCTTCTTCTTCTTCTTCTTCTTCTCTTCTTCTTCTTCTTCTTCTTCTTCTTCTTCTTCTTCTTCTTCTTCTTCTTCTTCTTCTTCTTCTTCTTCTTCTTCTTCTTCTTCTTCTTCTTCTTCTTCTTCTTCTTCTTCTTCTTCTTCTTCTTCTTCTTCTTCTTCTTCTTCTTCTTCTTCTTCTTCTTCTTCTTCTTCTTCTTCTTCTTCTTCTTCTTCTTCTTCTTCTTCTTTTCTTCTTCTTCTCTTCTTCTTCTTCTTCTTATTATTATTATTATTATTATTATCATTATTATTATTATTATTATTATTATTATTATTACTGCACCTGTGTTAGCTGGTGTTTATCGACACTCTCTTTTCCATCATACCTGATTTTGAAAAATGATAACGTCTGAATACTTAATGAAATCAAACCAGAGACGTTATTATGGGTGGTGCTAACAGCAGCCGTGTCAAATCTTATTATCTTGTGAATACTGACGTCATTAGTATCTCCTAGCTGAAATTGGACTTCAAATAACAACAAGGGACCTCAAGGCACTTTCATATTTTTATTATTTACCTGGTGCGTTCAAGTTTTCATTAGATGCCCGATGACTGTCTTGAAAGATTTAGCTGCCATGTCATTCATTACTCAGTACTTGTAACAGACTTTAAATTAGCGTGTCCTGTGTAAACTTGACCCTTCATTAAATTCCAAATATTTCCCAACAAATCATGGGTTAAAAATTAAACAATTCTTTCAAAATCTGATTCAATACTTGAGCAAAGATTTGGTCTTTTTCTTCATCTTGCATTTCTTTGCTATTGATTTGTAAACTGAATAAACAATCATGTCCAATATATAATAGAAATCCGGAAATAGGTGTATTCTGTTTCTTTCCATGAGCTCTATCGTTTGTCGCGATAGCATATTTTCAGGTTTGCCTATATTCCTTTTCACTGATAGCCTCTCGCTTATTATTTGTCTGTCTTGCTGAATCCAAGACATTTTAATAATTTCGCAACATATTACCCTTCTTATTCTGTCGTAAATCGTTTATATTGAAGCCAATCGAATTAACTTATATAACATATATTTGTAAGATAAATTTGAATCTTATGCGTTTCTCAACATACAATTTTAGTCACATTCAACTTTGACATAATTTGTTAGGGTGTATTTATATTTGTGTACTAATAGATGCTCTTCATTTTTGAGATTTACTCTAAGTAACAAAGCGGTCGTATGATTTTATTATTATTATTATTATTATTATTATTATTATTATTATTATTATTATTATCATTATTATTTCATTTGATTTCTGGTGTGTACACATTTAGTCCCCGGTCCCGCCCAGAGACCTAAGGTTAGAAATGGCATCATGATATTTTCCACCGATCAATTAAAAAATATTATTATTATTATTATTATTATTATTATTATTATTATTATTATTATTATTATTATTATTACACCAGATAAGAGAAGAGAGCGATTTAAGAAAAGATAAAAAAAAGATAAAAAAACAGATTTGACAATGTTATACAATATTTCAACAGAATGTCTATCTTCAAGTTATATTTAAACAAGTCTTTCAATTATAAAAATATATAAATCTAAAAAGAATTTAAACGTTGCTTGACTTGCAATGAAAATATGTTTGTTTAATTCCTCTTAGTAACTAATCAACTAAAGGAAAATTTCAAGATGAACAAGATCATCATCATACTGAGCACGTTTCAGTTGCATGAATTCACGAGGGCGGCGTTTCGTTCGTTTTGACACATTAATTACCAGTACAGACTTTTCTTTTTATTACAAGACAAGCAATATTTGTACAAAGACTTATATTTTTTTATAGATTTGTATATTTCTTACAAATAAAAAATATTTTAATATTTTAAAAATAAAACTTGAAGAAGACAGACATCTTGTTGAAATATTGTTTAACATTGTCAAACACTGTGTTCTTTATTTTTTTTATCCTTTCTTAAATCGTGGTCTTCTCTTATCTCTTCTTCTTCTTCTTCTTCTTCTTCTTCTTCTTCTTATTATTATTATTATTATTATTATTATTATTATTATTATTATTATTATTTCCTTTAAAGTCTGATGTGTACTCATTTTTCCGGGTCTCTCCCAGGGACCTATGTTTAGAAATGGCATGATGAGATTTTCCACTGGAAAAAAAAAAATTTTTAAATGCATATTTTACATAGACAAAGCACTTCGTAAGGTGTGGACTGTACTCGTGAGAACATTTTTTTTTTGTATTTCTTTAAGGCATGGGCTCCCAGAAATCCCTTTAATTAGTCTACCGGAATCTTTTCTAACCGATCCTAGGGCTCCAACTACAACGGGGATTGTTGATGTTCTCATGTGCCACATTTCTGAGATTTCGATTTCTTCTTCTTCTTCTTCTTCTTCTTCTTCTTCTTCTTCTTCTTCTTCTTCTTCTTCTTCTTCTTATTATTATTATTATTATTATTATTATTATTATTATTATTATTATTATTATTATTTCCTTTGTTGTCTTATGTATACACATTTCATTCCGTGTCCGGGCCAGAGACCTAAGGTCAGAAATGGTATCATGTTTTAAATAAGTCCCCCCACTTTCCACTTAGGATACAATCTCTTCCCTGGGAGCAGGTTTTCGTAGCGCCACCCACGTGACGCCAGCGTATCCGACTCCAAGAAAGAATACTCTGACTTTAGAATTTCAGTTTTTCTGTTTCTGACCAGTCCTGTATATATCGTCTCTTCATCTAACTTAAATCTAATATAAACGTCTCCATTAACCATGTCCTGAAGAAGGTCTATTTGACCGAAACGTCTGACGTCGACAGAATAACAAAAACAAAAACAAAATAAAAACAGTAAACTCACATATTCGGATTTTGCTTTGTCTGTTCCACATTTTCATCATAACTCTATACCTAATTCATACCAATATCACTGACCCTTCAATTGATTGTCGTCGTCAGCAAAGAGTTTGAGATCATTATATAGCGTAGGTGATTGTGTACTTTCTTGTTCAGGTTGTAACCTTCCCTATTATCGTTTAGTTCATGCGCAAGGGGGATTAAGTACGGACAAAAAAGAAGGGGTGACTGTGATTCTACTTGAAATATTCCTCGTCAGATATTTAATTGGTTCGAGATGGCAGTGCCGCTCGTGTGATTTAGGCATAATGTGGTTTTCCACATTCCCATGCTGTGTTTAAAGAAATTTACTATTACGTTAGAGTTTGGTATATTTCGAAAGTCTTAATTATCCAAGAGTGTACCACACTATCAAAGGCTTTACGGTAATCTATGCATGCTGTGCTACGATGTCTACATCGTCTCCTGAAAGTTTCCAGGATCATTTTGTTTATCAGTAATTGACCTTTGCGACCATATGAACCTCTCCGGCATCCCTTCTGTTCCACTGGAAGAATGTTGTTTGTTAAGTATACCCGGTAAACAGACATGTTATTGCCTTATAATTTTTCCGTCGGTTTTACTTGTTTTTGGCATGATGTATGTAATAACTTCCGTGATCCATTCCGGAATTTCATTGGGAATATTAATAAGCATTCATAGAGTTTGTGCAATAGTTTTATGGATCGATGAAAGATAATAGATTCAGAAATTTGGCACATTGCCATTTCCTGGGGATTTCTATTTTTGGGATATCCTAGTAGCTTGCCTAACATTCTTTGTGGTTATATTTTAACAGAATTGTAGAGATTTATCCAGAATTCGTTCTTCTTCACGTTGGAACCATTCTGCATTGGAATTATATTCCTTTGCGCTGCTCCAAATATTCTCGCAAAATTTCTACAATAGATGGTAGCATTTTCACACGTTCAACTGTTTTTCAAATATCCCTGAAAAAAAATTTCTTACGGTCAATTTGGAATTTTTTACTTTGGTGATAGAACATACAACATTTATCGTATCGTCTTGTTCTCTATGCCTTTAACTACAGTTTCTGTTTTAGCATTTGCTAGATTAATGGAATTTCATTCAGTGATTTAATTTTATATTTCCGCTTGATCTTCCTGCATTTGCGTTTCTAGTGTACTCATCCAGTACCGAAATCTCAAATTTGATTTTCTTTCTTTCTCGCATAAGTTTTTCCTTCCAAACTAGCTTTCTTTGTTGTTTGGTCTTTTCACTGTCTTGACTTCAAACTTCCCAGAAGCGGCGATAGCGGTTGCATATATGATACTGTTAAATTCTCTGATGTTTCCCAGTGGTTTGTCTATTAACTAGTTTTCCATTGCAGCGTTATATGTTTGCACAATGTGATTATTGGACTTTGTCATATGAATTTTTGGGAGCCAGTCTCGTTCTGACATTTGTGTGAGAGTTACTCTGCTGAGTACTTTGACGATGTGGTTTTTCGCTTCGATGATTTCACTTTTGTGGTTTTCAAGGAATTCTACCCTAATGTATTCGGACTCATCTTCAGTGACATCATCTGGATAAATTATTATTATTATTATTATTATTATTATTATTATTATTATTATTATAATATTGCTTTAATCTACAGTCTGAAACAGCCAACAAAAGGCTAGAATAATTGAAAATCACCTCAACATATAACATTTTATGACTTCAATATTCTAAAAATTTATTAGTAATATACGTATACAATACAAAGGAAATTTTAGCGTATAATGGCTGTCATTTATTTCATGCAAATGTCTCCAGTTATTTTATAGTATGAAGACTATTAGAAGTTATTTATTTGAACTAAAAATCACTCACACAGAAGGCACTATCAGAAAGAAAGAAGAAAGGATTAACGATTTCTTCAGGTAAATGACAACACAGGGTGTTAATTCTATAATGAAAATGTAAAAATAAAGTAGATAAAAAATAAGAGAAACTATTTGAGATTTTTTTTTTAGGAACAGGCAGCACAGAAACTTGAAGGCGCATAGAATTAGTGAAAGTTACGCTTCAAAAAGTCAGACAAGGATTATATGATAGGAAATTGTACTTAGAAAAGAAATCAAAATACCAAGGTGTTCTGTAATATGATAGTCAATGATGGCATAAGAAAAATTTAAAGCGATAGACATGGGATTCTACCGACGAATGCTGGAACAAAACATGTGATTATCGAAGATTTGAAGAAAATATATCTGGTACTCATAATAAGAAAAATTGTCTTGAAAACACACACACACACACACACACACACACACACACACACCCACTCTCTCTCTCTCTCTCTCTCTCTCTTTTTCTCTCTCGGAAGCAGATTGAGTGCCAGTGAAACAGAGAGTACCAAAGAGTAACAGAATAACATAGGGTAACAACGAGAGACAGAATGACAGAGATTAAGTGCGTGTTACAGAATAACAAGGAGTAACAGAATAATAGAATTGAACGGCGAGTGAGCTACTTAACGGGATCGAATGAATACGTAACAACAAAAGATAACATGAAAAGGAGTCAAAATATATTTAGAACAACACAGGACACATTATTTTGGAAAGCTATGGTTGCGAAATAATCACAAGGCACAAAAACGAAGATTTTCCACGAAATATTCTGTTGGTGCGAACGAGCCAAAAATCCATATGCCTTATATCTTAATATAGTACTGTATTATTCCTCTTCTGCAGATTATTCTAATGTTAATAGAAAAAGCGGATGCTTAGACTATTTTTCAACACAATGCCTGAGATTTTTTATTTAGAATATTTTTGTTCATGATATAGTTATTGATTTTAACCCTATACGTGTCTTTTAAGTTCCTTTACGACTAAAGATACAAGAACATCTTTCATTAACTATGAGAAATATCATTAATATTCTTCGGATTATTAAGACATTTCTGCTTTTGTATGCCTGAAGAAAGTTGACGATAGAAACGTTCCAAAACCAAAGATACAACGAAGGAATTCAGTAGTAAAAAAAAAACAAAATTATTTCGAATATGATGATAATGGTAATAGTCGTTTCTTTATAACTAAGAATACAGCATTCATGGAACGAGTTTTACTGTCGGTTGAAAGATATAAAATATTCCAGTTAAAATACAATTCAATAAAATATATTTTCTTTAAAATATGTTTCTCAAGTCTTTCCAGCAATGATGTGGTTTTTCTACCTAACATTTATTTTGAAGTTACGTTGTATGTCAAAATATCTGATTCTTTATTTCCTCCTCGACTTACATGAACAGTCCATTTAATTGTTATCGTTCTCGAATGTCTTGAAGTGATGTGACTTGTTCGTTTTATTTTCTTGAAGTTCTTTCCGATTCTGTAGCGCCACGTGTTTCGAAGGAATATAATGTTTGAAGAACGATAAACATTCGTTTATCGCCATTTTGTGTATCTGCCATTCCTCACCCGTTAAAATAATATTTATTTTCTCTCCTTTCTATATATTTAATAATTTGTGTCTCTTATGGTTTGAAACATTGCCATTATTGTCAAACTTGTTCAATTACTGTCATTTACTTGAAGTTACAAATATTGTTTGTGTCTTTCTGAAATAAAAAAATATAATAGACAATTAGTAAAGTTTTATCTGGATTGAGATCAGCGATAGCATTAACGATACAGAAAGTACAACCTAATAGAAAAAATAATTATTAAGAATTATTTATTATTAAATTCCATAAAAATGTGGATGTAATACAGGGTGATATTTATTCTGGGATTCGACAGGGATAATTTGGGGTCTAGTGAAGAATTATCCTGCAACCTGCGGCCTGTTTCGAAATGGAACGGAACAATATGTAGCCATTTAGAGTAATGGGGGATTGATTTTTCTGTAGTTGGAATCTTGAAGAATTTGATATATATTGTTTAATTTTATTCTTTATCATGACCGAAGACAAGACAGTCTCATCAGAGAGTCATGCGTGCAAATATAATAAATCTGCTGTGGATTATTCGTCGATCTACAAGAAAAGAAACAAAAATGGAACGTAATCGTTTTTCTTTTATATTAGGATTACGCACATTGAAATATAGACGGTATTTCTTGGTTGGGATTATGGAAATATCCGGAGCTTTCATCCCTTTTTGCTTTGTAAATAATTCATTTTTTTTAAAGTTTTGATTCATTAAATGTAGGTCTTTTGGTAAGAGCAGTTTCAGCGAATAGAAAATAATTACATTTTATTTCGTGTTTCTTGTATTATTTTGTTTTTTTCCACTACGTTTAGTCCCTATACATTCCAGGTTTTCTTCGATATCTTCATCATCTTGACTTTTATAAGAAGGTTTAGCAACATTCCAAAACACAACAGATAACCGAATAAGGATGGAGCGTACACTGCAGAAGTATTCTGGCAGACAAAAGGACGAACCAACAATATACAATTCTTTGTAAAAAAAAATAATAAAAGCTTTAAGTAGATGTAAATGAAGTGATGGAGCTGGAGAGATTAAAACAAATTACTTGGAATTTGAGGGAATTCGATGTCAGCAAATATGAGCACCTGTTTGCATTAAAAGGAACCTGAATAAAGGAGACTGATGCGAAAATAATTATAAGATAGTTGAAACAATTTGGATGAGAAAGATTACAAAATTGTATGACATTGTTTAGATTAGCGATCCAATTTGTTTTATGCAAATAACTTGGAGTTGATCATGCAAAATTGTTGCATAGACACAACCCTAGATTATATAAAAAGTAAAATTCTATGAGATTTTTAATTGCAATCGAACAATTCAATAGAAGTCAAGTTACGATTTATAGTCAATAATTAATAACGTATGAAATATTAATAACATAGAGATTATTATTTCGAAAGCAACATTAAAACGAAAAGAGTTAAAACCTCAAATATATATGAACGTAAACATAAAGATTAAATTATAAAACAACGTGTATTAGGAAGGTATCGGTTAATTGCAACATTATTGGTTGCATTTTATTGATTATTATCGAATATTTAAGATTTATTATGGTTTCATGATAATGGTTTTGGCGAGAGAAATCATAATCAAATCAAAATGGTTTCGAAAAATCTTCGATCATAATGGAAGCCGATGAGAGACTTACTAAGATATCATTAATAATATACGCAGTAAATTCAAAGACTATAGTAGAATATTGAATAGACATGTGGTCATTGGATTCACTGTAAGAGCTACAATATACCATTCTTTTGAAAACTCAGTTTGAATAACTCAATGGGACGGAAGAAATAATAAAATGAAAAACTATGAAGGATCTTGCGTTGATCATTACAATATGTAGCAGGTAAACAAACCAGAGCTGACTTAAAAATGCAAACATAACTGGAAGGCAGAAAGATCAGCGTACAGATTACAATATGTCCAAGTGGTATTTATGGAAGATGAGCCTTTTCCAACTGCCGTATTATGTAACGTTCACGTCTAGGTAAAAAGTAGATAACAAGTAGAGATTTTCAATCTCTGCCTAATCCTCATGGAATACTTCCTTGTTTACATTTGTCATAAGAAAGAGACAAGTTAATTTCTTAGTACCTATTTGAATCTCACTTGACATAAGAAGAGGCACTGAAGGAAAGGGCGACTCTCTTGCCTAACAAAATTCTGAAAATGGACGGCAAAACAATGAGTGAGGGTGATAGAAAATAGACGAATATGGCAAAGAATAGGAAGTTACCATCCCAATTTCTTCACTGGCAAAAATGATGAAACTGTTACTACGTACGAAACGCATAACATGTCCGGCCATATAACGTAAAGCTAGCATTGTGTTTCACTCAGAATGAAAGTACAATTGGTGATGTTGAATAAAGTATTATACGAACACAAAACTAATAAAGAATTGAGGAAAATAATAAGTTGATATATAGCTTGAATTGATAAAGCTGAAATACTTATTAATCATAAATTTAGTAGACCATGTACAAGTATAGTGTTCTGCATCTTGAGTCAGTGCTCACGATAACATTGTGGCTTGAAGAAATTAAAAAAATATGGAGCAGATCACACGAAAACATGACGTAAGTACGTGAGTCAGCTTTTGGTAATTACGAGATATAATCGTAGTAAGTACGATAATGAAACCAGAATGATTTTAGATTACATGGATTGCGATGTCTGATCCATATGTCCTTACATTCTTTAAAGACATTTGGATTATTTCTCTCGTATTACAGAGTAATATATTAGAAGATGTTAGTTTATCATCGTCTTATAATATGAATACGATTACATGGCAGGCAGGAAGGGAGTCGTCAAACATATCAAATCTCTTCTACCCACTAATTCTCTTTGTCATACGCCACATCTCATTAAAGAACAGTTTCGCATCAAATCAGCGAAGTTAAACAACGTTGAACCTAGTCGGTATCTAGAAGAGAGACCGTTTTGTAATACAGGTGCTGTAAGCTTTGATGATGGATAGATTCAATGGATAAGTGCTCGGAATAAGAAGTCAGAAAGCCGTTTTCGATTTCCAACCAGGTGGATTATATTCACGTATGGGTAAATATGTTTGGGAAAAGTATGAACCTAATTCTTCTCCATCAATCTTTGGTTTAACATTATTAGACTGGAATATGAAAATCATCATTATATGTGAGAAAATAATTTAAACAATGTTCATTCACAAGTAACGAAAATGATCATTCTTAAAATCCTAAAATATGTTTCTATTTCAGATAACCTACAATTGTTTGGTAAACCGTAAAAGCAAATGAATCATTCAATCAATGTAATGGTGTTCAATCAGCTGCTTAAAAATGATCCAATTTAAGAATGATCTAAAACAGCCTGTTGATTCAATATTAAAAAGTGTCTGTGCAATTTGAACACTAGATTCAAGTTTTTAGTTTCGCTCATTGCCTTTACCCAGAAGACATACATTTCTAAGTTAAACGATGAAAATCATTGATTTTTTTTTAAGTGTTGGAGTATGAAAGGGCGAGACAATTTAACATTTTTACGTGCCAACTTACCGATGTATAAAAGGCCTAGGGTAGAAAAGAAGAAGGAAAATAATGGAAAATTGCAATGGAAAGACTATCTAAGACGACTCGTCCTTGTAAGAGGGATGTTTTCATGAAAATTAACATTCGAAATAAAAGCTTTAACGTGGCAAGGATACTGACGTCCGGTACCTGTAGGCAATACATAATTATCTATTATCAATATCTATTTATTGTTGGGATGATTGCCAAAATATTTCATTCGAAGTTATGACCTTTAACAAGAAATTACATTTGTGGTAGACGTCTGAAACAATACGCGAGCTCTAGATAGAGTATTTAATTAATACATTGAATTTATATATGGATGGATTTTAATATCTATTAGATGTATCTTTTATTTTTAATAGTCATTGATAATTAATAATCCTTATTATACGCAGTATTATTTCGACCATAATTCTCATTTTCACTTGTTGTATGTATAAGGATTTGCCTGTTGCTCTTCCCTTCATTCTTTACAGTTATTTTCAAGTGCATTAAATAGTCACTTAAAATATATCTGATTACATAATCGATGCGTCTGTCAGTCCCGGGTGTTTACAGATCTGATTCTGTTGAAGAAACGGACAAACGACAAAGAGATGATTAAAGCTGAGGATTTCTAGCCGATCAGAAATATTCTAGAATTATGTAACCCGGTATACGAACAATCATGAATAGAAGAAATAATCCACTTCAAAATTACCAGAAGGCATCTGCGGAATGCCGGGTGTCTAGCGCCTGAAACAGTGTGAATATTACGGCTAACATGTGCATAATGATCCGAATAAGACAGTAATTATATTTCCGTCCCTAAAATTTCAAGTTGAATGAATAAATAATTATATTGAGATTTATTTAATTTTCCACAAGTTTTAAAATGTGGTTCGAGTAGAACAAAATTCTATATTCTTTTATAAAATTCATCCATGATTTATATTTCATGTTCTGTGACATTTGTTTGGTTTGGTCTTCTTTTAAACCAGCTTATTTTATCCTATGACTGTCATATCCCACTTCCAAAAATGTGTGTACTGTTAACATCCTGACAACAATTCTACCGGGTTTCGATGAGGCAACGGGATGTCTAGGCACACTGATAAGCTATGATACAGCGATTCAATCTGTCTGTGGATGATAATATACATACATATATATATATATATATATATATATATATATATATATATATATATGAAGAAATATAGTCTTAAAGTGTGCTGTATTTATGGGATAAAGTGCTCAATATCAGAGATAGAGCGTGTGTAAATATAAAAGTGGACATGGAAGTCAGCACTTAGAGGCGACAGTCTGTTTCATGCTAGTGCAATCGTCAGGCGACGATTGCACTAGCATGAAACAGACTGTCGCCTCTAAGTGCTGACTTCCATGTCCACTTTTATATTTATATATATATATATATATATATATATATATATATATATATATATATATATATATATGAAGAAATATAGTCTTAAAGTGTGCTGTATTTATGGGATAAAGTGCTCAATATCAGAGACAGAGCGTGTGTAAATATAAATGTGAAGATAGAAGTCAACACTTACAATATATATATATATGCTCCACTCGAATCCATTACATTCAGTCACGTGCTAATACCCTTAGGAAAGGTATTAATTCTCTTCTCCCTCCAGGTATAGGTAAATAGCAGGAGAGACTGCGCTCTATAGCCTTGGATTGCAGCTGGTCTATGAAAATCTGAATTCACAGATCTGCGGAGGGTTGTTTGGGGACCTTGTGGTACATAGTGCACCAGGTCTCTGTATTCGGCCTTTCATAAAATGTGGTTGGTTCTGGACAAAGTCTTCACCACTATAATCAAATCATTTGTGCTAATGTCTGAGCTGTTGGTTCCTAGGGACTGAGCTCCTTGACCCTCATACGTCGAATACGACGAGGGAGTCCGCCATATATATACAGGGTGTCCATAAAGTCTCTTTATAATTAAAAAAAAATATTACAAAAGCAAATGAACAAACCAATATATGAAAATGGTTACAAAATAAGGAGTAAATATTGACGTTTTTTACACTGATTTAATACACATCTCTACGTGTGCCCCATGGGAACGTAGTCGAGTGGTTAGAATGTACGTATTTTGTCCATGCGACACGAGTTCGAATCTCACCATGGTCAATTTGTTAGGAAAGTGATGTCATGAGTTATTGGAGCGGTCGATCCCAGGTTACGGCACATTTGAAAAAAAAACACGGGTTGAACCAAGCCTTGTGATTGAAATTGCATAGACGTAACTCTTGGGCCCGAAGTCACAAGTCATCGCATTTTTGTTGTTTTAGCCACAATTCATACAAGGCAAATGCTAGCACGAAACCTCAAGTCATCGTGACTGAGGGCTTGAGCGTGCTGGCCTTGTTCGCATTGTTGGTGCTGCTAGATAACACGTTAGTTCCCAGAAACTGTGACTAATGTCTGCTCAGCATTGTTGCAATAAAAACCACGGGTTGGGTCTGTGGGTGTTGAATAAACACAAATGCACCTGAGCAAGCGTCTGCAACAGGGATTGGTTAGCCGCACTAGTAGACGGTTATCCTCGAATACGAGTGACCAGCTATACATACATCCATACATCTATATGCGGACCATTAGTTGCACAAAGCAAATCAAGACGTTGCACGATTTATTGTTATGTTCGCTGCTGCATAGCCTAAAAATACTGGAAATGGCATCAATGAGCTCTTGATTTAGATCAGTGATGCCCCGTTATCTTCGTCGATATAATCCCGTAGAAAGTATTCCAGGGCAGTGATATCTCGCGAACGAGGTAGACAGAGAATTGGGCCATCCCTTCCAATCCAGCGGTCTGAAAGTGTTAGTGGTTCATTTAACAGTACCGGTTTCATCAACAGTATACCTGAAATACACGACTGCAATGTGATTAAAAA
>OZ038475.1:139035987-139135987 GCA_964036315.1 Acanthosepion esculentum | reverse complement strand
CCAATATATTATCCTTTCGTTTTCATTCCTTTCTATTCTTTGGTAATGCATTGATTTTTTTCTCCCTTTTTCGTTCGGATGCTCGTTCTACTCTTTAGTAGCCACGCAGTTCGCCAGCATTCATCAATGTTAAACTACTGACGCAAACTCAGGAATTCTTTTCACAATTATTTGGATTTTTTCATCTATGAACCTTTTGCTGGATATAACCGATGCTTTTGATAATATCTACAATATTTCCGGAAAGATATATTCTCACATTTTTGTTTTTATTTTTCCGTTAGTGAAATATGTTGATTTGAATTTTCCTGGCCAGATGTTGTTTGTGTTTGATCTTTTTGGAGCAATTCTTTCGACGAGGGAAGAAATCTGAAAAAAATATATGTATAAATATATATTTTTGTATCATATTTCCAATCTGCTATATATTCTTGGTACGTAATAATTTTTTTTTTTAGTTCTGTGCTCTGTATTTATTCGTATTATTTAACTGAACGTTTTCGTATTTATTTTGTCAGCATATTTTAAAGTTTTCCGCATTTTCCTCTTGCATGTGTTTCTATAGAAGACTGCTGAAAATTCCACATGTGAGCAACGAGGAACCATTTAAAAATGGATACAAAAAGTAAACTTCTATTCCGAATCAGAAAAAAAGTTGGAATTTCTCAAACTCATAACGAGGCGAGAGGTCGGGTAAAATTGGACATTCACATGGCTTACTGAAGGTAAAAAAAGTACAATGAGAAACTGCGAATAGCCTACCAAATGAGTTTGCGAAAATCTATGGAATCTGGGATGGATAGCAACAGCGAAAATATTTCTGAAAGTCAGATTAAGGAATTTTATCCCCATCAAGAAAACACACGACACGTATAACAGAAAGAAAATTATTCATTCTGTGCTGTAATATCAGTTTTACCTTAGATTCGGTCAGTGTTTTTGTTTCTTCTTTTTTTAATTTTTTTCCGTCCGACATTTTCTTTCGTTTTAATCGACTCTTGTTTCTCTGTATGTTCTTGCCTGTTATTCTTCAGGTTTTGCTTTGACATTTCCTGCTTATCTTAACTTGTCGACATTTTCTTAGTGTTCGTTACTAACAAGGATATTTAATACAGCACTGTCGACTTGCTACGAATAATAATAATCATAATATTATTTCTAGTCGTGAACGTTCCTCAATTACAAATATACTAACATTTATTCTTTCCTATTGGTTGTTAGATTCTTGGTTTGTTGTTTTGTTTTACGGCATATCAATTTCAATAGGTTGTTTAATGCCAACAAGATTTTTATTCCGGGCAATATTTTTTCCAAAAGTGTATTACTGCTAATATATTTTTCTTTCAAAAATTTAGTGCTGGGAATAATGTATTGCTGGTAATAATGTATTGCTGGGAATAATGTATTGCTGGTAATAATTATTTACAAAAATGTATTTCTAGTAATATTTTTCCTTTCAAAAATGTATTGTCGGTAACATTTTTTTCCTCAAAAAATCATTGCTGGTATTGAAACCTATTTTTACAATTTCACAGTGCTTTGACTCTAGTTTAGGAGTTAACTATTGGCCCATAGTTGGGAACATAACACATGCTACCACCACGCGTCAGGGAACACCAGCAATAAGAAGGTGGTTCCACGCTCCTCAAAGCCTCCTGGTCAGAGGCCTTACTGTTCAACGTACTTTATCGTCTTTCCTAAGACGTCCAATGTTATCGACTGCGTTTACTTATGCAGACTTTGATATAAAGCAGCAAATATCTATGTACAGTTACTATTGTTGGTACAATTAGTCCTACAACAATTTGGATTTAAGCACCCGCAAAAAGCGTTAAAATTAAAAATGCAAGCGAGAAGATACTAATATCTGTTTATAAGTCTGAGATGATGTATCATGATTACTTGCATTATTTACATTACTCGGTCTGCTTTCCTTAACTCCATACACGTTCCGGCTTTCTTCAGGTGATGGGAAAACCCTTTTTTTTTTCGTCCACCATTTTAGATTCTTCTAGTTCCACGTGTCTCTTGGAGTGTTCAGTTAAAGGGAAATATATGACGCATGAAAGAGGCATGGCACGTGGAACTAGAAAAATCAACCCTAAATTCCAATCCGGTGCATAAAACGGGCGAATCGTTATGAATATGGCAATTACAATGAGGATAACAGTTCGAGCAATGTAAATAATGCCAGAAGTTTCTGCTTAATTATATATATATATATATATATATATATATATATATATATATCTGTGGAATATCCTGTCTAACTATGGGCGTCGATTTCTCTGTACAACTGTCTGAGTTTTGTTAATTTACGTATTATATGTTCATCTTTGTGTTTGAGATATTTGTCAAGTTGCACTTACACCCGCAGTTTCCGTTGCTTCGGATCATTTATATGTGCGTTGATTTCCACAAGTCTTCTTTTCTCAATATGTGACTCGAACAACCCTGCTGTCACTGTTTTTATTACTAGTTAAATTTATAAATTATTTACATTATTCGGACTATTGTCCTCATCTTTGTCGCCATATTTATTGCAACGTTTCGGCCTTCTTCAGGTGGTTGGAATGACCGAACCTTTTATTTGCTCACTGGGGTAGACTGTTCTAGTTCCACGTGCCATGTTTAATGGACGTCAGTTATCAGTTATCGCCTGTTAATTTCCCTCTGAATGTTCTGCACTTAACCGGGTATTGAACTCACACTCTTTGGGTGCTGTCACTGGATCTAACTAAGGCTTTTATCCACTGTGCCATGTGTCCTTGAGGACATCTGTGTATGAATTTCTGGGTATCATAAACCTAATGTCTTCAGCAATCATCTTTTACCAGTGCTCATATTGCAATTTTTTCCTGTTGACATTCCATGTTTTTACCAGAGCTCATATCGCAATTTTTATTGTTATTATCGCTTTTCTCTGGCACTCCTTATTACTGGTTCCCATATTATATTCATTTCTATGCTTGGTCGGCTCAGGAGATTTTTATTGAGACTCAATAGTTCGTTTATTTTTTAGCGTTGCTTTTATTGATCAAATTTCAAATGTTGGCCATGCAACTATAGCATAATTTATCGGTATTTTTGTGAGTTATTTTGTTTTGGTTGTTCGACGGGGGAAAAGTCTTCTTTAATAATCTAAAGAATTTCTTCCGTAATTTATTAACTACCGCCATATTATATGGTGGGCTGAACCATAGAATTTTCCTTGCTCTAGTCTTCCCCCAATTATGTACATCGGATATTCCATCAGTGGGGTTACAAACAAGATTGACTTTATAACAACATTATTTAGAACCAGCTCATAATCGTCCTCACTTTGAGTAAAGATGTTGATTTTAGAAGAATTAGTAGATAATCTAAACATAATGCCATTAGGGATCTGTTTGAAAATGTATCTAGGTTCTGGCTCTTTTACGTATCAAATTAGGTAACGTAGACAGTGTTTTTAATTGTCTAGACATTGTAGTGCTGATTGATTATTTTCAAGCTGTAAGGATGTGTTTAGTCTTTTCTTTTTTTATTGAATTTCATTTCTCAAATATCAGTTTGTCTGATATTTGATTTTTTCAAACCGCCAGATTTATAGTACACGTAATATATATATATATATATATATATATATATATATATACGAAAAATTTCTCAGAGTTAACCTGAATAAAATGACAGTATGTATAAAGGTAAAAGACAATAGGAAATTAGAATAGAATAGAGACAGAATTAATATTTTCCCAAGCCAATGTACACAACTGTATCAAAAAATCAAAAGAAAATGTTTGTATCCGTCAACACAACAATAAAACAATATTTCCACACGTGACAGTACTTGACTTAATTTTCAGTTGACAATATGAATACAGTAGCTTTTTCTAAACTCTTCTAGTTGCTAGAACATTTTGTTTTGTTGTTAATAGTTACTTTGTTTTAATAAAATCATTTCGTTTTTGCATTGAAAATGTCCACATTAGACAAAATATATATATGGAGAGAGAGTGTGTTCGTTATTTTTTAATAAAGTTAATTCAATTTACAATAAAATTGTTTTATTAAGTAAAATCTGAAGGAGATACTCGCATCGAATCCAAAACAGAATTTGTTAAAAAAAACAAAACAAAAAAAAAAAACACAAAAAAAAACAAAACAAAATAAACAAGTCAATTTTGGATGAAGAATAAGCTTTTTTCATTCAACGTTGCAGATAGGTCGCTACAACCGGATATTTCGATGTTGCCATTATTATCAAACACTTGCTATGCTGCATATTTGTGATTACCTGCATAAAAGTTCACAGCGGTTTGCATGCACTTAAGACTTCATGTGTAGATCTTAGATAAATGTCCTCTATCGAAGTACATTATAAAACACGGGAGATAAGACGATGTTCTTTCTTATCGATAAAAGCTATTGCAGAAATCTCTGAGGCCAATCCAAGGATTATATGTAAAAATATCGAAAGATGCAAAGATTCTATTGATCGATGTCAAACGATTTAAAATGTCTTTGGTTTCCCACAGTCAGGATTACGTCAAACCATTTTAGACTCATTTGAGCGCTTTTATTCCATGAAGATAGGAAAATGTCAGTAAAATATTTTTTCTTACCAAACATAAAACACTTTTATTTATTTTTTCTGTTCCAAACATAATTTTGGTTATTTTCTTCGCAGATATTTGCATTTTTTGGTCAATGTGTGTGTCCTAAACCCGGGTTGATTTCACGAGGGACGATTTTCATCATATTAATCTATAAACTCACTGATTCATTCATTTGAGTCAAAGCAACTGCTCCTATGAATTGGGATCTTTTATTTGCCATCCGCTTGCCAGCATATTACTGAAGAGAACGTCAACTGAATACTGTTTAAATATATAAATAACGTAGCAATATTGAAGATAATGCTAAATATATTTTCTGTGAAACTGAAGCAAATCCAGTCATATTATTTTGGTATTATTAACCTTTTCCTTAAAGGAAACATTCGGCATTCATTACCTTAACACTCAGTTCTATATCAGTTCCGCTTTTCTTATCTTCTGTCCATTGGATTAAGATCAAAGTGTAGTTTTTGTTCTCTTCATCTTCAATTGTAATGGTAATGATAGACATTTACATGTAGGTGCACATTCGGAATTCATTAACTGGGCAGCCAGTTCTACTTGTGTTACACTTTTCTTCACTCCTTCGCCATCGGTTATGGATAATATTATATCTACCTTCGGGTGGACAGACTACATTTCATCTCTAAATTGTGTTTCTGTCTTTGGACAGAACACGACAAGTAAATGAGCGATGACTTCTCCCAGGGATTCCAACTCTGCAGCAGCACCTCCCTCATTGCACAAAAAAGTCGGTTGGATATTGACGATAGACGTTGGTTGCAGGCACTTGACTAATTGGGGGCATTGCGCATCTGCATACGGTTCGGCAACCCAATTTAAACCGGCCAAAATCCAATAACTGCTATCACTCGTTTCAGTATTGATGGGGGTCTACTTTACTAAAATTCTGTTTGAAGAAGTGTAGAAAATCAACAACTTGATTATGTTATGATTTTTTTCTGTTGCTGCTGTTGAAGATCATCAAGTGTTGCCGTTTTTGTTATTTGGCAATATTTTATTTTTTTTTACTTCTATAGAACCAAAAGGTTCGAATAAGGATGGTTTTCACTGAGACCTACAGGCTTCATTCGCTCGAAGCCATTCTTCACCATTCATCAAAGGATTTTATCGTAGAGAAACTGACAGTTTCGGTAATTCTAAACAAATTGATGCTATACATGGCATCCATATTCAATTATCAATATTACGAGTGTATTTAAAATCAGGGCACAAGATTTTAGGTTAGTATTTTGGAGTTATGGAAATAAATGTCGTTTGACTTGCATAACTATTTTTCTGCCACCACCAATAAAACATTGAGGTTACACCATGCGCTCTTCATAATCATTCTGTTTATACCCGTAGAAACTGATGTTATGCTTGCAGAGTAGTAGATATTATAAAGGATATTTTGAAGGTTATAGATTCCTATTTGTATGAGTATGAGTTACAACTTATGAATTTTTAATGCCGTTTTTGGGAAAGGTTGGTACATTTCTTTATGTTGCACGGAGCTGAATTTAAGGTCTTCTCCGGTTTACGTGTTCTTATGATATACGGACGCCTTGACAAGCATCTCTGCCCTAGTTAATACATCCAATTGCTTATTTCACTGTTAACTGAGTTCACATTCTCTAGGAGTATTGGCAATACCCTAGTGAGACTACATTTTGGTGTTATCTAAATATTCACGCAATAATGTTGTTTCAGTGATGCCATTCTTAAAGCCATCGAATTATTCCATTGGTATGTCCACTAGAATTGGGGACAACTGCAAAACCGTAACCAAGCCTTTACACTCCTGCTATATATCTGAGTTGTAAGAATGTTTCTACAAAAAGCACCAACTTGTCCATCATGTGATTGTCGTCCATTTAGTTTTATTTACATCTTATATAGATTTTAAATTTTATCTAAAAGTTTCTTTAAGAAGCGACCTGTATCTGAAAATTTAAAAAAATTCATCTTGAAATTAACTTTACATCTGATTATGCACGCCCACCAACCCTCAGCGTTATTTGAAAAACTAAACATGTCATATCTGTCGGCAATCACAATACATTTGTTGCTTACATGTTATTCATAATTGTTAATGATGACCTCCCTAAGTTTCAGTTAATTATGTCATGAAAAAAAATAACTCCCCTAATATGAGGTTAATTTTCTGTTTAGCGTAGATCTGAAATTTAATTGCTTGATCAAGACAAACACGAATGTCTATGTGTAAGGCTGATATTGTGTTTTTTACACCCACTTTATCTTTCGTAAAAGACGTAACACGTTGCTTTAAACATTTTTCAAAAATTATTTAATCACCAGTCACTTACCAATCGCCTGAAGTGGTACGATGTAGTGCCGAAACAAGAAAGATATTGTGTAATGACTTCAAAATGTTTTTGTTCTAATATATATATATATATATATATATATATATATATATATATATATATATATATATATATATATATACACAGTTAGCGGCTGTATATGTATGAGCGTCTGTGTTTGATATGTCTGGGCCGATATTTATATTTATATTTGTGTATGTGTATACGTGTACATGTGTATTCTGCAAGTAATGAATGGGTTGAGCTTATCCCGGTTTATTTCATTTCAGAATTCGGCAGTTTATTTTTACGATGCTATTATTTCTCCTTTCTTCCTCAAAGGGCTTTGAAATGCATTGATATGCATATCAGTAAAGATAACAAAAGGTGTAAATGAGAAAACTATTTACTGTCAAAATAAAGACAGTTTCTTCATAAGAATGCCTGTTTCGTCGTCTAATGTACGGATGAATCTTAGCGGTTTTAAGTTCACGCATTTTCTAATTATCCAAATATATAGTGATATTGTAAAATTTAATATCACCAAAGCAATTATCTTTCTTGTCGTTCATTATAATTTTGCTTATTTGGGCTGGAAAATATTTAGCTCAACAAAATAGAGGTAAATATTACCTGACATATCTTGTCAAGCATGCTTTCTGTCACAAAAAGAAAAAAAGAACGTGCACTTTAATAGATAAAAACATTTACAATGGTAAACTGGATCTCTCTGAATGAAATAAGAAATGTGAGCTGAAAAGTTTCAGATAACAATAAAATTTAAGAAATAACTTTTAAACTAAATAAATTAAACGGGGAACATATAAAAACTATTTAAATCTTAATGAATTAACCATAAAAAAACACCATATTATGTTATAGCAGGGACGCCATAGTAAAGCAGAATTGGTCAATTACAGACTGAGTCTCTTGAAAGAAACAGCCTATACACATATTAGGGATCTGACCTCCAAATATATTTTCCAGGGCCAGCCACAACGAGAAGCGTTTTACAAATGTGAACATGAAACCCACTAGCATTAAATATTGTTTCTACAAAATGATCTCTTTAATCTCTGATTAAAAATCCTAAAATAAATTCCCACTAAGGAATCATAACAAATACATTTGTAAAACGCACTATTAATTACTCTATGGAAGATTTCCTAAATATAAATACTTTGTAAATTTGTAAAGTTCACTCTGACCTATGATAGTAGCTTGTTATTTATAAGCCTGGTCCCTGCATCGTGTTTAAATAAGACATGATTCCACCCTTTAGGCCTTGTGATTTTTTTCCATAGTTCGTGAATATTCTGTTCGCTTTTTCATAACGGTCCATTTCGTATTTTTAAAATTTTCAACATTTTCAAGTGATTCCTACCTTTTGGGCTTTAGTGAATCAGTAATATTCTCATATTACGACATCTCTGCATTCTCATGTCTTTTGTATTTCTACTCTGCTTGCGTGTGATTATTACATGTTAGAATATTCCATCCTATTGCACCGAAAATAATGATTTTTTCTTGATGGTATAAAATATCTTATTTCCGGTATACCATTACTCGTACCCCAGGGTGTGTCCTAATTCATTTGCTTTCTCGCGAATATATAATCGTATCTTCTAAGCGGCACCCTGTAGTTATCCTTATCAAACCTCAGTGCCTTGAAACCAGTATCGTCAAACGAAAGCAAGGGAAATGACTTTTCCAATAGTTCATTTCTGATGGCCGGAATCCATACACGAACGTCGAAAACAGGAATCACGTGAGAACGTGATTTTACGCATAAGAGTTACATTGAAAAGAAAGCAGAATTCAACAAATATATAAGTTTTCTCTGGGAGAGAGGATTTCTTTATATTACACTTGTTGCGTTACATCTTTTTTTTAAATTTTATATTAGTGCAAACAAGTTACAACAAAAAAGTTACCACTGCTTAAAAAAAAGTATTCATGCTTGAAGCATGGTTTCATTGAATTGGTTATCATTTTAAACAGAATATAAACTGTTATGAAATATAGACGGGACTTTAAAATCTATTCATCTACGAAACTTATCAACATTAATCATTATCAGTAAAGAAGAAACCGTCGCTAGAAATTTATCCTACACACAATTTTGAAAATAACTAAAAATGAATAGACATTAACATTTAACCTGCATGCAATTCATATGCACCTGATTTTGTCTACATTAATCTGAAAGTATTGCTTTACTCGTTAGGATTCAACTTCCTTGAGACTAATGGCCATACCACATTGAAAAATCGGTTATCCTCCGATCCCTGAAGTTAAGCCTGATCAGTAGCTAGATGTGTGAGTAGTTGGGTGATCATGTGAGGCAAGTTTACATGTGCGGGTGGTATAATTGATAACGACTCGGATTGAACCTGGGGGAACCAAGTTCCAATTTCGAGCCGTTAAACATTATACCACCCGCACATTCGAGTTCGTTATATTGCCATACTCGCACATAACATTGGGAAAAGTATGTACCCACCTCTCCCTGCCAAGTATGGGTTAAATATTAAGCCTTGTATCAGTAACACCTTATTATTCCCAAAATATTCGTACAATCCAAACATAATTTCTCTCTTAAATAACCGGCAAAAGATTCACAATGCTTAAGAATTGATTTCTAATTAAAAGGCATAATAGCTCACTCTATATATTGAGTTCCTATTCATACTGACGCAAGTTAAAATTTAAATCTACTTTTTAAATACAATCTGACCCCAGATATTGACACAATTTTTCTAGTCTAATAGCATATAGCTAATTATCGCCAAATGATCTCAAATTTTAACAAAAGTTTTAAAAACTAACTGAGCGGAGTTTTTTCAATGGGAATCTACCAAGAAGATGAATTGGACGTGCTACTGATAATGACAATGTGCTGTTATAATGGCTACCGTGGCTACAGTGTGTTTAGCAAGAGCTAGAATACCCACTTGATGTGTGTCGCGTCACAGGTGGTGCGTATATTGAACATTTGTGAAGTTTTGTGAAATCGATTATAAATGGAGTGTAGGTTTACATCCCAACATGCTTGCTCCTAATGTGGTTTCCGTCGCAAGTAGGCGTCTCGTGGGTGGGGTTTTATAGTCTCAGACACAACCTATTTTGAATTCTGAGTTGTCGTTCTCCGAGATTGTTTACAAACAAAAACTTCCCATTTTGACCTGTTATTTACACGCTAGCTGTGTGCACAAACCGTGCTTTTTTTTTCTAAAGTGGGCACAGTCTTGCTTCGAAGATGTACTCGACCCGGCCATTGCACATTTCAACGCAATGCGCATATCCATCATATAAAATATCCGTGCGTAAAATTGATTTGGGGTTAAAAATAATCGACTGTGAAATTGATATGTAGTAGATTTCTTGCTAAATCCGAGCAAAATACAAAACACTTTTTAAAGTTTCTCTTCAATCTGACTGACGAAAGTGTTGAATTACAAAGGTATATTCATTCCTCATTTAGGCTTGCAGCCACATCACGTTGAAACACCATTTCTCGTTAAGCAACGTCGAGCCACGTCAATATCAAGATGGGTGACTGCTTGGAAATTCCAGGTGCAGTACGCTTAGTTGAGCCGGTGGTGTAATTGATAATGTTTCGAAATTGTTAATCGGAGAGCAGATTTTCAAGTCGTTATATTCACTTAGGCGAAAATACGCCCAGGAAAGGTATCAATACACCTCTTCTCCTCGCAATTAGTAAGACATGTATCATTAAATAATTATAAAAAATATCTTATAATTTACAATTATTTTTTGCCTTTAAATAAGCTACAAAGTGTTGATAAGCTGTAAAACGAATCAGTCAAACAATCTCTCTTCATTTATATATAATTAATCGTAGAATGAAAAAAAATATTTAAAAATGTATTAACATTAAAAACCAAATCTATTTCATAGAATAAAAAGATATCATTCTATCCGACAGTCCAAAACATAATCTCTTCCAAGACAGATGGGCAAATATCGTATTCTTAAAAACGAATGGAAGAAAACATTTGTCGTTTGATTTCTTTATTGAAGGGGACAACAGGATGTTATTAAAACAACATAAATATTTGTTAAATTAACAGAGCAAAGAAGAAGCAGAGATATATGCAACTGACTGCGGTACTAATAGAAAAGGAAATGTTGGAAATTACACTGAGACGTTTAGAAAAATCCGAGAGCAAATCGTTATATGAGAATAAGAGACAAAGGGAAGTAATTCTTTTTTATTTTAAAAAGCACGATTGAGGCAAACATCAAATCTAATTCCTAGAATGAAAAATTGCAAAAATGGATATCAGTTGATTACAGGAGAATAAATACTAATAATATTTTGAGATAATAATAATCACAAAGATAATTTCGGTAAGGATGCAAAACGTTTTGCTAAACCATGTTACTTAGCGGTGACAAATATATATATATATATATATATATATATATATATATATATATATATATATATGAAGAAATATAGTCTTAAAGTGTGCTATATTTATGGAATAAAGTGCTCACTATCAGCGATAGAGCGTGTGTAAATATAAAAGTGAACATAGAAGTCAACACTTAGAGGCCACAGTCTGTTTCATGCTAGATGCAATGACGATTACATCTAGCATGAAACTGACTGTCGCCTCTAAGTGTTGACTTCTATGTTCACTTTCATATTTATTTATACATACATATATATATATATATATATATATATATATATATATATATGTATGTGCGTGTGTGTGTGTGTGTATATATATATGAAAGTATATGATTGTTATATACGGAATGAATTCCAATAACCCCAAAAATACTATTCGTAATAGAGTGTTCAATACAGAGTAGAGCAAGTATAATTTATTCGAACATTATAAATTTCCGAATAAATTCATATATATATATATATGAAGAAATATAGTTGTAAGATGTGCTATATTTATGGGATAAAGTACACAATATCAGAGATAGAGCGAGGGCAAATATAAAAGTGTACCCTGAAGTCAACACTTAGATGCCTCTAAGCGTTGACTTCTATGTTCATATATATATATATATATATATATATATATATATATATATATATATATATATATATATATATATTGGGTACTTCAACGTTATGCAATAGTTACCGTGTGCGCCCTTGTTAACCATTTGTGCACTTCCTTCGAAATTGTGTAATGGCTAGCAGGCTTGTCTCACTAGATCATTTCCAATTGAGTAGTGACTTCGATCCTCATTGGGTGCCCCATAATTTTGGCCTTGTGCTCCATCTAAACTACACTTAGTAAATTACTACATATATATATATATATATATATATATATATATATGTGTGTGTGTGTGTGTGTGTGTGTGTGTGTGTGTGTGTGTGTGTGTGTGTGGGTGGGTGGAGCAATATTCCGTACTTTGAGTAATCTAAATTATTTGAAGATAGAAAAATCTAGACAATGTTATGTGCTTCTTAGATCAAAAGAATGACACGGCACTTTTTTCCAGGATTGTTGGCAATGGATTTTATATATTAGTTCCACTTCATTTCTGGAGTAATCTTGAGATAAAAGAAGCGCTCAAATCATTGAGCCTCATTGATAGTGGAACAGCTGATTGTGATTGGAGAAGATTCAGGATACTTATCAAATGAATAATGTTAACCTGTTCTGTCAACATTCACTGTTAGAGCAATATTAAAAAGAGAGTAAAGATAGATTAGCTGCAAGCATCAGCCTATTTTCTATTTGCAAGTGCATCCGTAAACAATTCTATTATCTGCGTAGATATTTACAAATGATCTAAGCTTTCGTCCTATTTAAATTTATTTGCATTTATATTCAGACATACCATTTTACAGCAGATTGAACGAACGGATGGGTGTCTAACATAACACATTCTTATATGCATTATTTTAGCTAAGTAGTACATTGCGATACATGCGATCCCCAGCTATGAGTAAATGGCTGGGCAGACCGGGTTCTATAGCCTTGGATTGCAACTGCTCTACCGCAGAAAGAAATGACAAATTACTGAGGGAAATATCTGCCTCGTCAATTATGTATCGAAAGATACATGATCGTCTAAGCGTGTATCACGCATAGCATATAACAGACTGAGTACATTGCAATACATGGATATATAGTTTTCTCATTTGTATATTGTAGATAAACGCTTCTTTCAAGGTTTTAGGAAGAAATTTATCTCTAGATCTGAGTGTATATTCGAATGTCTTTATTGTGATTGTATCATTCAAATATAGATAATTTAGCGGAAAACCTCACAGGATTTTTGAATTGCTACTAGTATTTTGAAAAATGTTATAAAAAGTATATTTATTTCTTGTGCAGTATTGTTCCTGAAATTTTAAACGAGTCGTTAATATGCAACATGCGTTTGAATATGTTCTTGAATTTTTTACTGACTTTGTCAGGAAACTGTTTTATTTTATCGAATTTTAAAGGCCTCTAATTTTGCATATACCCGCCTGTGTGGGTTATGTGCCCTTTGTCATAAAATTTACTCATGTCCAGAACACGAAAAGGAAAACTTTCGACACTGAAGGACACTGAGAAAAGAACAAAATAAAATTATAGAACGACATGGGAAGCAATATAGCGTGATGAATTATAAGTTAAAATAAACTAAAAAAAGAAATAGGTATCCAAAAAGAGGGACCCAAAAAGTAAACACAAAAACCGAAAGCGATTAACATATATGGCATGTTTACGATTATGAGAAACGTAAAAAATGGATCAATAAGCAAATTTTGTCTAGCCTATAGAAAATCAAGCAATATTGATCAACAGGACGCTGCACTGGATACAGTCTTATTTGGAAAGCGGGATATTGAATAAGTCGAATATTTTTAAAAGAAAACAAAAAAGGCCGCAATAGCAACATGAATAAAATATCAAAAAAGTACTAAATAAATAATGGAAGGAAAAAATATAAAAAAAATGAAATGGGTAACGAAAGCAGGCGGGGGGGGGAGATAAAGATATTTAAAATTTTACTTGCTTTTAAATCGCTTTCCTTTATAAGATCATACAGCAGAACATGTTTATCTCAAACGTTATAATATGTAAACACACACACACACACACATACATACATATATATATATATATATATATATATATATATATATATATATATATATATATATATATATATATATATATATATATATATCGCTCTGCCTTTTCTACAACTACTTTCACGGTAATTGCTCCGAGGAGCAGCTTTCGCTTGTCCCTAGGCTTCATGAATTTAAACGTCCTACGAGGCTGGCATCCCGTTCCCACCCCTTCACCGTTGAAACTGTTAGATGTAGACGTCTCTTCTACTCCAATAGCTTCATGTCTCGCACATCTCGCCTATGGAACTCCCTTCCCTATTACTGTTTCCCTGACAAATACAATCTCCAACGGTTTAAGTGTAGCGTCAATCGTCATCTCCAGTTGCCTTGATCTATCCACTTCCCTTCTCCACATCCTTTCATCTTTCATTCCTATCTGCTCTCGCTCCAAATCTTCTGTAACCCTCTTGCCTTGACCGACCCTCCGTCCTTCTCTTTCTTCACATCCTCTCCTTTACCTCTCCTATCGGCCCTTCCTCCAAACCTTCTGTAACCCCATGCGTGATAGTGGCCTCCAGCCTTGCTTGGGGTGATACGCTTAAAAAAAAATATATATATATATATATATATATATATATATATATATATATATATATATATATATATATATATATATATATATATATATATACCTATGTTCCAACACGTTTTATAATTAGTATAACAAGGGTAATGGTAATATCACACCGTCAAATATAATAAAACATTCGGTAATCATGAACCAAGCAAACTTTGCCTCATTCGGTAGAAGTTTATAAATTCTTTCTGTTAATTATCTAAAAGTTACGTTTTTCAAATCCTGTTATATTGATTGGTTGTCCAAATATTGATGGCGGCTTCCTGTCGAACATTTGCTTTGAATTTGTGTGGAATGTCATCATTTTACTTCTTTCACTCTCCCCTCTTCAACTGAAATGTGCTATCCATTTTAGTTGTTTCCGTTACTGAAATTCCACAAATGATGCAGTTTCTTTTATTTGGCAAAGTTATTTGTTTGGGATTCTGTAACGACAATCCACAAGATTTGATGAAGTTTGGTCTTCGCTAAGACGTACATCCTTCCTTTGATAGAAGCCACCTTTAACTATCGATCTGAGAAAACAGTTGAATACATCTAAAATTTGAGTTTTTTTTTTCTGAAAAGACATCCATAAGAAAGTCTGGAGCTGATAGGCTTTTAAGAACATGGCTCGAGTTTTTAGGTTAATGTTTTGGTTTTGTAGAAATGAGCAATGTTGTCCGAAATTACCCCTGTTACTGCCTATCCTACATTAAACTTTAGATGGTTAAATCTTTCATACTAATCCTCTTATGTTTGATCTCTACACCGATGTACTTGAAATGTTCAGTATTTACTAATTCCAAATCGTGAATATTTTGGATAGATTGAGAGGAAGTGCCAGCACTATATCCATTCTAATACCAGATCATAGCTTCTGTTTTGGAAAGCTTTATCTCGAGTTCTATGTCTAGAAATGATAGAAAATGTTTATTGTTAAGTTCTTCCAAGCGTTCTGGCCTCGAAGAGCTGATAGGCTTTTAAGAACATGGCTCGAGTTTTTAGGTTAATGTTTTGGTTTTGTAGAAATGAGCAATGTTGTCCGAAATTACTACACCCGGCAGCAATGCCTCGCATCGGGAAATTTTAAGAAACGTGAACTCATTTCTTAATTTCTGTTATTTCCAGGTCCAACCTGACAACGGTTGTTAGCAACTCTTATGGTCCCAGCAATGGACATATAAGTAATTCCCAAACTGGGGTCAAAACACTATAAATGTATAAAAATCTTTTTTTTTTATGGCAAAAATACCAGTAATATATTTTCATAGTAAAAATATTACCAGTAATTTATGCTCATATATACATATATATATATATATATATATATTTATATGTATATATATATATATATATATATATATATATATATATATATATATATATATATATATATATATATATATATATATATATATATATATATTATGTGTCAACAATACATTTTTGCAAAACTAAAAAATACATCAATATATTTTTCGTAAATAAAATACTAATGCCCTCAAGAAATTTACATTTCAGAATGATTCATAAGGTGTTGATCTGCCGCTAAACAAACTTTTATCCTAGCTATGAATACCTATGCCATCAGCGTAACCCCATCTCATTATGTGAACACTCAACAGTGAAAAAACAATGCACTTCTATTTTCACTTTTAACCGTTTTATTTCGATAATATCCTGATTATTTCTGTTTAAGGCTAACCTGAAATACTCTAATTCGCAGAAGATATGATGTATCCAATTTTGGTTTGGCAGGATTAAATTTACCGAAATATACCAGCTAGTTATTTTTTCTTAAATAACCTTGAGAGTTTACATAAGATAATAACCGGAACCCATGAGGCCGTAAAACACAAGTGTTAAGATAACTATTAAAAGTAACATTGAGCAGTGGGAATATAAGCTAAAATAAATCAGAAATCATGAAATCGTACGCACAAGTAAATAGTAAAAACATTCTTGAAGAAAAATAGCATCATGAATATTTTTATCCATATCCAGGGGAAGTGCTTAATTCTATAATTTGCTTAACAGCTAAACCGCAAATAGAATATGAGTTCATTTTGAATTTAAAAGTGCAGCATTTAAAACAAGAAAACTGGCTTTATAAGAATGAACAGGAATTAAAGAAAAAGTAATCGGAATAAGTGTAGAGAAACGAACGATATAAAAGAGAAAACTTGCAAACAAAACAAAAGCTCTGACAATACAGGGGGAAACAAAATTGTATTAATCAACAAGAAGAAAAAATATATAAACAGATTATCATGCATATCATCTTAGATAAGCATCATGGCTTCTGTTTATGCAGGACGCATTGTAACATTTGCATAATTTACACCTAATAATTTTAACTAAATTTACTAAGGCCGTAACACAACGAGAGTAACCTTCGAACAGAATAGTGGTAAATAATAAATACGTCTCATATGTCACATATAGAAGATTAGATACAACAAACGCATAATAATGTTTAGGAATTACTTGTACCAAATCAGACAAACCAGAAAATTCAAGTAACTACAACAGTAAGAGTAAGTCTTTATAACACAGAGTGAAAATAGCAATTAACAGTTTAATTCGTCTTAATACTTAAAAGAAAGCATTTCCTTTCCAGATGGATTCAGTACTCAACTCAATCAGGAATCCTGCAAATCATTAGGTTTCTATCTTTACACATTCTTAAATTTAAAGGTGCCATTGTACAACGAAAACAAAAGATCTCAAAATAGGCCCCAGCTGTTGAAAGATGATAAAGTGACATGAATGAATCAGAATCGGATGGGGTCGACATTCGCCGTCATTCGCGCTATTTTTAAGTGCTGGGGTCGACATTCGCGCTATTTGTAAGTGGCCCCAGCTGTTGAAAGATGATAAAGTGACATGAATGAATCAGGATCGGATGGGGTCGACATTCGCCGTCATTCGCGCTATTTTTATGCGCTGGGGTCGACATTCGCCGTCATTCGCGCTATTTCTATGTGCTGGGGTCGACACTCGCGGTCACGTAGATAAACAAGTCCCCCAAAATGTATTCTTTTTTAAGTGTAAATAATTCCTTGTTGTAGAGTAGAAATTAAAGGTCTCATTAGATAATGAGTGACTTCCACAGGAAGACGTATCTACCTTCTCCAGTGTTATATAAACAGCTGAGTGACTGGAGACTCATGTATTTTTGGTATTTGTATCTCGTTGGTACGAGAATAAAGTAATTGAGAATTACTACAATTATTGCGGTTATTTTACACTTGCAAGTAGCACGAATATCATCGGCACTTACGAAATGTGAATAAGTTCCTGATATTTGGTAAGTTTTTATTCTGAGGATTGGAGGTGTTGCGATGCAAGCTAAACAAACATTAACACAAAATTTATAATTCCAAAAGGGTACCAAGAATTTAAATAAATCAAATAAACTTTGGTTTAACATTTATAATATCTTGGGGTTAATTAATATTTGCGGTAAGTAACTTTACATCATTTGGGGTAGATTAACAAGAAACATCCACAGAATAAATAGCATTTTCACAAAATACCGATTTCAAGACAATTTAGTAAATTATGGAACCACCAACTGAATCACTTTAATTTATATCGCCGATTTTGGTGTGCCATATTTGTTCCTTCATCGTGACTTTCGAAATAGATATTATTATTTCATCTCGGAATATGGAATATCATCATATGGAATAGTTTGTACGCAATTATACGGTGCAATTATAAAGTAAAAGTCGTGTTAAATTGGAAAAAAATAGGTCAATTATGGTGCAGGAAAATGTAACTTATATCAATTAGTATTTGAACAAGTTTCGCCGATAGCATATTACATGATTTTAACCAAAATCAACATTATGAAAACTATTTGGGAAGAATCTGGGCTGCATCACATTAATATGTCGGACAATTATTACGCTTACCGTTCGTTGCTGAAATTTGTTGCCAGAATTGCCCTATATATGCAGGATGCCAGTTCCGCTATGGTTGCTTTTAATATATTTGCTATTTTTTAAAAAGAAATGATCGTTGGACAGTTTCAAATACTGTCTATATTCATAAGCCAAAATGATTAATCTTTGCATATCTATGTTTGATTTCTGTTAAGTGACTCCAATTTTCTGATGAAATTTGCAAGCATGCATTATCTATATTAAATATAATGTCTACTTATGTTCTAAACTGGTCTTGAAGGGACAATATGTATTTATGACATTGAATATGTTATTTTATTATTAAGTATAGCATAGGGAAGTAAGACTAAGAAATTTTTTTTAAGCAAACTAAACGCATGTCCACATATACATAAGTAAGTAAAACAGTATAACGCTTTAAAAGCATTTATTTTACACAATAATATTATTTTTAACAACATAATCTAAATCCTTTATGGTTGATTTTGTTTTAATTTTGTTCAGCGGCATATGAAAATCTATGGGTCATTTAATACGATATCTAAAAATTTCGAATGCAATTTTGTGGCTTCAACTGAATGTATTTTGTACATATCTTTATACATTTCGAGTAATCGTATTTTTTTTTTAGATATATACTTTGTATTTCATAAAAAAGATACCATTGGAAATTTTTATGTAAAAAATGTCTTTTTATTTTTTTAAGGATGCAATTATTGTCATTTTGCTATAAAAATGTATTGTTGCACATTTTATTATAAAAATGTACTTATATTTGTTTGGGATTGCCTCATAGCAGGGACCCTAACAGAGCTACCACCGCGGTTCAGGATGTTCCTGTGATTGACTGCAGGTGGTTCAAGGCTCTTCAAACCCTCTAATCACCCGATCAGAGGATTGCTGCCAGATGTAGTTTATCGTCATACCCGACAAATACTGCCTCGATAATGCAAAATTACCTAGATTGCACCCACGTTTTACAGTGGACATGTCATATCAAATGACACATGTTTTACAAATTCAAAAAGTCACATATATATTTGTGTGTGTGTGTGTGTGTGTTTGTGTGTATTGGGTGTTTTGAGGAGCATCTTTTTCATTTATGCACCTTCGAATAAAAACAACAGAAAAACTCTTGGTTATTTTTCATTTACATTTTTGATGTTTCTAATACTTTTTTGATTTCCGATATTTATATAACAATATACCTTCCTATATCTAAACACTTTCGTCTAACACTAGCCATTTTGGAAGTTTTTTCTCGTTTGTTATATCGTCAGTTATTTTATTTTTAATATCGCGTTTTGATAAAATCCCAGGAGCCAAACGCGATATGACAAAATATACTTATGTCGTAACGAGCAACAAACACATTTTCAAAAATTACTAGTTTAAGCTGAAAGTGCCTCGTCGTTGGACATATTTGCTAATACGAACCCGAAATCATAAAAAAATGATTGCATATATTGAAAAAGTATATAAAAATTGATCCATTCAGCTTTCAATTGAATATGCATATGCATTTATATATTTACATGTGTGAAGATGAAGAAACAAAGTGAAAAAGATGTTTTAATTTACAGCGCGTTTCGCCAACGTGTGATATGTTTGGCGTCTTTAGTTTAAAATGGAAGAGAAAACTGTGTGTAAGGATTATAGGCTGTGATGTTTTAGGATAAAAAGAGAAATAAATGAAATTAGCGTATCAGATCCGTCGGTCAGAGACCAGGATATTTATTTGTTGTTGTTGTTGTTGTTGTTATTATTAATGATACTACTACTACTACTACAACTTTTAGTATCTTTTAGATTTGAAATCGGCACATTCCGACAAGATTTCTGCTTGTTCGCTATTAGCTTTTATACCGCCTTTTCGATGATCGGTGATATATATATATATATATATATATATATATATATATATATATATATATATATATATATATATATATATGAAGAAATATAGTCGTAAAGAGTGCTATATTTATGGGATAAAGTGCTCAATATCAGAGATAGAGCGTGTGTAAATATAAAAGTGAACATAGAAATCAAAACTGTTTCATGCTAGTGCAATCGTCAGGCTGCCTGACGATAGAACTAGCTTGAAACAGACTGTCGCCTCTAAGTGTTGACTTCTATGTTCACTTTATATATATATATATATATATATATATATATATATATATATATATATATATATATATATATATATATGTTCTTAGCCTTATGGTTATTGTCGAGAATTGAGGGATTCGCGCACTTTCAATGTATTTTCTTTTTAGTGAATAATTTTCACTTTTAATTAGACTTGTTTTATACAGAATCAACTCTGGTCAGATGTATTACGTTGAACGACATAGTTGCTTAAAATGTTGGTATGCAGCATACCTCTGGAATGTTCATATGGAATTTATATATATATATATATATATATATATATATATATATATATATATATATATATATATATATATATATATATATATGTCATCCACAGACAGACTGTTTCGCTGTATCACAGCTCATCAGTGTGACTAGACGTCCGGTTGCCTCTGGCTAGAATCAAAAACCGCCCGAATTCGCGTCAGTCGGAAGTTTTACCCTGAAGCCGTTGGCGCACGGTAGAGAAGAAGGTGAATTTAGGCGTATTTATATTTAGATAAACACACAGTGACTGAGAGAACTCGATTCGATTTACCGAAGAGTCTTGCATTATTAGCCGTAATAGTCACTGTTTACAAACCCACACATCCTCACCAGAGAGCTCAACCGAAATAAATTTTCAGGAGCATATATATATATATATTGATGAATACAATCTTGCATTCTCTCGAAATAGCGCAAAATGACGTTTCCATGTCATAATTAAAGCTTTATACACCGATATACGGCACTTTACTGCAGTGGTAATTCTTCTAAAGTTTAACAGGAAAATAACTATTTTAATGTGAATTTATATTTTGGACATCGATCTAGGAGAACAAATCATTAATGTCGATTTCCTTCTTGAAAATATTCCAGCATTCTTGATAATGATAAAAGAAGTCAATTATGTCTGCTAATTTCTTGAAATAGTTGCTTAGAGTGTTTACTTGAAAAGTCAGATTCCTGAAACCCGGGTTATCAGACCAGAAAACAAAAATTGCCCGGCGTGAAATTGCAAACTACGAAAAGGCAGATGAGATTCATATGACACGTTTCTTTTCTGAATAAAATTCCCATAAATTCAGCCAGAGTGAAAATTATACTCCTTCATATCGACATATTTCATGTGTGGACACGAATATAAAGAATTATTGAGTATTATAACTTAGAATCTTTCAAACTGTGATGGTCAAAGGAGAGGTCAAAAGTCGAGAAACTCTTGTTTTGTTTGATAGACTGCAGGGACGAAGAATATGCATTCCGAAGAAAATCAAAAGTGATATTTTGTGTAGCAGACGATAATAAATTTTACAGTTGAATTATTATCAAAGAAACTGTCTCCCATTATTTGTCACGCCATATATACAATTTCAGAGTGATATAAAATGATAAAATATTAATTAAAATATATAAAATTATATAGAAGTTTATTTGTTGCATGATTGAAGAAGGTACGTTCTACACAGTCGTGAGCTTCATTTTTTTTTTTTTTTTTTTACAGATTAATATTTTGAATAACTGCAATTTTTAATCCGGAAAGACATTCTCACAAATAAACGGCAGTTTCAACCAAACGGTGAAATGGTCACGTAAAGAATGCAGAAAACACAGAGGCAATTTTGACAAGTCCACGACTATCTCGTATCGAGAAATAATGTTTATCCATATATAAAAAAATTATTTATTCCAATAAAAAATATTATCTGCTGGTTGATGGTGGAATCACTCTGCGCATTTAGGCTGAAAGGAATTCCACTTACGCATTGACAGAGAGAGAGAGAGAGAGAGAGAGAGAGAGAGAGAGAGACAGACAGACAGACAGACAGACAGAGAGCTTGATTTGAAAAATACGAATAATATTTTAATAACTTCAGAATTTTCTACACGTAAATCAAAGTTGTAATTTTCAGAGCGTATCTGAATTTCCCACTCAACTGTAGGCTTGTTGAACATCGTAGAAAACTCAGAAACAGGCTTTACAACGCAAGTGCATGACAATATTTTTCTTTGCTGCGCTGTATACCAAGAAACAAATTATAAAAAATCAATCTTTGCCAAACTGTCACATTTTAGTTTTTGAAAGCACCAGGTGTAGGGTTCTAATCAAGTAACCAAACTTCCTAGAATGATCACTAGGTCTATTAATGTTATGGTCCAGGTTGGGACCAAGGAAGAACAACACGAACACAAGAGTAGAAATAACGAAGATATATTACACGGAATAATAATAGAAGAAGTGGAAGGAATTAGTATGACTGTCAGTCTGGTTTGGAGTGTACTAGTATCGGCTCGACTCGATTCGTCTCTCTCTCTCTTGAGAGGCGTAGTATACATAGTGTTAGGAGGAGTTCATTCTATAGTTATTGGTAAGGACCCATAACAATTAAAAAAACCCGCTGAAAATATAGAAGGGAATGGGGAGGGGACACCAGGAGACTGTTTATCTCATCAGTCCTGTTGTGCACTTATTTCCTTACCGGACGAAGAGATAATTTCAATAGTTAAACAACGCCGTTATATTTCAGAATTTTTTGTTAAGAGCCATAATTTTTATTGTGATTGATTGTGCGGTATTTTTCTTCACAGATATTTATTGAGAGACTACTTCTTGCTAGTAGGCGTTGAGTCATCTAGAGTAATTCCGACGGAGAAAAGGGGTTTAAACTCCTTGAAAATAATCCCTCCCCTGCTAAGGGAAAACATCAGGACTCTAAACAAATATGATGAATTAGAAAAGATAAAGCTGCAAATTAACAAGTTAATTGGTAATATTTCAGTCGTATGAGAAGTACGGTGAAAAAAAAACAATTTGTATTTTATCAATGACAAATACAGTATCATATATGCAGATGGAAATGCAAATGAAAGAGGAGTAGGACTGATGCTAGACAAACACGTGTAGAAATATGTTTTTAGATACTGTCAACTATATGAAATAATTCTTATCGACAAACTGAAATGAAAGCCTTTCAACAT
Organism: Acanthosepion esculentum; assembly: GCA_964036315.1. Classification (NCBI taxonomy): domain Eukaryota; kingdom Metazoa; phylum Mollusca; class Cephalopoda; order Sepiida; family Sepiidae; genus Acanthosepion; species Acanthosepion esculentum. The sequence continues at coordinate 139,112,330 of OZ038475.1, read as the reverse complement.
ATCCGCCATAGTTATAGATGCACCGACATCAAAATGTACAGCAGAAAGAATTAGAACTTTTTACTTTAGGCCAAAGCTCCATGCAAATTGCAAGACATTACAATTCCCAGAGGAGACATAAATGCCAAATTAGTCAAGGAGAGATGTGGGGAAATAGTTTTCAAATTCGAACTAGGAACTCGTACTGAACATCGAGAAAATGCATTCAATTGTGAGAATGATCAGATCTTAGACAACGCCTGGTTTCAATAATACCCATGACGCATGTGGACACGGAGAAGTTCAAGCTGTAAATCGAAAACCAAATTGATTATATAACTATCAATAAGAGATTCAGAAATTTAGTCTTACACGGCAACACATATGCAAGTGTCGAGTGTTGGAGCGACCATATTCGAGTTATAAACGCAATTAGTGTGAAACTGCAGATGTTGAAGAGGGATAGGCAGGACCTAAATTATAATACTACAGATTTCTGATTGGCTCAAATGCGAAGAAGAAATATATGGACAGTTTCAATAGTAGATACAATGGACAAAATGAAAACGGAAACTCGAATTGGGACACCATAAGTGAAGTCTTACTAATACAAACAAACGATAAAATCCGAAAGAAAACTAAACAAAAAGAAACCGCCTCTTAACTGATTAAAGTTGCACCTGTTTGGGTCCCAACTATGGGGCAAACAGTGAATCCCCAAAGAAAGATCAACAGAATATATTTGTAATAAAATAATGAACAATATATTTCTATAACAAAATGACAATCAATACAACACTAAAAAATATAAAAATACGTGTTGACATTTAAATTTCAAGCAATACATTTTAATATCTACAAACTATATATATTAAAAAAATAAGTTTGCCCTGAAAGTAGAACATTATGTATAAAGTATTTGTAGTTGAAAGCATAAAACTGCGTAAACACATTTAGATTTTGTCATTAAATATCTCGTAGATGTTGATATGCCGCAAAACAAAATCAACCAACCAACAATAACTATTTATTTTAGAATTACCAACATTAACTATTTATAGAAAAATTACCAATAATACATATTTAAACAAAATAAGCAACAATATATTTTACCTGTAAGTTGAAGACATACAATTACGTTCAAAATCTATTTAGTTAAAACTACAATATTTTATTTCAAATGACTGTATTTCAAATAATTAGATTTCGGCATTAAATAACCCGTAGAGTTTGATATGCTGTTAACAAATATCAACCAATAAATAGAACAAGCAGCAGAATTATGGATTGTGGATTCCTTAAAGACACTGGAACAAGCAATGCGATATTTATGCTCAGAATAATATCAGAAATAGCAATACAATTGCAAAAAATATGTCTACCTGTATTCTATAGATTACGCAAAAGGGTTTGATAAATTACATCTTAAAATCTATTAGAACTGCTAGTTAAACTTGACATATGTAGAATGGACATTAGAATAATCTAAAACCTCTAGCGGATAGAAAATGATGTCAGTAAATGTACAAAAATAAAAAAAAAAAGTTTGTAAGACAAGGATGCATTGTCTCAACAGACGTTTTCCACCTATACAGCTTCCTTTCTAAGAGAATTAGAAGCGCTGCAATGATTCACTACTAGCGTCCACAATCTTAACAACGTAAGATATTCAGATGGCATAGGAAACTGTAAGAACTCCTACAGAAGGTAATGAAGGAAAGCGAGAAGAAAGGACTCATCATCAATTCCAAGAATACCTGATACAGCCCAGCTTGCAAATAAGTCATTGGAGATAACGAAATCAAACCGGTGCAAAATTTAGATGTCATGGTAGCGTTTTAACAGATGGCGAAATGTACCACATTGAAATCCAAAGACGCATTGCGATAGTGAAATATGCTTTCCAAGTGATGGTCGAAGTATTGAGAAACAGAAAATATATAATTAAAAACCAAAAAAAGAAAAAAACAAGTACTGAACAGTAATATCAGTCCTTCTGTTTTGTTTGTTTTGTTTTACGGCATATCAATCTCAATGGCTTATTTAATGCCGACAATTATTTTTTTTCCTGGTAACAATTTTGTTTTGGCCAAAAATCCATTTCTGTTAATATTATTTTTTTCAAAGATGTAGAGCTGGTAATATTATTTTCTCAGAAATGTAGAGCTGGTAATTTTATTTTTTCAAAAACGTATAGCTGGTAGTATTATTTTTTCAAAAACGTATAGCTGGTAATATTTTTTTTCCAAAACGTACAGCTAGAAACATTATTTTCTCAAAAACGTATTATCAGAGGCTTTGCTGTTGGACGTAGTTCACCGTCTTACCTATGATGCGGATGTAGTTTATCGTGATACCCAGGATGCTGATTAAGTTTATCGTCATACCCAGGACGCAGTCCTTCAATATAGTATGGAATGCTTGACAATCTCGTCTCACGTGAAGAGGAGACTTAAAGCAATAGAAATGTTGGTCTACAGAAAGATGTTGATAATAGCATTCACCGGACATGGGAGCACTGACGAAGTTCAAGAAACAATGACAACAAATAGCACACCTCTTCATCATGAAGATAAAGCAAGCATTCCTCGCAGAAATAATGAGGAAAGAGGTCTTGGGAAATTTGATACTCACAGGAAATATTTAATCTAAAAGAAACAGAGAAAAGCAACGCATACACTACCTGGCGAGCTTGATTTACAATGGCGAAGCAGGAGAGATGGCAAAAATGCAAATGATATTAAGAGCTACAAAGGTCAGGAAATTGTGGAGAACGATGTTCGCCAAAGTTTTGAAGAGACACAGCAGATTGATAAAGAATTTCAGATTGTTGAATGGCAACTAGCGATAACCGACTTCTCAGACTGAGACCTCAACAAGGATTTAGTGTTGTGATGTTTGAGCGTAGGATCCTATATAGCGAAGGAGTGAGCACATAGTTTACGCCAGCGACGTTTAAGATGACAGCCAGACGCACGTTCATAATTTAAAAGCTTAACGTGGAATCTAAAGCAAACGAAATACTTCCAGATCGATGTTTGTCTTTATGTCCGACAATACTCCATCATATTCATCAACAAATATACAGAATATCAGAATAAAATGGATTTCAATGATACTTGTTTTGATGAAGTGGCTGCCATGTTTACCCGACCTCAAACCGATTTTAAACATGTGGAGCATTCTGAAGAGACATCTTTTCAATCGTGGATGGTATATTACCAGCAGACATGAATATTGGAATGGTATTCTGCAGGTTTTCCAATTTGTTTCCAATGAATTAAAAAAGCTAACAAAATCAACGGATAGACGATTCTAAACCCAATTTCAAAATATGCATTATTTTAGTTAATCTTATCAAAAAAATTCCGTTTGATGATCATTGTTGTATCCAATGATTTACCATTTATTTCTATAATGTATAAATAATGTTTTATTATATAGTCAATGTTGTCGCGATAAAATTAGTACAAAACAAAAGATATCGGTAATATTGCATTAGGCTGACTCAAATTATTTTCGCTTTTGTGAATCAATTGTAATAATGAATATATCATTGTTATTACTACACATACCTATATTTGGAGTGTACTAATATACCTTATTACATTATAATGTCAGCGTACATTGTGGATTAAATGATAAATTACTTCCCCTACCTGAACACGGAAAACTGCACAGATCAATAATTAAACAATAGGTAATTTCCTATTTCGATATATTTACCTGATCGCTTCAGACAGTCTTCATGGAGAAATATTTATCTCACAAAATCAAATTCAGGAGTTCATTAAAAACATCTCAGATCGAAACTACAAAAGAAGGCATTTAAAATAATGGTGAATATATAATTGAATAACATGTAATTGTACTTAATTATTTGAAGAATACAATTAATAAACAATAGTGGAAACTATTTACGACACAGCCTACTGGTGATAGGAACATCGTGCTCAGGACATGTTTATCCTTATGAAATATATTGATGATAATTTAAAGATGGTAACAGATAACACTGCTGAAAGAAATGAAGTATAATATAAATTTATATTAAAAAATAGGTGTCGGAGTTAGCTCCTCCTCAGTTTCCTTGATCCTTCAACAGGGGTCTCTCACCCCTCGCTATAAATACTGGCTGACCCTTCTCTCTCTTTTTCGACCCAGGCCTTGGGCTGCTACCTCGATCGGAGACGAGGTAAAATCTCTCTTTTTTCCACTTAGGCCAATACGTGACCTCTCACTGATACAGCGTTTCCCAAATTCTGGGAACGCGCTAAGAACAATACGCGTAGGTACGAACACTTACAACACACACACATAATTTCTCCATACAAACACTATGTAACATTTCATGTCTTTGTGTATTAATATATATTTGTTTACCCATGTATATAGGTCTTGTTTGTTTTCTTTGTCTTCTTTGGACTTCATTTAAGTCCGACATTCCCATGTAGTTGGACCGGCTAGCAGGAAATTTTTAACCTTTTCTGATATCTATTCACATCTTCACACCACGCTCCGCTACATAGGTCCCAAATGGGCTTGACAAAGAAGTATACGATTCGTATAATTAGTCAATATTTAATAAAACCACATACCTGACTGAATAACTATTTTAATTTTATGATAGGGTGTTATTTTATAATCTTTACCTGCCTCCCACTCAGTGATTGTGTTAACGTGTATTCTGTTTCATCATTTTCAACAGTTTATCTTAGATCCTAGCAATATTATTTTCTTGAATATTGTTGTGAATTCACAAATATATTATTTTTTCAATGGTGAACTACAATTTTCCGATATGTTTAACAAAGGGAAATAACTATTGGTGCAAGGCAATATTTTCATCATGGTAGTTAATAGTCAGATTTGCAAATGAGAACGAACATTATATTGCAGGAATATAGACTTTAGTGTAAACCTTCCTGGTTGTGACATCTATTAATTAAATGAATTTTTTACCCAAATAATTACATTATGTAAATGCCATTATAAAATTTTAGGGGGTTTGCAATTGTTCTATTGAGAATACTGACTCCACCGTTCACTGCTGTCGTCTAAGCCGCGTTGATTGAAGATTACTAGTAGGGCCTAAATATCTCAGCCCTCGGAACCATTTAGTGTACCTCTTCATTCATAAAATAATAGGATATGTTATTTCCCTAAACTAGCTTTTTTCGCGATTCATAGTATACATTAAACTTCGAAAATTTAAAATGACATATCACTAACCATAATAATACATACACACATATACATACATATATATATATATATATACCCAAGTTTAGGATTGGTATATACGGAGTGAAATCCAATAACCAACAATTACTATTCTTTAAAGAGTGCTCAATACAGAGTAGATCAGATATAATTATTTATTTGAATATTACAACATAAATATGTTATAAAATCACGACAAAAGTAGCCATTTTGTTTCAACACTTCTAGTGTCTTATCAAGTGACGATGTAGAATATAGAATAAATGGTTTTAAAAGTTTCAAATTCGATTTGAAACTTTTAAAACCATTTGTTCTATATTCTACATCGTCACTTGATAAGACACTAGAAGTGTTGAAACAAAATGGCTACTTTTGTCGTGATTTTATAACATATTTATGTTGTAATATTCAAATAAATAATTATATATATATATATATATATATATATATATATATATATATATATATATATATATATATATATATGTTAAACCTAAAGAGCCAAACAAACCTGTTTGTCTGGCTCTTTAGGTTTAACTTAGGTTTTCTCTACTTAGTGTATCGAGCACTTTAATTAGTTATTTTTCTTACTCGTATCGGGGTCTTTTTCTTTGGACTGTGAACTTGGATGCTAGATGATTATTTTCGGCTGACGTACATTTTCTTTGTTTTTTTCTTTTTTGTATCATTTTTTTCCATTTGGCATTGTTTTTTTACTCGCAAATCAAGGCACCTAAGGTTTTCCGGACGAGTATAATTTCTTATATTTATAAGATTACAACTATTATATATATATATATATATATATATATATATATATATATATATATATATATATATATATATATATATATATATATATATATATATAGCATAGTACAATTCCTCGTACGAAATAAATTAATATTTCTGAGATAAAAAGGAACATTATAAGGTGGATATCACATCATATTATTGATATCGTATCATTATTAGGTAATCATAACTAAATCACACAACATTTCGATTATCGGTTGTTTAATATAAATATAATTTTAATTATAACTATAATATAAATATAAACATGGACTAACATAATACAGTCTGACATAGTGCCAGGTTATAAGCAATGTACTAATTCAGTTTTATCATTATCATGGTATGTGTTATATAAAACGAATTATTATAGTTTTAATATTATCAAAGGATTGCTTGTATGGAATATGTTACTTTAGTTTTATTAGGCCAATGTACTGATTTATATAGACATTTGTCTCTGAGTTACGATTTTTTATTTTCTACCAACTGAGAAAAGGTCATATGATTTTGAAATTTTATCAGGTTACTTGCAATATATTAATGTAGTTTCATCATTATCATGGTATATGTTATATGGAATGCATTGCCATAGTTTTCTGATTATCAAGACATCGATTGTAATGCATACGTTACTTTTAATTTATAAAAGGCATTTTACTGATACATATAGATATGTGTATGCGACTGCGTTGTGTTCTACCCACTGAAAAACTATTTTTATATGATTTTAAGATTTGAGTGCCTAGAAGCAGCGCTAAAATTTTCTCACCTCAATAAATATAATTTTTAAAATTCTGAAGTAAAAACCTATTAGGTTAAACCATTTACAGTAAATGTTCTTATTCATTGATAACACTGTCAATCATGTTCAGTTATTCTAGAGGAATAGGCTAATACAAATTCGTCTGTGGGGAGAGCGATGATATACGTAGCGTATTATCGTAATCTTCCGAAGGAATATTTACTAATGGATTACGAGCAGAAAATAAATTATTATAAAATTATTTCTCTCTTCTCACTGAAAGTGTTCTCTGAGTTTTCTGGGTGTTATTTGGTTTTGGAGACACAAGAGACAGTAATTCTGAGTAAAACATCTTACTTCCTATATATGTTTTGTGTCCTGTTAAAGTTTTCTATAATTACATGCATTGCTCCTTTTAATTATACTTGTCGTTGTTACAGGAGACCATGACATCGTGAGCAAGTTTTGAAATTATATAACGCCAATAAACACTCTTATTCCTTCTGACCGCTGGTATGGAGTAAAACCATGGCACGTCTATGAAGGGTTGCTACCTGAAAACCTCCGTCGGGAATAAATATTTTCTATTTACTTTGTTGTTTCTGCAGTGCTGTTGTACTGCGTAAAGGGAATTTAATTTATAATGTTTCGTAATCTTATAACGAAATACTATATAATAAATATATCTGTGCATTCACTGCACAGAGTCTTCCTATAAACTTTATAAAAAATTAAGCCAACAAAAAAATGAAATATATATAATAGACATATACATTAATAACTCCGATTTTTTTCGTGTCTATGCTAAAAGCAAAATATTTTCTTAATGAAATGTTTTCAATAATTTCTCTTTGAAAATATATTTATATTGTTGCAAAAAAGAATTTTTACCTAATGTTCGTATTTTAAATATTTTCTCTTTTGTTATACTCTTGGTAAAATATATTACTTATATGTAAATAAATGTTATCATTCAATTCATTCATTACAGATATTGTCCTCCTTAAATATTAATCTCTTTTAAGTTGCAATCCTTGTATATCTGTCAGTAAATTTCGTTTATACTGATTTAAGTGATTATTATAATGGTTTTGACGGCTTTATTTTAGAAAGGTTTAAAGGGCATTTCTTCTCTTTTCTATTCCATAGAGATTCAGGACGTGTGCTATCATGGCGCAACGTATCTTCTTTATTTTGCTGCTCAAAATTAATACATTTTGTTCTTTCACTAAAAGACATTCCGACATACCCAGTATGTAGGCTACTCACACTTTTCCGTCACTTTCCTTGCCTTCTGTATGTCTTATGTGTACTAGATTCTCTAAATTCTCTTTCCTCATTCTGTTTTCCAGAAGTTTTGTTTTACTGCCTATTATTGCTCTATCTTCGGAAATCATATAGTCTAAAATTGCCATATTAATATTTTCTGTTTATCGTATTTTCGTGTATGTAACTAGAATGACAATTTTCTTAATCTTAATCTCTAAGGAAATAGGCCTGCATTTGCTGGCTTATAGGGGATTGAATATTATATAATCGTAGCAGAGTTTCATTGTTTCTAACGACATTTTCCGATTTCTTAATACTAGCTTAGAATCTTTCTTCATTCTCATGCGCCTTTGGATTTATGTATCAGATGTCCCGTTGTCCGTTACTACATTATCAAAACAGATAATTTATACAAGCTTGCTTTTAACGTCCCAAAAATATAGATGATATCATGGACTATACATTTTGCTGAAAAGCAATCATCCCATATTCTTACAGTTAACAGTTATACTATTCTTCTTACGTTCATTTCATTTATTCACGGTTTCATCTCGGTATCTTTTATTATTAAGATTATGTTAGCCAATAATGTTCTGTCCGATTATTTATGAAAGAATTGTGAAAAAAAGACGTCTTATATATTACAGTTCACATTATCTAATAACTAATATATCTGATTTTATTTCTGATTCTTTAAATACTATCCACGAAATAGAAGGCACAAAGTCACCCAAGAAAGAGATTTACTGGATGGCGGGTCCATATTGATGGTATCGGAGGAAGTATGTGTAGATTGTGAGGGCATGTAGGAAATATACAAGTCCCTTTTTCATTTTTGAGGAGATTGTTAAACATTTACTCACATGCGATTAGATTTTTCTATAGTATTTTTTCCTTTTTTGTCCTTTTACTTTTAGTATTGCTAACTACTACAGATTACATATGTCTCCATTTATTTCATCTCTTTTTATTGCATTAATTAAATTCTGTATCGGAAAAAGGGTCTTTAATTTATCAATAATTGTGACAAAAACGCAAGGTAAGCGAGGGTAATAAGAAGAAAAAAACTAGGAAGCTTAGAAAACATTTTTTGAAGAGATTTGAAATATTAGAGAAAATATATTATTGACTTAACTACGAGACTTTCGAAAAATGTTTTCTTTACTTACTACTGTTCACACGATACAAGGCTCATGAGCCACTCAAGGTAGAAAGTCACTGAATGGGGTTGTTGAAAGATAGAAGAAGGAGAAGATGTATATAATTTAATTATTATTTAAATACATTAATAATACCCTTAGCTAAGAAATTTTTACTGTCGAAACGATTATATTTTCCTCCTCAGTTTTAGACTTCAACGATAGAAGGCTAATTAATTATGGCGTCTATTATTTGTGCAAAACATATCGTGCACTATTAGGCGTACCGGCACGTTTATGAAACACACGTAGAATTTCCTGGTGGAAAGTTTTATTTATATATAGAAATTTAAAAAATTCCTAATGGGATGATTATTTCATCCGGCATTTGGTGTAAAAACCCAATGCAAAATAATAACATTAAAAAAGATATGGTAAGACGTTTATAAGTCATCTTAGCAAACCTCAAAAGAAAAGCTATAAACTGCTGGTGTCGGGGAGTTTCAGTAGAACTACGGGAGACAACATTGATATAATGACTAGAACTAAAGACAAGAATCTGGTTCCTACTTAAATATTACAGGCCTCTGTTTTTCCACCTGATTCTATTTACAGGTGATTATTGGAGACGTATAGTGTGCCGTGTTCAATTTAGCGTTACTTTACACCGGAGTAATTCAGTGACTTTAAATCTCCGATTTAATAGGAGCTATGAAATATCCTTTGAAATTGAAACGATGATTAAAATATTATGTAATTAGATAAATCATATGTATTTATATAATTCTTTTCCATCAGGTGAACATGCTTCCACAGATTAAATGCGTGAGCGTGGCTATAAAGATGATGCTTAATGCAGTATTGAGTTTTACATGCTTGTCTCGCAGACTAGATTCCGATGAAAGCGAGTTCAAGCTTACAAGGAATCTCCGCATACGGAGCTATTAAGAATGAAAGAACCTAACGCACAGAAAGCTTATCTAAAAATCGTTCTATGACAAGTGATGGGCGATTGCAATTTTTCACATTCGTAACAGTAAATACCATTAAAAGAATAACTGGACTGAAGCTGCTCATCTCAAATCTAAAGCAGCGTTAAATAATATTTGGAGGCAAGATTAACAGAACGAAAGTGATATAAATTATGTAAAGCAGATGATTCGGGGATGATCATATTAAACGTTTAAATAAGGATGGAGATAAGCACTAAAAAGATATAATTTACGAGAAGGTTATGGGCACGTGGCCGAGCGGTTAGAATGCTCGTATTCTGACCATGAGACTGGGGTCCGAATCTCAACTGAAGTTTCCTTCCTGATGTTAGCAGTTGATCCCAGCGTGCGGCACCTTTGGAAACTGCCTGAAAACCGCGGGTTGACCCAAGCCAAGTGAAATTTGGTAGACGGAACTTTTGGGGGCCGTTAATAGCTGTGCTAGCACGAAGTCACACATCATTGTGGCCGAGGGCTTGAACCTGCTGGCCTAAGTTAAACTTTTCATCACGCTAGATAACCTGCTCTCTCCTAGAAACAGTAACTAAGGTCTGCTTAGTACAGTTGCAGTATAAACCACATGTAAGCACTGTGGGTGTTGAATAATCACAAATGTGCCTGAGCGAGAGTCTGCTGTAGGGATTGGCTAGCCGCCTTAGGTATCCTCGAATACGAGTGACCAGTTATACACAGATACCGGAAGGTCTACTTGAAAGCGGAATAAACATTTACATTTGGGAGAAGAAGCTTATACAGTTGTGACGTATAAACAAGTGATAGTTTACAAAAAAAAAAAAATGAACATACTTTACAACGCGGTAAATGTATATTTTCTTTTATGCGAATAGTAATTGGACGACGGTCAGTTGACGCCTGTTGCACAGGTCGGTTATTAAGGGTCGACAGGTTATTTCATGAAGACGAAGCACTCCTTTTGATATTTCTTGGGAAAGATAATGATTTACAGTTGCTTTCTCCATGATGATTTATTGAGGCGCCACCCTTCGTTAGCTATTTGGTCCCCGCCAAGAGAACACCCGTCCTTTAACAGGATTGTTTTTCATTAAACAGTGTTACTAATAACCCACTTCAATCGCAAGCGTGAGTTAGCCGGTTTAGACTTAAACCATCCGATAATAACATACATATTTCCCCCTACAACGCCATGTATATATATATATATATATATATATATATATATATATATATATATATATATATATATATATATATATATATATATATATATATGAGTCTTAACGTGTGCTATATTTATGGGATAAAGTGCTCAATATCGGAGATAGACGGTGTGTAAATATAAAAGTGAACTTTGAAGTCAAAATTTTGAGGGGACAGTCAGTTTCATGCTAGATGCAATCGTCAGTCCACCACTTCTGCTATTTTCCTCGGCTGTTTATATATACGGGACAGTGGTTCATTGTGGGTAGTCTATTTTGGTGGTTATTTTACCGGAAGTAGTTTATTTGTTTATTTATTTACCTGGGTTAAATTATTTTGCTTGTCATTATTTATTTTTATTTTTATTTTTTATTTCATTTCTTATCTTATATATTTTTTTTTTATTTTAATCGGTGTTTTTATTAAAGTAGTAAAAAATTGTTTATATCGCTTATTTAATAGTTTTGTTTTGGTTTGGGAAGATAATTAAAGCTACTTATTCAATTTTTAGGTTGATTGTTGCTGTTTATTCTAAATATTATTTTGGCAGGAGCAGTTTTTTTTTTACTTTGTTTATTACTTCATGTATTTATTTGGATTGATTATCTTTGTTTTTCTAAATAAATAAGAAAAAAACAAGAAAAAAAAACTAAATTCATCCAAATAAGCAAACTAACAAAACGATCTCGATAAATTAACCGTTAGAAAAACAAATAAAGATAATCAGTTCAGTTAAATACATGAAGTAATAAACAAATTAAAAAAACTGCTCCCACCAAAATAATTATTAGAATAAACCCCAAAATTGAATAGTTAGTTTTAATTATCTTCCCAAACCAAAACAACACAATTAAATAAGCGATATAAACAAAGTTTGTACTACGTTAATAAAAACTCCGATTAAAATAAAAATAAAAAAGTAAATATATAAGATAAGAAATGAAAAAAAAAATGAATAATGACAAGCAAAATAATTTAACCCGAATAAAAAAATAAATAAACGACTTCCGGTAAAATAACCGCCAAAATAGACTACCAACAATGCACAATTGACCCGTATATATAAATAGCCTAGAAAACTAACAGCTCTCGTGGCCTGACGATTGCGTCAAACATGAAACAGACTTTCGCCTCTAAGTGATGATTTCAGTGTTCACGAAGAATATTTTTTCTTCTAACCCCTTTTGTCTATCAGAGGTGGCTAGACAGACGAGGCATGTTGGCCTTTTATTTTATTTATATATTTCAATAAAACATATCGGTAACACGTCATTTCCAAATAAAAAAATCTAAAAAATATCATTTTATATATATATATATATATATATATATATATATATATATATATATATATACCAGGTGTAACATCAAATGATCTAAATCGTGTAACAAAAAATAGTCGAATATTTAGATTAAGCTCTGAACTGTTGTATCTTAGAAATGATTAACGCTGTCTTTCAGGAATTCTCCAAGGGTTTACAACAATATTGAACTTTACTGTGGACTCTACTTTGATAACACTATTGGACTCCACTTTGAACAATGTATAATTACTTTCTAAGCTTCACTGAAGTATCGGAATGAAATCGATCATAAGCGAAAATAAAAATGGTATGTTTATAGTTTATTAATCATAGCTGACTATTGGAAGCTCATGAAGTATTGAAATAAAGTTCAAATATATATTTATTATCCAAGTTCATTTTCCAACTTATTTAAGATGATCTTTGCCCTCTCTAATCTTCTATTTTTCTATCCAGGAGTAACATGTTGTCTCATATTTTTAATGTACAATTTCCTTTTCAAGTCTCTTTTCACTGCCCTTTGGATTCTAATAGCAACTCATGTCTCACGAGCCAAACCTCTTATGAAATGCATTGGATCTTTTCTAATTAATCTCTTTATCTCTAAGCTGAAATGATGAACCCTACTCCCGTTGTAACCTCATGATTCAGTTTTCCTCACTACTGCTTCCTCTGTTTATAAACTTAATCACCGTTCTATTTATATTTCTTGAATGAACTTTGAAGATGGAAGATGGATTATACAATTTTAAATTTTGCGATCTCGGAATAATTTGGAAGCTTGTGATATACGTGGTAGGCATTTCAAACAAAAACACTGTTAATTATACAACTAAATGTAATTTTAATCTTGAAAGAATTGTTTCAGCATTTACAGAGATTTTTTGAGCTGAAATGATTTACTTGAAAAAGGATATTTCCGCTAATTCTTTGTAGTAAAATTGATAAAAATGTATTCGATATTAATGAAATAGGTATCTATTACCCAAGACCGATTCCTTCAACTTTGACAAAATATCGAAGTATAATTATCAGAGGCCATCACTTCGCAACTGTTTTCTGTGTAGTTTAACGTTGAACTTTGTAAATATGATTTAAATAAATATCGTGTATGAAAATGCCAAATGGAATTTAATCAGTAATCTCCTCAAGCGAACACTCTTTGCATAAATGTTATATTGCCGAAGATAATTCCCTCGGTGTGGCGAATAAGAATAAATTTTGATTATCTAAGGTGAAAAACAGTAAAGCCTTCAGAATTATCTTCTCTGGCAATCTTAGATATGTCATCAGCAGATATGAATTTGAAATAAATCAATTAAATGGTAAAAGCGAATAACTTTACTATGATTCTCATCATATGCTTGTTTCAGGAAGTTATCATTCAGTTATTATTTCGCTGTCCTTTCGTTACCATAACTATCCTTCTCCTGACCATTTACTATTATTATTATTATTTTTATTATTATTATTATTATTATTATTATTATTATTATTATTATTATTATTTTCAGCTTCAAAGCTGTACATCAAGTTGATTAGATGATTAATGCGTAACTACGTGTCATGGTTCTTCCTAGAACACAGACAATTCATAGAAGGCTAAGAGTGCAGGTTTGCATTGATTTTATGAAGTTACGCGTGGAGATATTTAGAGAGAGTACCAAAATCCCTTATAATTGTGGATATGACAGTCGCCTCACTAAAATTCCAGATGCTCTTATCTTACAATGTCAGCCATCTGTATAATCTAGCAAAATCAGCCCACAAAAATTCGGGCAAATCTTGCAAGATTATACCGATGCCATCAAATGTCTTATTTGGAGTATTCAAGTGTCTTATCTATTTTTCTCTACATAGTCTAAAGGACATTGGCTTTTTCATTTCCCGTCACCTTTGCTTTGCCTTTGTTGGAAACACTTTCCTATCAGTTCTACTTCATGGATATTAATAGATTCCAATTATTAAATTATTATTATCATCATCATCATCATCATCATCATCATCATCATCATCATCATCCTCCTCCTCCTCCTTCTTCTATTATTATTATTATTATAAATTATTATTATTATTATTTCCTTTGATATCTGCCGTTTACACATTTCTTTCCGCGTCCCGCCCAGCGACCTAAGGTTAGAAATGGTACCATGGCACTTTCCACTGCAAAAAAAATAAAAATTACATAGATAAAGCCCTTCGTAAAGTGTGGGCTGTACTTGTCAGAATAATTTTTTTATCTCTTTGAGGCATGGACTTCCAGGGATCCCTTCAATTAGTCTACTGGAATCTTTTCCAACCAATCCTAAGGCTCCAACTACAACAGGGATTGTTGATGTTCCCATGTTCCACATTTTTGATATTTCTATTTCAAGGTCCTTGTATTTTGACAGCTTTTCGAATATCTTCAAAGATACATTGCAGTCTGCAGGGACTGCCATATCAATAAGGAGGCATTTTTTGTTTGTTTGTGTGTCTGGGCCGTTGGCTTTGATTGTTCTGTCAGTGTGCATTGTGTAATCCCATAGAATTGTAACAGGTACTATCTCCGTACACGGGTCTGGGTGATGTTCGTACCAGTTTCTTTCAGTTTCTTTCCCATAGAAGTTGCAAATTTTCCAGTGCAGATATTGGCCCAATCTGTCATGCCGGTTTTTATATTCAGTGGGTGCCAATATCGTGCAACCTGATACAAGATGATCAATGGTTTCTGGATATTTATCACAGAATCTGCATTTTGGGCTAACACAGTATTTACTATATGTGCTTGATAATTCCCAGTTAACAAGCATTCAGTTTCAGCTTTCAACGCTGCGCTACGTAGCCACTGATGGGTACGGTTTTTGTCTACGTCAACTTGTTTGGTACGGGCAGAGTATTGGCCATGAAGCGGTTTATCTTGCCATTGTTTCTGTATCTGGTCGGTTGTCTTTGATTTTTTTTAAAGTATTTTGCAGCTTCAGCCGGTTTACCGTGCTGTACTTGTATTTCTGCGCCCTTTTTAAACTCCAGTTTGAATTTGTTGGCTTCCTTTATTACGGAGTAAAGACGCTTACTACTTTCATGTTCCTTGACACATAGCATCATCCAGTCTTCTTTAGTTTCCAAGTATCTTTGGAGGCCAATGGTTGTAGATTTGTAGGACAGTTCTAGTTGAACTAATCCTCTGCCTCCTTCAGATCTGGGCACATACATGCGATCAACATCAGCTTTGGGATGATGCATGCGGTAGCAAGTGAGGAGCTTTCTCGTTTTTGCGTCCATTCGCTTAATTTCAGCTATGGTCCAGTTAAGGACGTTATAGCTGTATTGTACCACAGCAACATCCAAGGTGTTTATGTTTGATATTCTGTTTTTGACTTTAGCTCGGTATTTAGTACTAGACGTACACGCCTGTAGTCCTCCTTTCTTACCTTTTCCTTCATTTGCTGGTGTTGTATGCCATCTCCTTCGCTAATTCCTAGGTACTTATAAGCTTCATCATGCTCCAGTTCCCTAATCTTTGTGAAAAATCTAAATCTATTAAGGGTGCTTCTGTAATTCTACCTTTCTTGAATGTAACTTTTGCACATTTATCTAATCCGAAGTTCATACCTATGTTGTCACCGAATGATTTTACAATATTGAGGAGAGCCTTCAACTTATTGTCGTCTTTGGCTAAGAGTTTGAGATCATCCATGTAGAGTAGGTGATTGAATATTTTCTCATTTATTTTGTAACCATAGCTACTGTTGTTCAGTTCATGCGTAAGGGGGATAAAGGACAAACAAAACAGAAGGGGTGAAAGAGAGTCTCCTTGAAAGATTCCACGTCGGATATTTAGTCGGTTGGATAGGGCAATGCCTCTGGTGTGACTAAGGTATAGTTTGGTGTTCCACATTCCCATGTCGTGCTTAAGGAAATTTAATACCACAGGGGAGACTTTGTATATTTCCAAAGTCTTAAGGATCCAAGAATGTGGAACACTATCAAAGGCTTTACGATAATCAATCCACGCTGCGCTATGGATTCTACGTCTTCTCCTGCAATTTTCCAGGATAATTTTCTTTATCAGTAGTTGATCTTTGCAGCCATTTTCTTTATCAGTAGTTGATCTTTGCAGCCATATGAACCTCCCCTGCATCCTTTCTGTTCCAGCGGAAGAATGCTGTTTGTTTCGAAAAAGGAGTAAGCACGGTTCGTCAGGACAGACGTGATCAACTTATACGTTGTGGAGAGACATGTTACCGGTCGATAATTTTTCGGGTGGTCTGTTTCATTTGTTTTTGGTATGAGGTATGTAATACCTTCAGTAATCCATTCAGGGATTTTATTGGGATTATTTACAAGCTTTGATAATGTTTTCGCTAGGTTTTTGTGGATATAATATAGCCAGAAATTGCGAACCTTGTCTTTTCCTGGGATTTCCATTTTCGGGATTTTTTTAGAGCTTGCCTAACATCATCTGTGGATATATTTTCCCATTCTTGCAGAGGAGTATCCAGCATTCGTTCTTCTTCACGTCGGATCCATTCTATATTTGGGTTATATTCCTTTGGGTTGCTCCAAATATTTTCCCAAAATATCTGTGCATTATCAATCGGTAGTGGCCTTTCGACATGTATAGGTGTTTTTCCAATTTCTCTGTAACATTTCTTAAGGTCCGTTTGGAATATTATATTTTGGCGATAGAAGCTACAACGTTTTTGATATCGTTTTGTTCTCTGTGCCTTTAGCTGAAGTTTCTGCTTCAGCATTTCCGTGGTTGATGGAATGTCGAGTAGGGATTTAATTTTGTATTTCCTCTTGATCTTTTTGCACTTGCGTGTGGAAATATTAGGGTTTCTGGTAAGCTCATCTAATATAGAAAGCTCACATCCGATTTGTTTTATTTCTCGTAACAGTTTTGCTTTCCAAGCTGGCTTTCTATATCTGTTAACTTTATTTATTGTCTTGATCCCAAGCTTCCGAGTCGCTGCTAAAGCTGTTGCGTATATGACGTTGTTAACTTCAGTGATTTCTCCCCGGTGGTTTATCTGTTAACAGTGTTACAGAGCAGCGTTGTATATTTTCACAATGTGCTTGTTGGAATTCATCATTTGGATTTTGAGTAGTTGGTTTCTTTCTGACAATTGTATGAAAGTTACTCTGCTGAGTACTTGGATGACGTGGTTTTTCACTTCGGTGATTCCGGATTTGTGGTTTTCAAGGAATTCTAACTTAATGTACCTGGAATCATCCTCAGTGACATTGTCTGGATAACTGCAGGTTATGTTTAAGATAGAGTCTTTGATTTTATTTCCTGGGAGGTTATTTTGCATTTCATTTGTTTTAGTTTTTACCTCATCCTCTGTCACATTACTTATTTCTACATTCATCTCATTACCGTTTGAGTGATGGGTCATAGTATTTTGTCTTATATCTAATTTTATCCTATCTATTTCTGTCTATGAGAGTCTGTTGTTTCGCTTAATGTCCCTACCGACATTAGCAAGCATGTTTGGATTGAGGTTAGGTCTTATATCATTTCCCACCATACTTCTTCATATTTGGTATGTTTGATTGGTGGTGTTCTTTGCTGGGTTTTCGAGTGCAATGAAGAATGATGCCATGACTTGTCGATACTCTTCGCAGGTCCATTCCCTTCGTTTTCTTTTTCTTAGTCGATTTGGTATTGAGTCACTTGGTCCAAGGTTGGCAATAATCCGGTTTTGGTGACCTAGTGTCTCTTCGTTTGTGGAAGAGTTTGGTCCAGTGACAGATTTTTTGTCCTCAGACTTGTTCCTCTCTGAGGGACGCGGTCCTTGTTGACCCGGGTGACGACCCATCCGGTATGAAATTTTATTCGTATTCATTGGAATTGGTAGAGATTTGCGTCTTAACCTTGACCGCCAAGGGGTAATTCTGTTCAAGTTACCAGCTTTAGGGCGACTCTTGAAAAAGGCCCAAAAGCACGCCCAACATGATATATCGGTGGGGGAATAGTTCTTAAAAGTGTATTGTATTCAGTGGGGTAGACTATACTAAGTTTTAACTTAGTATAAGTCGGAGTGACAACTCTCAGGGGGGTATCAGAGTTTAGTATATAGAGTTATATATATAATAAAGGGAAGAAAAAGGAAAAAGAAAAGGGAAATCCAAACGAAACAAAGTTAAATTGTGTCAAAGGGATTTAGAAAAGTACAGAAAAGTACAGGAAAAGTACAGTAAAGTACGGGAAAAGTATAGTTGAAAAAAGATGGTACATCATTTAACATTTCATACATTTTCTGAGCATGGCACAAGTGATTTCCACAAATGTTCAACTCTCCATCGCCAACGACAGATACTTATCATTATTATTATTAATATTATTATTATTGTTTTGTTGTTGTTGTTATTATGATTATTATTATTATTATTATTATTATTATTTCCTGGGCTTTCTGTTGTATACACATTTCCTACCGGGTCCCAACCAGTGACCTAACCCTATCATTTTTCTGATCATAAATCCCTTCATAAGGTGTTAAATTTAACTGAGAGTACAATTTTTTGTATTTCTTTAAGGCTTGGATTACCAAGGATCCCTTCAGTGAGGTTATCGTTATCTTTTCCCGTGGATCCAGCGTTTCCAACTACAAATGTGCCACATTTTTGAGATTTTGATTTCAAGGTCCTTGTATTTTGATAGTTTTTGAAGATTTTCAAAGATACATTACAGTCAGCTCGGACTACCATGTCAATAATAAAACATAATTTTTTTTCGTGATCTCTGGTCACGATTTCTTGCCGATTAGATTTGTTTGTTCTGTTTGTGTATATTGTAAAGTCCCATAAACTTGTTACAGTGCCTATCTCTGTAACGTCGTATGGGTGGTGTTCATATCAATTTCTTGCAGTTTCCTTTCCGTAAAAGTTGCAGATTTTCCAATGCAGATATCGGCACTTCCTGTCATGCTGGTTTTAATATTCAGTGAGTGCCAATACCGTTCAACCTTATACAAGATGGCAAATCGTTTCTGGATATTTATCAAATAATCTGCATCTAGGGCTAACACAATTTTTCGCTGTGAGTGCTTTTTAGCTAGCATGCATTGCTCATGTGCAAGCAAGAATAAAACGTTCGGTTTCAGTTTTAACCCTGCTTTTAACCCTGGAAGACGAAGACACTGATGAGTATGGTTTTTATCTATATCAGCTTGTTTGGTACGGGCAGAAGATTGAACGCGAAGAAGTTTATCTTACCATCGTTTCACTATCTGGTTCATTGCACTTAGTTTTGCTTTCTGTTTTAAGATTCTTGCCGCTGCAGTAAGTGTATTATGTTTACTTGCATGTCTTCATCCACTTGAAATTCCCTTTTGAATGTGTTGGCTTCTTTTACTACTGAATAAAGATTCTCATTTCTTTCATGTTCTTTGACAGAAATTATCATCCAATTTTATGTTGTCTCCGGGTATCTTTGAAGACCGACTGCTGTAATTTCGCAAGACAGTTCTAACTGAACTGATCTTCTGCCTCCTTCGGATCTTGGCACATACAAACGATCGACCTCAACATTGGAATGACATATGCTATGGCAAGTGAGAAGCTTTATCCTTTTGGCATCCATTCGATTAAAGCAAACCAGTTAAGGATTTTGAAACTCTAATGCAACACAGGTACAGCCATGGTGTTTATGGCCGATATTCTGTTATGTGAATATTCGATATTCAATACACGACGCACACGCCTGTAGTATTCTTTTACTGTCTCTTTCATTTGGCTTTACAGTATTCCATCTCTTTCGCTAATTTCGATGTTCCAGTTCCTTAATATTTCTGACAAAATCAAGAACTATTGAGTACGTTTCTGTAATTCTTGCATTCTTCAATGTTATTGCAGATTTATACAATCCGAAATACATACCTCTAACATCAGTGAACCCCTTACAGTATTGTCAACTCATTCAACTCATTGTCGTCTTTGGCAATGAGTTTGAGATCATCCCTGTAGACTAGGTGATTAAATAGTTTCTTTTTTACTTGGCCCCCTTATCTATTATTGTTTAGCGCACGCGAATGGGGGATTAAGGACAGACAAAACAGATAGGGTTGCATTGCTCAATATCATGGAGAACGCATATTGAAATATACATGTATGCATTGAGGTCAACCACCATCGGCGACTGGTTGTTTCAAGCTTAGGATTATCTTCAGGCCTAGAGATTGAAACAGACTGTTTCATGCTGTGCTGGACTGATTAATATATACATACATACCTATATACATACAAACACACACATATATATATATATATATATATATATATATGTGTGTGTGTGTGTGTGTGTGTGTGTGCATGTGTGTGTGTGTGTGTGTGTGTGTGTGTGTGTGTGTGTGTGTGTGTGTGTGTGTGTGTGATAGAAATTAGGAGGATTTGAGATAATCATAATTAAGTAATTCATCAAGTCTGGATGAAACCTCCAATGAATGCAGAAAGCACTAGAAGGCTGTTTCCTCCTATATATGGGACTAATCAGCAGTGCTCATATATACTACCGAGAATTGAAACCAGGACCGTTACGATAGCAAACAAACGTCATGCCAAATGTACAACGGATCTCGGTGACGAAGAGGTAACGAATTAAACCCTATATGTCACCGCTCGATCACATATACCGTGGTGGAACTCATCCGAGTTTCCCTTACCCATAGAACTCTGCCCCCACGAGCCACGACTATTGTCACCAAGCCTATCCAACCGGAGCATTAGAGCCGGTTCAAGAAAGGAAATAAATGTGATAGAAATTAAGATTAGATTTGAGATAATCATAATTAAGTAATTCATCGAGTATATAAACCTCAGCATATGTATATATGGTGGAATCTGCTGCTGTCGTATTCGAAATATGAGTGTCAGCAACTCAGTTCCTAGGAACGGACAGCCAGACACCAGCACATATGATTTGATTATAGCTGTGAAGGCTTTGGGCAGAAGAGCTGATTACAGAGTCCTGGTGCCACAAGTTCTCCATACAATCTTTCGCACGTTTTGAGTTCAGAGTTGTCCTCTTAGACCATTTGCCATTCAAGAACCTATATGGAATCCAGTCTGTCCTTCTAATTACCCATAGGTGGAGGGAGAAAGAAGAGGATTTATACCTATCCCAAGGGTATTAGGACGTAAGTGAATGCAATTCGAACTCGGCTCTCCGAGCTCTTAGTCCAAAGCGCTACCCAATACTCCACACACACACACACACACACACACACACACACACACACACACACACACACACACACACACATATATATATATCTATATTGAAAACACATGAACTTTTCTATATTTTTAGTCTTATGAACTGGAATTTAAAATTTACTTAAATGTTCTATTTATTATTTAATTCACATAAATGCACAGTACTGTGAAGGTACGAAATGTATTTTATCGTGACACAAACAATAAATGGGACAACAGAGCAGTCACCTCTTCGATGCATAAGTAGTCAACCTTTCTACCATTTTCAATGGATTATAAAACTAACTGTGACTGCAACTAAAGTCCTTTGTGGTTTGTCTCTAACACATTTGCATATTGTAAGATTCAAATTGTTGCCCAATCTTTGGATAAATAACTCAACAATAGTCAGGGTCGTTGGAGACCATCTATGAACTTTCAAATGTTGCCCCAGTGTCTCAATTGGATTAAGGCGTAGGATTTGAACGAGCTTTTCAAATACAATAAATACACTCTGATCTGACCCCGTTCATCTAGCTCTAGATTAATGTATGGGGTCGTTGTCCTGCAGGGTACTGATACTTTGTCACTGTTCAAGTCTTTTGCTGACTGAACAAGGTATCTCCAGGGATTGCTCTGTATATGACTCTATCCCTCTTTCCACCACATTTAACAAGTTGTCCTTTCACTGCTAAAGAAAACACCCCGAAGGCATGGTGCTTTGAAAAACATGTTTCACGATGGTGAGATCAAGGTAATGTGCAGTGTCAGATTTGCGTATTTTGTAACTCAGTCCAAAATTTCAGTTCTTGTCCTTTATGACGAAAGCGCCTAATTCTAAATATTTGCTGTGTCGGGCATATGGATTCTAACAAAATGCAAATTGTAATTATTATGATTTTCTTTCATCAATGGTTTAATTATTGCCACTTTTCCATGAAGTCAAGAATTGTGAAGTGCAGAACTATACGTTTTCCTATGAACTCACTTGAGCTCTGGAATTTTACAGCACCTATAGAGTTACTATATGGTTTATGCTGCATCACTGATTTCCTAATCTTCCTACTTGGCCTGTCAGTTTAGTTGGATGTCGCTGTCTCGTTAGGAATTTAGCTGTGCTGCACTGTTTCCCTTGTAGGATGATGAATTAAGGTCTCCGTTTGATGTGGAATACATATTATAAGATAAACCTGCTCTACAAATTTATCCCTCACCTGAGCTACTTGTTCATCATTAAGCTATTGTTCGATAATATTCTCTAACATAACACTAAGAACTTCAGAGAACAGGTGAATTTAACTGAAAAAATGCATAGTCAAGGATCGTAATTCTTTTTACTCATTCTTTCCTTCACTCATTAAAAATTGTGTGACTCATGAAGAGTATTGATTAACATCGTGTTTACTTAGGGTTTCACAATTAAGCATGTAGTTAAAGGCATATGAACTGAACACTTTGACGATTTTTATTTGTAAATAATTTTGGAAAACATGTAATTATTCTCACACTTCAAATGGATACAGAATTGTAGTTTTGTCCATTTTATAAAATCTCCAGTAAAATACATTTAAATCTGTACTCGTAATGTGGTGCAGTTCAATTTACATTACATGAATCATTCATACAAAAAGCAGATAGTCAAGTTAATGATATAAATGGCAAGAAACACTCTCGTAATCAATTTTTAATAAAATACATTAACCTCGAACCTGTAGATGAATGTTATGATCCCTGTTTATAAATTCCAGTTGTATAAGGTCTTTTTCTACTACAAGCTTTCGATTTTGCTCACAATCATCCTCAGTTATGGAAATAGATGTCTTTTTTTACATCCAGATAATAACAGGACAACGAAAGTTAAGATGTACTCCGAAATATGTTTTTTAGAAATGTATTATTGTTAACTGTGAGAAATTTTGGAGCGTGCGGTCGCAACGCTGATGTTGAATTTAAAAAAAAATTAAATTTTGCGTTTTTGTACTAATATAGTAATATGAGAATTCTTTTGTAGAGGTATTTTTTTATCAGTCAATGTGGCATGAACTAAATTGTTCAATAAACAGAGGAATGTTACCGTTATTATCAGGAATTTGCACCTCGGATCAGTTATTTTAATAACAAGTATGTGGTGCAGTTCAATTTACATTACATGAATCATTCATACATCTTAACTTTCGTTGTCCTGTTATTATCTGGATGTAAAAAAGGCATATCTATTTCCATACCCGAGGATGATTTTATGCACAATCGAAAGCTTGTAGTAAAAAAAAACACCTGTATAAAGTTCACATATTTATCCATGTAAAATGTACCTTATTTTACTTATTTTATTTTATTTTACAAAAATGCTGAATGGAAATTTTCGTGAAGCTATTTATAACTTTAAATCATTTGTTAGGATCTTGTAGGAAATGTATATGCAAATGTTATCCAAAGAGAACTATTTTCCAGAAAACAACACTGTGCTGACACACTAAAGATTTGGAAGAATCGACAAAATCTTAGAGCTGTCGGATTTTAATTTTAGGTAAATTTAAAAAATAAAATGACGCAATACACTATTGGGTTAAATCCTTTCAGCTTTCTAGCTTAGTATATTTTAATTTAACAAAAGTAGATAAAAGCTTCTTTAATTTAACATCAAATATGTAAGAAATTATTAACAGAAGTTTGCACCATCTCGCAGATATCGGTATGGGACTGTGCGTATGCTTGCGTGTATGTACATATGTGTGTAAATTACTCTTTTGGAGTAGTTACATGTTTATTTATCATCTCTCAGTTGAGTGCGCTCAGGGTCTTCTCTGTCAAAGAACAGAGGTGCAACTGAGGAAAATAATACTGAAGAGATGCCCAGCCCTGGTTAACAGCTGCCCGAGGCCGCGCCCTCCCATTGCACGAGTGAGTGGGATCGGTGCTCGCGCAACCGACGGTTGCAGAGGCTGAGGGAAATTTATGTTCCTGTCCCGGGCGTACGGGCTCGGGTCCCCACCTAAAAAAAGACCATGTGTCACATCTCGTCCTAGTGTGGGGGGGCTCAGAGTAAATGGCGTATATGTGTAGCTCTGTATATTGTGGTACGTGCGTGTCTACGTTTGCTAGCGTGTGTGGAATTCGGTTATTATTAAATGTGGAGAACGAACATGAAATAAGAAATAAGCGAAACCATTTAAACGGATTAACAGATTCACTTCCTATAGATTCGTAATTCGTTTTCTTCATCGCTAAACCGGAAAATCATTTCATGACTTTTCAATTTGTTACGTGATTACTATACTGAACTGACCCGAAATGTATGTAAACAGCCATTTTTGTATCCGCTATTCATAAACTTCTCACCTATGTACTTAGTGCTTTTCCAAAGAGTGACGTCAAACAAAAACCCAATTCTCTATTAAATATTTACTACCTTCGATGCAATAATCTAGCTAATCGAAAGGAGAAGAATTTTCCTAATTAAATTTTGCCTAGGACTTAAGTTATTGAGGCATTAATCAAGAATGACAGAGATGAGATTACAGTTAAAAAGACCAAATCACTTGAGTAGTTGGGGTGGAATTTTCATTTTAATTACTCCTGAACGTCACTCAGTGTAAAGTGCTTTTGATACAGTGTTTTATTTGCTGACGTCTCACTGAATCGATTGGAGCTGGTTGTCACGTGTGATACAATGTACACATATGCATTATTAATTTTAATCTTTTGGAACTAATATAATGACCGTGTATTTATATTCAGCGAAGAAAGCTTTCTGGTATACTTGAAAGCCTAAACGCATATATATATATATATATATATATATATATATATATATATATATATATATATACAGACACAGACACACACACACACATATATATATATATATATATACACACCAATTTGTAATTCGGAGGGATAATTCCAAGGAGGATTTTTTTCTTAAAAACGTTAAGTCTGGAGCGATGACTGTAACAATATTCATGAAATAAATTATAACTGATATGTATTTTTAAGGTCTTTTCTTCATTTATCATTATATATATATACTATTTATACGTTATTTTTATAGATATAATTTATGTAAGTAAATGCCCTGTTTTTTAATTAAATTTAATAGTATTAATTAAATTTATCTGCCTGAATATTCGAGAAATTTCGTAGAAAATATATGTTCTCCGACAGGAATCGAACCTTTATCCCTATACGACATCCGTCATATGATGTGACTTTCTATACCATTTAGCTACAAAGAGGTGTTTGGTTAGAAAATTACAAATTACTCTTCAAAATATTGATCATATAGAACGACAGATTTAATGACGGTTTCCGTATAGAAATACTTTTTGCTTTTTCTATCGGAGAACGCATATTTTCTCTGAAATTTCAAACCCATTAAATGTAAGTAATACTGTCTAATTAAAAAATACACCCAGAGAATTTAATTAAAATAAATAACGTATAAACAGAAAATATATTAAATAATTCTCGAATTTGATACATTTCATTATATATATATATATATATATATATATATATATATATATATATATATATATATATATATATATATATATATATATATATATATATATATATATATTTGATATTTTTTCTCAGTTAAAATAGAAGCCAATAACAATATTTATTTGATTCTTAAATTATTAGTGAGATGCAGAATCGTATCCACTTTTGGGTCTTTTTTAATTTTTCCAATCATTGTTAAATTTATACGTTTGAAAAATCTGTTGAACGTACGACGAGTCTAGGGCGGTTTATAAACCGCCCTAGACTGGAATTTCTTTTCTTATCGAGGAGAAAACATAATACTTGATAATGCCGTCTTTTGCGACAAAAATCGAAAATTAATAGAATCAGAGCTCAGATTGAGATATGCTAGAGCAGCTCAAATTAATCTGAGTCAAATGGATGAAATTTATCTCTGTGTGTTTCGTAGATGTGAAAAGTGAACTAGTTTATACAATTTGTTTGAAGCCCAACCAGCTTTTACCTCGTAATGGTTCAGTAACCATTTAAAAATCTCTGATCCATTGTAAACGAAAATATATTTATCTTGCTAAGGAATCAGATCAGTGATTTTGCCAAATGTCAACATTCGACCTCAGGCTGCAAATCTGATTAACCCAAATAGATAGACTTTAGAATGGTAATTCTTCCTTATTCGATAAGTTCTACAGACATTCATTCTCTCGTTATTTCATTCCAGTCAAACCCCTTTTCGAATATATCGTAAGATTCGTCAAAAATTAATCGTATCCAAATAACAAATGTTTTGTTTCCGTTTTGATGAAATACGAAATTTAACGAAATGTCGATTTAATATGGTAAAAAAAACGGAGAACGTATTTTGGGAAATAGCAATGATATGAATGTATAGGAAAACCTTATTTACTGCTGAGCGATTTTGCATCAACTGAATAATTGCTTATACATATATACATTTTCAAGGTTTGCATTGTCTTGTTGCTCACCTTTTTTGCAAAAGTTTGAAAGTTTAAAATCATATTTATCGTTTCTTATGCCAACATCCGAGAGAATAATCATTTCTGTCGGGTTAGGCTGAATTATTAATGAAGGCTAATATTGGAAAATGCTGTAAACCGTTTATGATCCACTTTAAACTTGAACGCAGCTGAACATTCATTGATTTATTTACCTTGTTCGCTAAACTTGTCAGGAATATTGCTCAACGAAGGACTTATCCTTCCGCACCACTAGAAATGAATAGTAACGAAGATTGTTCAATACTGGATTGACATATAAGACGTTTACCTTTTCAAATCCTCATCTTACAGCGAGAAAGCACACTGAATTTAGTTTAGACTTCCTTTAGGTAATATTTCGTCTCTGAAATGAGAACCAGGTCAAGTGAATTCTTTTTGCCGATGAGTGACACTGAAGTAAAATTATCTGCGATATAGAGACGTAATTTTGAAATTTGCGCAATGAAAGCAAATTTGGCAGAGGACAGTTTACAGATTTGGTCAAACTACTCAGACTCCTTTTAGATTAATACATATATTTATAGCGTTATTATTTATATAGCAGCGTGATTTGCGTTGATGCTGCACACAAAGCCACTTAGTTTTCCAACCAAAATCGTCTCTACCACGGAAGCATCTTTGAATGAATTACGACTTTCTGATTAGAATCTGAAGTTATTCTGGTTAGCATGCTTTCATATCTGTAAATGTGCTAATTAAAAAAAAAATGATTCCGAAGTTTGGTGACAGTAATTGTGATTTCATACCCTGGTTTGAGTATTGTTTACTTTACATAAGTGGGAATCAAGCGAGAAATAGTCGTGCAATATAATTAATAACTAGGTGAAATATCTCTAAACATAGTCATTGTAACGAGAAAAAAAAAACGTAGATTTCAATTTGAAATTTGCTGAAGGCAACTCGGTTCGTTAAAAAAAACTTATGAAATCCGGAGGACACAATGATCAAAAAGGTGAGAATAAAATCAAAGATTAGGATTTTACTTCGTATAGAAATAATAATATCAGTACTTTTTTCCTTGCTTTGTTTTGTAACTAATATTAATGATGCAGTTAGTTGTAATTTACTCCGGGAAGAATGAACATACAATTTAATAAATATTATCTTGTTTATATATTTGTTGGGATTGCTATGAAATGAGTGCGTAATCAGAAGGTTTTTGTTTCAAGATGATGAGTTTGAAAGCATGTTCTTCATATTAATCACAACAATATAAAGCATGGACATACAAGTTGAATAAATCGCAAGGCAAAATTGAACAAGAAATAAAAGTAGTCGTGAATTCAAGTAGAAAATATCGAACATATATATATACAATTAATACAATTGGAAAAAGCTTGTGTCTTGGTTATATGGAAGTTGACGAAGTGTGAATTAAGTATGTTAATGAATTACAGTTCAGCAATGTTCAATTGTTGAAGAAATGTTCAAATAGGATGAGAAAGGAAAATTTATCAAAAAGCTAAGTTAGGTAGTAAATATGCGAGATTAAAGTAGGATTTGTTTTCTCATTCTTACAGAGTTGTTTACCTTGAGTTGTCTTTTGTTTGTCATTACAATTTCTATTAGGTAGTGTAAATGAAAACTTTTAAAGAAAGTGTAATGGATTTAGTGAGAGAATGATGTTGGTGGTTGAGTCAGCAGCTGTGTTACTGACTGGTGAATTGGACGGAAATTTGTCCTTTTATTTGTTTTTGGAAATCAAAGTAGGCTCCAGCCAACATGGTGGTAAACATAGATTTTCGACAATCGATACACATTTTGGTGTCGTCTCGACTAATAAAAAGTCGAGTTTCGCAATGTGAGGTGTTGATTGGTTAAAACTGGTTCTTATGGAAGAGTGTATTTTTTTCGGAGGTGAGTAGAAAATATGGACGATTCTATATATTAACAATTCAAATGAAGGTATAAGCCTGTGTATATATTTATCATTTATTTTCCTGTTTGATTTTGTTGCAAAATCTTGTTAGTGTTTGCAGTAGTTGATGCGAAAGTTAGCTCAGCAATATTTTTGCATTTACTATTAATTTTTAATATTTTGTTTGAAAATAACCCCTCTCTCTATGTACCTGCTTAATCAGATTTTCGAGTTTCCTTTCAAGCCGAACTACTTTTGTTTTATTTGAAATGTTTATTTTTATTTTTCTATCCATCTCCATCAATTATTCGTGCAATAAATCATGAGACATTATCATTAATTTATGAAGTGTCTCACAAAATATGTATCTTTCTTGTTGTTATTGAAAATGTTTCAGGTAATCTACAGACACTTTCACTTGAAATACATATATTCCTTTCTTGAAATTAAGCATTAATTTGAGAACATTAAAGACTATTATGGCTAAAGTTTCTTAGTATAAAGTTCCACAAGCTTACAATCTCCTGTTTGTTTAAAGTGCATCTTGTGTTCGAAACTTGAAAAGAAAACACCGTTATACTTCCTTAGTATGATCTGGGGTTAAACTTGTTTCGGCTACAATGGATTTGCGTTCAAAAGTTTACCACATATTTCTTCTTTTTCTATGCAGCGTGTCCCTTTATGATGTGGATGATCATATGTCTCCAGCAATACTTTTACTTTTTTCATTTTCTTCTCTGCAAGTCAATTGTTAATACAAATCTCTTCAATCAGATAACAGTGTTATCGTTTCATATACATTACAAAACAACTGAAATTATTTAAAAAAGCAATTAATAATAGATTATGCAGGTGGAATGATTCCAAGAAAAAAATAATTTATATCACAATTTAATTTTCTTTAAAATCATTATGGAGGTTTTGCTTCAGGATATAACAATACTAATTGCAGTCAATCAGTTACGTAGGAAGGCGTTGTTCTTAAAATTAATATTTAGTTTACAGCATTTCAACACTTTCTTACAGAAGCATTTGACGACAAACAAGGTGATAAAGCCACTAAGACAAAAGGGATAACTAGCGGTGAAATGGAGGAGAAGACTTTGTTGAGTAGAAAGGATGTGAATAGAACAGGATTCAGGAAGCCAGATGACGATTGATGTTACATTTGAATTTTCGAAGATGGTAGGAGAGAAGGAAGCAGGAAATCGGAAGAGGGTTCACAGGCGAGTAATGCGAGAAAAGAAACTACTGGAATAGAACTGATGGTTAAATCTATTTATTTCAACAGTAAAACAAATAAAGTTGTCAAACCAGCAATACGATTAAATACGTGTACAAAGTGTCAAGAGGTTAATAAGTGTTATCTCTATGAATGAAACATACATTTAATATTCATTAAAAGAAAACTCTTTCAAGATATGATCTAGAGCTGATTTTCTGCAAACTGTTTTCGCAGTAAATTGCCCATAATACATCGTCCGAGATTTTATAATTCATAAATGACTGGAAGCTTCTCGGACAATAACTGGAGTTATTCAGTTACTATCAATCAAGAAACATTTATTAGCTCACGAACAGATGTAATCAATGTAGTCAATGACTAAAATGTTAACTCGGCTCATTCTGTAAGGTGCATTGTTGGTACCAGATGTTCCAGATGATTTTCCGCTTTTCATTTACGTCGTTCCAAATACAGTATAACGAGAAGTATTTAACGTAACATTATTTTCCCTTTGACTACATATTGCAGACTAAATATTTATCTAAATCGTATCAATGCATCAGTTTATACAACCTGTAGAATAGTTTTCTAAGAATGATAAGCCTTTATAGTCCTCTTATTATACGTCTAATGGACAAATGGATAATGATGAGAAAATTCAACATTTTAAGGAATGTATGAACAACAAGAAATCTAACGCTTAAAATCCTAAAGGGATATTTCATATTTCTGGGACACACAATTGGAAAAAGCGTGTCTGGAACATTTACATTAACCAAAGAACGCTGTAGTTAAGACGAACAGGGGGAAACAGCGAGTAGCGCACTTAATGAGTTTTCCTTGTTCGTTGATTATTCAAAGGAGATGTTAAAGATTCAAAATTTAATTATCAATTAGCATAATGCAGGAAAATATGGAGGTATTATTGCATATTTTATGACTGGTCATAGCGGATAAAAGCGAAAAAAAGGCCCAAATTGATTTCCCACGCTAACTGATGTTTAATTTGATTTTTGTTATGCAAAGACTTACTCAAACGTTATAGATTTCTGTTTTTATCTCAGCTTTAAAATTACTAGTGTATAGAATGTACATGCATTTATTTCTAATACATTTTTATGATACTGTTTTTGTTAATGTACGCATGATGGATTTCAAAAAATAGTTTATATCCCATTAATTTTACACGATCTGTATTTGTTAAATATTACTGAACAATTAGGGAGCTAATAAGTTCAAATTTATTTTTATGTATTTTTAATGATTTTACTATTGAATTATTATACTGCAACATATACTCTAGAGTCTAGAACCTTTTTGAAATGGCGGAACACTACTGAGTTCTTTAAATTTGCGCGGCACACCTATCACAACAAATAACTTTTCCACTAATAAAGCCTTTTTGCAATAAAATAATAAAAAACAAAGAATATTATATAAGAAGAATTTTTATTCACATAAATCAACATATCCTGTATTCAATATCGGGTATAAAATAATAATGGTGAATGTCAGTGGGACAGTTGTGCATAAAGTTAGATTAGCCTGAAATTGAAAAGATTAAAAATGGTTAGGAAAAGGTAAAAAAAAATGTTTGGGAGTTAGGAGCATTACGTAAAACCTCACATAGTACAGTTCTGTGTTACAAGATTTTGTCTTAACAACCTGTGTATTTAGGAATCGTTTTGGTATCGAAATCGGGTCTGAATTATTCAGCTCCGATGCCGATTCCCGATACTTTGAAAAACTCCTGATATTCCGATTAATCGTCCCATGACTAATATAAACCATAATAACGCTTACCAATTCGTATGCGCGAGACGTTTAGATTCCAGAAATTCGGCGATTTTGAATTGAGCGGTGTCATCATGATTAAGAAATTGAATGACGTTATTAAACAAAATGAAATTAAATGGCTTCTAGGTATTATCTCTTCACGGCACACCAGTAATCATTCCGCGGCACTCTAATGTGCCGCGGCACAGTGGTTGGGAGAGTCTAGACCAATGAGAGAATATGTCCTTTTCCAACAGATCCAAATAGGTACCAGGCAATATGATTTTTCTTAATGCACAAGAATAAACATGATTAATCGAAAGCAAATTATCGGCTTAGGACTAATCTAAATTTTCCTCTCTAAATAAGTACGAATGTTTTGAATTTCATGTTAAATTAATAATAGTCCAAATGTGTAAAAATAATTACGTAAAATTATTAAATATCATTTGTATGTTGCATAATATAAAATTAAAAATATAAGCAGTCTGTCCTCTTATTTTCATGACTACATTTGGGCTACACGGTAACAACAAGTAAATACATTAAACGAGCGTCTTTTTACAGACGATAATTAATTTAAATATTATTTACAGTAGCGAGGATATACATATTAAATTAATTCGAATATAAAACTAAGAATTATGATATGCTGCCACGGGGAAATTAGAGTGTGTGGAAAATCCTTAGGTTTAATCAAGCTAGATAATATAACAGAAATTGACGCACATAATACACACACACACAAACACACACATATATATAATTATTATTGTGATATATATATATATATATATATATATATATATATATATATATATATATATATATATATATATATATATATATATATATATATATATATATATATATATATATTCGTATCAGTAGGCGGATGTGACGTTGCGTCCCCATTCTATATTTAGTTACATTTAAAGGTATTTATGAAGAGTTATGTTACGATATTAATTAACAGAAACTTACGTAACTCTAATCATTTCAAATTTATATAACGGGAATATTGTAAGTATATTTTATTTTGAAATCTTTAAGCTGTAAATGAAGAAGAATTTGGGATTCTGATATTACTTCTGAGACCTCAAATGCGAAACGTGCTTTTCGATGGATATAATAAATTTATATAGAGACCAAACGTAAAAACACTGAAAAAATAGAATTGAAAATTATTCTTTTCAAACCGGATGTCGATTACATTTCTTTTATCACTTTACATCATAGACCATAAAAATTAGAGACGCAGTCAAGAAAATATAATATTGAAATTAATTTAAGGTAATATTTGAAGATTATATGACGTATAACCGAAAGAATTCAAATCTTTTCGAAACGTACCCCTAATAAAAGAGAACGGGACGAAAAGGTGACATATTATATTATGACAAAAAAAAACATTTAAAAATGAAAAATATAAAGACTAGTTTATCTTTAATTATAATATAAACCATTTTTTCTTTCAACATTCTCATTAATTTAACAGCTAGCAAATTACAGAAGAACATTAAATCGTTTTTTAAAAAAATAAATACAGTTTTTAAAAGTAATGTTTGTAAATTTTTAGATATTTTATTTTTGATCTCCTCTATGCATATTACATCATTCATTGGCTAGATATTTTATCAAAACGTTCTAGAGGTGGAACTGAAAACTGTATTCTATCCATACGTAAACTGTATGTAAAATAAATGTTTCGCATAATGAGAGTATCCTTTCCACGATAATCACGATTTACTAAAACTTCAATGAGTTGCGTCTTAATTTAATAAAATGACTTCGTGTATTATATCAAACATAGGCAAATGCCTTTCTGTACTTCCGTTACGCGATGTAATGGCATTCTGATCGTCGTTAACTTAATGGAGTTTCGAAACAAATAAACATTAATTTTACGAGGTAAATATTTACTGTCGTATATTTATCAGATATTAGTCACAGAATGTACACAGTGTTGTTCTCGGCTTTCAAGAAATAATTATTTTATCTATATATTCCAGCATTGGAACATTTCCTGTTATTTGAATGACTGTTCTCTTTTTAGATTTAAGGGATTTTTCCGATGAACATATTTTCTTGATATTTTTTTTATGTCTCCATATATATGTATGCATGTATATATATATATATATATATATATATATATATATATATATATATATATATATATATATATATATATATATATATATTCTAGCGTCCAACCGCTGTGTCGTTATACCTATGTAGTCGCATCCACAACTACATTTGAAATAATAAATAACAGAATTAATATGGTTGTGGTGGTGGTGGGGGGGTAGAACATCTTTACACACAGATGAAAAGACAGACCTGGTTTGAAAAACAACACGAACGTTCGTTGCAAAATAACATTCACGTGCACACTCAGTATTCCATCTCAGGGTGTTTGAGACACTGTACATCAGGTCCAGGCGACCGGCTCTTTGCAAACAAAGAGACTGTTTGCTTGGGCTTGCTGTGCTGTGTCTCTAGCATCTTTTTTGGTATTACTTTTACTATATATATATATTTTTTTCTCTTCCCTGCCCATTTTATTCATGTCATCCATTACAGACTTTCTTGTTCTTCATAATTTCTATTCCCCGTTAACAGTTCTGATGAGAGGGGACGAAAACGATCAATTGGTGTTTTTATTTTAAATCTATCATGGCCTATAATAAAAAAAAAACTGGTTTGAAACTAGCTCGTCAGTGAGTACCACGGGCGATTCCATAACGAATTAGATCACGTGATCATAAAGGAAGGGAATAAATACGAAGTAGTGTAATGATCATTGTCCACACTTCTTGTCTATCCACTATTGCTATACGTTCACTCTCTCTACTGATAAACAGGTTATGATTCTCATCTGATCATTATACAATTTGGCAATTACTACATGAACAAGTATTACTAGTGCGGACATTATTGGAAGGCGTTACTATATGTACCGGCGTCTACGAAGTCTCGAATATAACGAACATTTTGGAAATGATAATGAGCTTTCACTTGACATAGCAAAAATGACATACGAAGCCGTCCAGCACCACAAAAGTGGCGATGAGTATACGCAAGGAATCACAATATATATATATATATATATATATATATATATATATATAAGCATAGGATTGGCGTATACGGAATAAATTCCAATAACCAAAAATAAACTATTGAAAGAGAGCTCAATACAGAGCAGAGCAAAAATAATTGTTTATTCAAACATTACAACATAAATATGTTATAAAACAGTACAAAAATAGCCATTTTGTTTCAACACTTCTGGTGTCTTAACAAGTGATGGTGTTGAATGTAGGATAAACGGTTTTAAAATGTTTCAAATTCATCCAAACACCTCTCGCTAGGGGAAAGGCTGTTACATAAGCTGGAATGACTAATCAAAATATATGTATATGAAACTTCAAAAAACTTGACAACGAACCTTGGTTATAATAATTAATTAATGCTTTAATGTTAGGGGTAGACTAAAGTAGAATTCATTCTAACAAATTAATATTAAATTTTACTATAAAATTCAAAATTCAAAATTACCAATTATAAATTTAATCTGTAGTAAGTTTAAAAATGTATAAAATTTATTAAAGAAGTAACTGTGGGAAAATATATATATGTTTTGTTATTTATTTTGTTTTTATCGAACGTCCAAAAATTCAGTTAGAATAAATGTTAAAATCTAATGTTGCTCTGAGCTTCGTTGCAACTTAGATACATTTCAAGTGATGATATGGGCAGGGGAGGGTGAAATCTTGCAAAAGACAATACATACACAATCAGATTATAATACACAAACACATAGACATATTATACAAAACTAGCATATATAAACACATGTTTATAAATCTAAGAATCTCTAGTATGGCTATTTTTGTAGTGATGTTATAACATATCTATGTTATAATATTCAAATAAATAATTATATTTGCTATAATTTGTATTGGTGATTAAAATAGACGACGGTGTGTTGCCTTGTGGATGAGGTTACATTTGCCATTCGTGTACATTTTTATTTGTGGCTAGTCTGACTCTAACGTTTGTAGTAGTGAGTTAGATGAGAAGTGATCCATTTAACAATTGCAGCATATTCATATCGTTAGCACGTAGATATGATATGATTTTTCCATACGGCCGTGCGAATGTTAATAGAAGCGAGGCTGCACGGCTGTATCAAATTTCGTTTCCAGAGCGAAGGAAGTTGAGTCATCCAAATGTTGCTGCTGCTTATCATCACGTTGCTGTGAGAGAATCTGTGGCACCACAAAATATCCATCGAGGTTACATGGCAACAGAGCGCCATCTACTATCAACTTTCTTTTAACGGAAAAACACAAAATGGAAGAATTTGCGGGCATATGTTTATGTGAACTCGTGCCTTTGTTTTGCGGTGAAGAACCCGACTCCAATGTTTGTAAAAGTATTTTTGATACACCCTGTATATGTTCTGCATTTTTTCGATCTCTGCATATTTCTCATTTCCAATGATTTTTTTTCCCTTCAACTTCATATACTTGATATATTATGTGTCATTTCTTAGTGTTATCTGCTAACTCGCTACTTGTAGCACGTTGAATTCATGCCTATATTTTGAAAATAAAAAATAGTTGCGCTAATATCTAGCGCAAATATATTTTCTTCTTCAGATAAGTACTTTAATAAATGGGTGAGACATCTAAATAAAACCCGATGTAAGTTATGTTCTTTCAGGTTTTGGCGGCCTAAAAAGTTAATATATATCACTTTATTATTTAATTTGTAAATGAATTTAAACTCATATATTTCTATTCATATTCAATTTGACGACATGGACGAAAAAAAATCAATTTCACGTTATTTCTTTATGCAGGAAAATTATATATATATATATATATATATATATATATATATATATATATATATATATATAAAAGTGAACATTGAAGTCATCATTCGAGGCAACAGGCGGTTACATGCTGGGCGCAATCGTCAGATGGCCTAACGATTGCGCCTAGCATGAAACACCCTGTCGCCTCTGCGTTTTAACTTCAGTGTTTACTTTTATATTTATATTTACATACGCTCTATTATCTGATACTGAGCACTTTATCCCATGAATATAGCACACCTTAAAATATTTCTGCATATATATATATATATATATATATATATATATATATATATATATATATATATATATATATATATATTTAAGCTTTTCACCCCAAGCAAAGCTGGAAGCCACTAGCAACCAAGGGGTTACAGAAGGTTTGGAGGAAGAGCAGATAGGAGTGGTAGAGGAAAGTATGTGGAGAAAAATAGTGGATCGATCAAGGCAAGAGGATTACAGAAGATTTGGAGCGAGAGCAGATAGGAATGAAAGGGAAAGGATGTGGAGAAGGAAAGTGGATAGATCAAGGAAACTTGAGATGTCGATTGACGTATATATATATATATATATATATATATATATATATATATATATATATATATATATATGTATTCAGTGGTTTGCTGATAAGGGGACATTTAAGGAAAGCAGGTGTTGTGGTAGATTTCTCAATAATGAAGATAGCGTTATTAAAATTAATACGTAAAAGTTTTTTAATAAACTTGTGTTTACTTAGGATTTTCGTGGCTATATATATATAGCCACTCGCTTATTTTTCTGACAAGATTTCTCGAATATTCAGGCGAGCCGATGTAGTTGGATCAAAATCTAGAATATAACTCTCCATCAAAGATAACGTTTACGCAAAATAAATTAAAAATAACAATATATCGGATTTAATCAAGTTCTTACATATATGTATTAATTGTCCTTTTCAGGGTGGTCAGAGAGGCAAATGCTAATGGAAGTTTAGCCGACTCCATATGCGAATTTATTCGGCATCAATTGACAGATCACATAGTGCTACTTTCAGTTGAAATTTATAAAATAGTAGCAGCATGGCCTGTCATTGCCCGTGCTTGATTAAAAAATCGTACGACTCATACTGCAATCGCTATCACTTGACTAAAACTATTTTTGCACTTCCTTGCATTTAAAGGAGTGCCCTTTGCCGTGCTGATGTTGCTACATGCCTTACTTCTTGCATATCTCACACTGCGAATTTTTTCTGGGCTCTATACTAAACATTAAATCTGTTACGAAAAAAAGAACTAAACAAAATGAACACAAAACTATCAGCTTTAAAAAAGGACTCGTAACTGGAAAAAACCGAATGAAAAAAGAATGTTAACAATGTTAATACTTTTTCACACCCAACGCAGTTCTGCGGAATCAGAAACAACGTTGAGTTTAAGCAAGCGAATGAGCCAATTGGAGTAAAGTGCCATGCAGATTTAAATTTTTCCCACTTGTGACGAATGCAGCTATCGATTTTTTTTTGCATGCTAGTTAACATTCGTGTCAGTCAGCTTTTGGCTCTCAAGCTGGCCAATAGAATCTTCCTGCGTATTTGTGGCAGCCAGTTCTCAATCTGGCCAGTAGAAAATGGCCGCAAACTACATGAAACCTGCTGTAGAACCATGAAAAAATCGATTATTTCCACTATCGATGGGAGATGGTTGGTCTTGGCCTTTCCGCTAACTTGTAGCATGTGCATGCAAATCGGTCGAAAATTGCGGCCGTGCATTCGTCACACACACACACACACACACACACACACACACACACACACACACACACACACACACACGCACGCACGCAGGCTTCCAACGGGAGATTTAACGTAAATTAAAAAAGAAAATGTGTAATGAATAGGAAATGGGGAGAAGAAAAATGAACACACGGAGCTAGAGACAAATAACAGCAAGTCCCAACAAACATTCACGCTGTTTACATAGGGACGGCTTGCGGGATCCGATGTAAAGTGCCTCCAGCATCTTGAGATGAAATAAAGAGTGTGACTGGGACAACACAGTCAACCCTTCCACACTAAAGTTAGCCGCACACACTCTGTTATTTAAGAGGTGGTCGCCTATGGCGGAACCATAGTTGTTTGGGACACGTCCATTCAACGACAAGGCGCGATTCCTGATCTTGGTGGGAACATGTTTAATTCTCATGTCTAGGCGTTGAGAAGTTCCCCCTATGTAGTTGACACTACAACTACAAATGTTAATATGATGGGGAGGGAGAACATCCTTACACACAGAACGAAACATAGGTCGAGTTTGAAAAAATATACGAACCTCGGCTAAGAAAAAACAACTACGAACATTAGATGAAATCTGTCTAATTATCCTTTGACACTTGGATCCAATTCAAGGCAATCTAAGATAAACAGGACACTTTTTAACAGTACAGAGTTTGACCCTTCTGAACTCCTCAATCTTGTTACGGATGACCGAATGAACAGTATCAAGGGGATACCCCAAACCAATAAGGACTCTGAACAGATCATTAAAGCCCTATCAAGTAGGGTTCTAATAATGCTTATCTTACGTTTTGTAGGACAAAAAGAATCCCAACGCGTATATAACCCCACAAATGTTGGTATCCTTGCAAAGTAAGAACAATTGTAGGTGCTCGATGTACTAATACATCCAAGTAGGCCAATTGAATATTGGATTCCTTCTTAACAGTAAACCTCAGTGGTGGATGGATATCATTTAGAAAAGAGAGAAACTGGTCAGCCTCAACTTCGTTGTTCAATAAACAAAAAGTATTATCAACATACCGACGATATAGTTGAGGACAAAGGACATTATTCCGTATTCTTTCTTTGTGAAAGCCCACAAATATGGTGGCTAGAGCTGGACCCAAAGGGGAACCCATAGCCATCCCTTCAATCTGTCGAAACATGGTATTATTAAAACTGAATTCAACAGAGAACGTGGCAAATTTCATCTACTCTACAAATACAGACTCAGTGATACTTGGTGGAGACAAAGAACTGCGATAAAGTAAATGGCAGCAAATATTAATAGTTTCCACAAGAGGGACACAAGTGTATAGGGAACATACGTCAAAAGAACACATGAACTTGCCAGAAGAAGACAAATTTTGAATACGGTCAACAAAGGAAAATGAATACTTTATAGAAAATCCACTCAAACGCTGCAACACTGGTTCCAAAAGCGATGAGAGCCATTTGGCTACCTTGTGTTGGGCTGAACCAACCATTGACAAAATTTGTCTTAATGGTACCCCATCGCTTTCACAAAGAGAGATTATGTAGGTCCGAGAACTTTCTCTGTTGTGGCTTCCATTATTTGATCTTATTTTGTTTTTTCTGTATTCTTCACATTACAGCATATAGTGCCCGTTGGTTAGATTCATTCATTCATTTCATTTACAATCTTCCAGATATTTTAGTTTCTCGGAGAATTATCAATTTCTTAAATGTACGTGTTAACTGTTTCGTATTCTATCTTCTATTTTCTTGTTCTGTTTCTTTCTTTCTTGTATTACTCTTTCCAAATCTGGATTGTCTTTCACCGAGCGTCGGATAATGAAGATATGATAACATTATTAAATTATTCTATGTCCTTTTTGGATAAGATTTAGGGATATCGATTTGAATTTTGCTTTATTACAGACTTCTAATCTTACCCTTTTTTTAAGAGTTTGGATGTTATACTTTTTTGTTTTTCGTGACTTACGTGAGCAGAAGCTAGCTATTCCGTTGGCTAGTGTTCTCAGTTTAGAGACAACTAATCTGTGATCATATTCAATGTAGGAGTTGTTTAATGTAAAATAAAATTCTTAAAATGATGTAATCAATGATATTTTGGGCTATGCCATGTGATCCACTGCTTCATGGGATGCTCAAACCCTGTATACATGATGGAATATCTTTTTGAATAACACACGTTTAGCAAGAGTTCCCAATTGCTGTTTGAGGCTTCTGTTTCCAAGGGTGATTACTTACCATGAACGGTGCTCTAGCGAACAAATGAACTAGAGGTAGCATTAAAATCCACATTAATACAGAGTTTACTTTATTCTAATACACAAATGTTAGCTAATACTTTGTATATTCTCTTATTTTCGCAAATAACACTTTTTTCCATATAGGGTATTGTCTGATATCAATCGTAATTAGAGCAGCAAAAACAATATTGGCAGCCATCAATCTCTGTCACAGGAGTCAGATATTGTATATTACAATGTTTTCTTATTCCATGTTTTCTTTTCTCCTTTCGGTCAGTCCAATATAAATTGTATACAAAGATGCGTGGTAGTCACTCCTAACTCAACATACCTCTTGGGTATCAGCTTTCTTCAGCTCAGTGTGTTTATCTCAATCATATATATATATATATATATATATATATATATATATATATATATATAGAGAGAGAGAGAGAGAGAGAGAGAGATAGAGAGAGAGAGTAAGAGAAATAAAGTATTAATGTGTGCTATTTATGGGATAAAGTGCTCAATATCAGAGATAGAGTGTATGTACATATAAATATAAAAGTGAACATTGAAGTCAATACTCAGAGGCGACCGGCTGTTTCATGCTAGACGCGGCCTGACGTTTGCGTCTAGCATGACACAGCCTGTCGCCTCTGAGTGCTGACTTCAATGTTCACTTATATATATATGTTTGTGTGTGTCTGTATATATATATATATATATATATATATATATATATATATATATATATATATATATATATATATATATATATATATATATATATATATAAATATAAAATGTTAAATCTTAAGCGATATGTGACGATAACTTGGCAGGCATTGTCTTGAGTGGGAGCCCATAAACTTTGACTTTCGCACTTAGAGAATTGAAATAAAACATTCAAAATAATTTATAAGTAACAGATACATTCGTTTGATACAATAATAGAGAGTTCTAATCATTATTCTTAAATTCAAATAAAATACCTTACTCGAGTGTTGTTGAGTTAATAATGATAGTCAAACAAACTAGAATGACACGTGGATATGTCCTGGTTTTCTTATTTGAATTCTCTGATGATATCTAACTTAATCATTCTGTTAATCATTGAATAAGCTCATAGCTATTTCTATGGCAATATATGAGGAAATGGCCCTATGGTATTGTTAAATATTTCAATTTGACAAATGAACGTATATATTGCAATAACAATCATAAATACGAATTCCGGTCATTATTATAAAATTGGTTACAAATCAAAATATTTGAATTAAAGAACTTCTTGCATTTCTTTCATTCATTTTGTCACTGAAACAAAGTGGCGAACCTATTTTGTTTTAATATGCAAACAAAAAGGAATAGATAATCTTTTGAGGTATTGCCAGAAAACTCCAAACACCTCTATCTCAACTTCTTTTTTTTCTTTCTCAATTCATTTTTCATTTTTTTTCTTTCTACCCAAATCTCCGTCTTACGAACATTTCTCTTCATAATAATTTATAATTCAGCAGATGATGTAATTTTATTGATGGTAATAGGGTTTTTGGCTATAGCCTAACTCGGTTTACGTTGTTCGATACTTTGCTTCTGAAAAATGGCGCTTTTATCGTGGCCGCTGAAGATTCACGGTCATTTGGCTAAGACCAAATTATAGTAGCTATCTTATCAGATGCCCCCACTTCTACATCCTCATACTTCTTTCTTTCTTTTTACTGTCTTTCATTTCCTCGCTGAAACCAAGTAGCATCTTTTCCCGTTTATCCACGAGATCAAAACAGAATAGTCCATTATTTATGAGGTATTAACAAGGCGTAACTGTCGTGCGAACTGACGACGGTTGAGATAATCAAAAATATAAGAGGATATTAAATTACAATTATATTAGTTAAGAGACAAATAATTCGGGAGGCTTTAGAAAAACAAAAATTGAAAAAGGTAAATATAATTCTTGTGGAGATGGGTGAATAGTAGAGATGATGAAATGAAAACAAAAAGGAAGCTTATACTTAGAATCAGCAACACACAGTTACAATTTCTAGTATAAATAATGAGAAAAGAGGGCTTGGAGATATTGATACTCTAAAGACTTTGAATGCAAATGGAAAAGAGGAACGCGGCGAATAACCTACATAAAGAGCTTATGTAAATGCTTGGCAGAACAGTAAGAAGGATAGCAAAAAGACAAATCTTACTAAAAGCTACAAGACGTTGTGAAGAGCCATAAACGCCAACGTCTTGAAAGGATACGCCATATAAAACGAGATGAATTTCTTTCTCTATCCCGTTTCATCTTTCTCGTCTTTTATATATAATTATATGATCGACGCTTATATAATTTCTAGAAATCATTCTGTTTTTTTCGTATTTCTCGGAATTGCAATTTCTTTTTACAATAATG
Organism: Acanthosepion esculentum; assembly: GCA_964036315.1. Lineage (NCBI taxonomy): Eukaryota > Metazoa > Mollusca > Cephalopoda > Sepiida > Sepiidae > Acanthosepion > Acanthosepion esculentum. The sequence goes on along the minus strand of OZ038475.1, from coordinate 139,068,886 downwards.
ACGATAGATATCAAGAAAAAAAGCCAACTCTTACGCCAGAATTGATAAGAACAAGTAGCGTCATAAAAAATAAACTGAGTTGTCTCTACTTGACAAATCTCCTGCAGCCACTATTCAAAAAGTTGCATGTTCCGTGTATTTGTATCAGCCGACGGTGGGCGTGCAACAGACATGAAATATTATCATAAATTATAGTTCAACAACTGATAAATATGCATCACAATAGATAGACAGATGGAAATTGTGGGGGAGATAGAAATACAGATTAATAAAAGAGTGGGTGTTAGAGTGTAAGAGAAGGAGTGACCAGAGCGTGAAAGAAGAGGGAATTCGATGTGGTCTACTGAATTGTTCTCAGTCCGACCAATATGGGATTCTAAAATAAATTCGAATGCTTATTTTTTAGAGTGGGAAGCTAGTATGGATGAGAATGTTTTGGCGTTCATTTTACTTCTAAGTTTGGTCCATAACATTGATTTGTCTGCAGACACACCCGACATTATAGCATACATCTTCAAGAGAAAAGGATTTTTAATATTTGCTTTCAATTCAAGTACTAAATTTGAATTTTAAATTCAAATACGCTTTCGCGAGCAGGAGAGATTTTATTTTAATTTTTTTGTTTTTTTTTTTGCTTTTCTGTATCTTTGTTATTTTGGCTTTAATAAAATGCACTCATATTGAATAGCGAAAAGAGGGAAGGAAAATATTTTATGTAAAAATATTGGCAGCAATTAAGAGATGACGTTTTCCTTTCAGCGATTTACAAGATTAAAGACAAATTATCGTGGCTTAGAACAAACATTGTTGGTTAAAGGTTGAAACATTTGTAAATGAGGAATCATTATTTTGGAAAGAAGTATGAGAAAGCTGAAGGCAAAAGCAATTTATTTTATGACAAAAATAATGAATAAGTTAAAAAAATAATGCTTTCCAGTAGGACGTTTTCTTATTGGATTTAAATTCATTATGTTAATTCCTTTAATTAAGAAAGTTGAAAACAGGTAACGAATCTCTATAAAAATAAATCGCTTGCTCATTATAATATATATATATATATATATATATATATATATATGTGTGTGTGTATATATATATATGTGTATATATATATATATATATATATATATGTGTGTGTGTGTGTGTGTATGTTTGTATATTCACACGCCTCCCCTTTTCGAACAGAAGGTAAGGCTTATCATTTGTTTTCGAAAAAAAAAACACTGTTGCCTCTGGGTGTTGATTTCAGTATCCATTTTTATGTTACACAAGCTCTGTCCCAGATATTGGGCACTTTAACCCATAAATATAGCATACCTTAAAACTACTCATATATATATATATATATATATATATATATATATATATATATATATATATATATATATATTAAAATAATAAAAAAGAACAATGAGATTTATAATTCAGAGTTTTTAGCATTTATTTTGTAAAAACACAGTGTTCGATACAACAGTAGAGCAAAATATTACAATTCTTTTTTTTTAATATATAATCATTGCAACTTAGAAATTCACATGTTTCAAAAGTGAAACCCCAATTTAAATTCCATCATTTAATTTAAATTTAAAAACAATGTTCCGTTCTATTTTAAAGCGATGCGAAGAATAACTTTTTGAAAATGATTTGCATAACTTTTTTATTTTAGTTTATTTTATTTCATTATATTTTTATTTTTAAATATATAATTTATTTTATCCTATATATTTATTTTTATTTTTACATATAACCCATTTATTTTATATTAAATATAACATATTTTAAAATGTAAATTTACTTATTTTAAAAACATAAATTATTTAAATATCTCTTTTGTAAAATATATCCTATTTAAATATATCTTATTTTTAAATATAACTTGTTTTTAGAATATGATTTGCATTTTTACATATAACTTTATCGATATATTTTAAAGTTTTTCTAAAACCCTTTTATTCCCCTTTTAGTTTTAGATTAACATTTCTCTCTATATATAACCCCTTTTTAATGTGATATTGCTAATACCCGGGTTTAATTTTATAAAACATCTTCCCTTCAAGAAACATTACTTACACACCCACCTGATCACTCTCTCATCATCTTCGTATGACTGAAACATTGAAAAAGATAAATTGTGTATTAGTTTTTGGACGGGTATTTTTGTAGCTTTCACAATTACATTTCTATTTCCAACACGAACTCAGTCTATACCGGGGTTGATAAGACGGAAGAACTATATTTGCGTCTGTCGAAATAGGCTTAATCCCCATATGACGTGATTTGGGATTTTATTGCGTAATAATTTTTGGTTTGTAATAAAAACATATTGAGCTTTTTTGTGGGTTAGTTTTAACTTTTTATATTACTAGAATCCACTTGGATTATAGTGATTTTCCAATCGTAGCTTAGATGTAGCACAAGGCCGAAAGTATGAGGCACGCAATGAGGATTGAACTAACTATTCAATTATAATTGTTCTAGCGAGACAATCTTGCTAACTATTACACCACCTCGAGGTGCTCAAATCCATTTGGATTATCTACGGGTATATATATATATATATATATATATATATATATATATATATATATATATATATATATATATATATATATATATATATATATATATATATATATATATATATATATATATATATATATATATGCAAATTGAATTAAAACTGCCAAAATTCTGTGCAGCACATTTCGTTCTATAAAATATCGCAAAAGACTAAATATTTTTTTTTGATCGATAGAATTATATATATGCAGGGAGAGTGGATGTCGGTTATAATTATGTATTTGGTGAGGGAATTTTGATACGGAATACCTAAATCTTAAATTCCTGAACTTTTATATATTTTAAATTTTAATGCATTGAATAGATTCCTCGAGTTCTCTCCGATGTATTTTTTGTAGCAAGAATTATAGGATATAAAGTGAGTTGATGCTTAAGTTTTCTTTTATTATTTTGTTTTGTATTAAATTAAGCCTAATATTGTTTTACAAGAACATTCTTGGGCAAATTAATTTAAACAACCGCTTTAGTCTCTTTTCTTTTAGCATACGGTCAGTTTATGACTCACTGGAGTGACAGAGTGTAATCCCTTTCTAATTTTTCCTCAGTCTGTTTTCGCGGTGTCTGATGAAATTTGTTGGATTTCTTAAGTATTGTGTCATCCTTGACTGCTTCAGACTTTCATCTCGCGCCGGCACTATTCTCTCGTATGTCGATTAGTTGTCCTACGACCATTGTCTTCGATGGACGTTACCCCAAGAGCGTACGAAAATTGTGACGCTGCACGAATACAATGACAATCCCTACCAGTGACCAAATCAAAGTTCTATAGACTGACCCGGAAACTCTCTTGATTTAAGTCCAATCGATAATCTGTTGTCAATCTTCAAGGAAGGACTTCGTGGAATGGACATTCGGAGTACTAACATCTGCACTTGATCATTTTTATTGGAAATATATGAAAAAAGTAAACAATAACGGAATTATTCATTTTGTTTCAATTAATTTACAAAAGGGTGTATTTATAACAAAGATTTGTTAAGTTCTTTTCAGTTGTAGTTGTAATGGAGTTAGTAGGTAGTGTACGAGTAATTTATCGCATTTTATTGAGTTTGTATATATCGTTCATTCTTTGTTATTGAGGAGATTTTGTAAATCGACTTTAATACAAAATAATTAGGATACTGACGGAATTTAAAAAGCATTTCCATTTTATTACTCATTCTGTAAATATTTCGGGTTACAACTAAGTATTCTTAAATAGAATCTGATATCTCTTCCCGGTTTTAATGATCTGACATATTTCTACTCTCATCATGAGAATAGAAATATATCAGACAATTTTTAATGGATTTGCAAGATCAGGTAATATTCTTTTACAAGCATATATTAATAATCTCTTCTTAATATATCAGAAATAGTTTACTTGTTTCTGTAAAATATTTTGGAATAAACCTGGTTCAACTTAATCAAAGAACAGACTAGCTAAACATTCAGAAGGATTCTGGGATCGTTCTCCAGCTTTACGTATGGTCAAAAAATGGTTTGGTAGATTTCATGATAGCGGTGAATTTCCATTGTGGATGAGGACGCTCTGCTTTCCATCGTGACGAATAAACCGAATATTTTGAGAGAAGATTGTTTAGTCTTTGAATTTTAATAGGTCAAATGTCTTTCTCCATTTGAAGGAACATGTTTATTCAGGAAAACAGCCGATTTTAGCAAATCGAATATTTGCCATTTTCAACCATGTAAACGCAAGATCATATTTTGCAAAACATACTTTGAAGAAGCTTAGAAAATTGAAATGGCAGACCATTCATCATCCACCGTATTCTCCTGACTATGCACCTTTGGGTTTTCATTTGTTCCGATCTCTACAGAACAATTTAAAGGAAAAAAATCATTCTCTACCTTTAGTCGGAACCTACTTCGTAGCCAACAAAAACACGAAGTTTCTAGCTAAATGCCATAAGCATGGTTGTAGAACGATAGGAGACAGTTGTTAAAAACAATGGAATCTACGCAAAATACGAATTAATTTATGAGTATATATAATTTTGGTTTTAATTTTCACGATCGTTCGTAATCATTTAACAATATACCTGATTCATGCTTTTGAAACGTATACTGCATGCGAAAACCTTTTACTTTTAGACAGTTTTTTTAAGTACTCGGCTTAATTCTGTTATTCTGATAAAGGGATATTGCAAGCCAGTGAAGAAACCTAAACACCAATTCAAATGCCGGGATTTATCAAAGAAACTGTTTACAATGCAAACATCACGTAATCTAAAAGCCCGCATCTACAAACAGAAGAGAGAATTGCGTTTGGACAAACTATATAAGTCTCGGATCTAGCAGCTAAATGATGCTCGACATAAATTTGATTTTACGGTTTGTGCGGTTATACGTCCTGTTGCCTCTAGCTAGGATCGAAACCCGTTTGAATTGGCGTCAGTCGGAGATACTACCCCTAAACCGTTGTGATAAAGGTGAATTTAACAGTATTTATTTTTAGATAAACTGACAGTGACTGAGAGAACAGGTTCGTTTTACCGAAGAGTTTTGTATTATGAACACCAATAGTCACAGTTTAGAAACTCACACTTCCTCGACAGAGAGCGCAACCATATACAGGCCTGTTTCGCTGGTATCACAGTTCATCGCTGTGGCTAGCCATCCGGTTGCTTTCTAGCAAGGATCGAAACTCTACTGATTTGGCGTCAAACGGAGCTCTTACCCCTAAGCTCTCGGCGCACGCAGAGAGGAAGGTAAACTCTAACGTTTTGTTTGCGGATGTAAATAAACGCCAGCAGCCAACAGGGCTCGATTCATTAATAAAGAGCAGTGCGTAAATAACACACAAACACACACACACACACACACACACACACACACACACATATATATATATATATATATATATATATATATATATATATATGTTTCTATTATATATCATCATAATATATATATATATATATATATATATATATATATATTAAAAATATATTTTCTGTTCGTAGGTTATTTTTATGGATAATAGAAACAGAAAATATATTAAAATAGCAAATATTTGTCGGATATAGTCCATTTCATCTAATATAATATATATATATATATATATATATATATATATATATATATATATATATATATATATATATATATATATATATGTATGTGTGTGTGTGTGCTCGCGCACGCGCGAGTGTGCGTGTGGGCGTGTGTGTTGAAAGAGACAGAAAATCAATCAGTGCTCGTTTATATATTTCATTCCTCCTCAGATATTCTTACGCTTTATCAATCATTTCATTTTTTTATCAACAATATTTTTAAGTGAATTGGAAATAACATAAAAGAAAACAAATTACACCGAAACTTTTGGGTCATCCTTTGTTTAGGATCATGAATTCCTTTAACGAGGTTATTTTCTATTGCCCAACCCCTAAAAAATGCCTCTCATCATTCGCTTTCTTCAACTACTGGATATTTAGTCTTCGAACAACTAATTGAAACTAACTTCATTCGTAATTTTGAATGGCTGGAAATAATCCAGTAATCGACGATGTAAATTCTTCAACCCATTATTTTTCCAGTCTATCGTTACGCAGAATATCTGGATCTTTAAAGCATTGAACACAACGAAATACATTCTACTAAACGTCATTTAAAATTTTAGTTCAACCCGATGTGCAATGGCCCTGAGTTATATTAGACTCGGAATAAACATATTTTTTTTTAGAAAACATAGTGATAAAATATAGATTTTCTTACATGATTCAATTTAAACCCCTTTGTTTTGCCTCGAGATTCTGCGGTAAATATCGCGCTCTTGGGATGCATGCTAAGATGTTTTTTTTTTGTTTCCTAGTTTATATATTTGAAGTATTCCTGCAGTTTTCTATTGATAAACTCAATTCTAAATTACTGTAGGAAAATAGTTGACGAAATTATTTCATAATTTCAACATCTCTCATGCCTGAAGAAACTAACGGTTGTCAAAAAATTCAGAAAACGTTGCATCTATGGAAATATTTAATATAATTGTTTTGAATCTACTATCTGACGTATTTCATCTTGGAATCTATGCTACTACGACTTAAGTCGATCAGTCTGTTTGTATTTATTAGATGTGTACAACAATTTGCAATTCAAACTGTTTTTCACTATCTATTGAATTTGTTTTCTGCAAAATATAAGGCAAGTTGAAGTTCTTCAATCTCATAAATGCTTCACAGTCATAGACTTAAATTTATTTAATCTATGTGTTTTTAATGTGCCAAAAAACCAATGAAATAATTCTGCATGTTTGATCAGTTCGTTGTAAGAACAATATTTTTATATTTCAACGAACACCTTTATTTCTGTGTACAAATGATGCAGGTCAATTATGGAAAACACACAATATATGGATTTAAGTTTTGTTATGAAATATATTTAATCATTGTATCCTCGGTATGATGATAGACTACATCCGCGTCCTGGGTATGACGATAAACTGCATCCGCGTCCTGGGTAAGAAGATAAACTATATTCAAATGCAAGGCCTCTGATCAGGAGGTTTTGAGGAGCGTGGAACCACCTCTTAATTGATGGTGTTCCCATGTTCACCCTGATTCGGGGTGATAGAACCTCTTAGGGTGCCAGCTATGGGCAGTTAGTTGACATCCACAAACTGGGGTCAAAACACTATGAAAATGTAAAAAATAGATTTTAATACAGCAATATTTTTTTGTAAAAAATTGTTACTAGCAATGAATTTTTGAAGAAAAGTATTATTATCAGCAATATATTTTTGAAGGAAAAAATTGCCACCATTTTTGTAAAGGTTACTAACAGCAATAAAAATCTTGTCGGCATTAAATAACCCATTGAGGTTGATATACTGTAAAATAAACTAAATCAAATATTTAATCATTACAATCTGTTAATTATAATACAGTCAAACCAATCATAAAGTTACTAGTTTAACCTTCTATAACTTCGCTCCCACTGGTCCGATTTCAATGATTCATATTTATTTAAAGGCCCTACCAAAGTTAGAGTCAGGTAACAATTTTCGTTGAGCTCAGAGTCAGGGTTGCCAGATTATGCAAGCTTAAAAATATTTATTAACACATTATACTAGCCATTGTCGTGGTGTTCAGGGTTCAAGGGGAGTAATTTTTATTTTACTTTTGTGTAAAAAATTGCAGTGCAAGTTTTATTATAAACTAGCTTAAAAGCCAACCTATCGGACAGTATTTATTCTACCTCCTGTTGAGGACTCATGGTTTGGTCATCATCACAATATCTAGGGAGGAGTAGATGCGATAGATATCAATAAACTATTGAACTCAAAATTGATCGCTGCATTTAAGTATTGAATTCATGTTCAAGCTTACTTTTTAAGATCAACGATAATTCTCTGCCGCCACTTAATTTAAAGACGACTTGAGTTGCGCAGATCCTTGTTTTGCCTACAAACAATTATTTGTATTTCATGGATGACAGAACAGGGGACAATTTATAAGATAAAATTAATATAGTCTAAAGATGGGAAAATATAAATTAGAATAAGTTATACATTCAACATATTTGAAGAATAAGAGAAATATAATTGCTAATTAAGTAAAACTTATATTATGGAATCCATATGTATAAATGCGAAATTGGAGCTCAATTCTCCCAGAAATTTTGAGATTAAAAGCCCCCAGCTCTATTTCATAGTAATTTGTATTTACACAAACCCCTACCCCAAGGTAAGGTTATGAGACAATTTCGGTTTTTTTGTGGGGAGCGCGTACACACCGTTGTTTGCGCTGGCCTCTGTGCGAGTACCGATCCCTCTCCCGAGTGCAATGAGAGGGCGCGCCCTCGGGCAGCTGTTCCTAAGTGCTGGTCACATCTCAGTATAATTTTCCTAGTTTGCTACTCTGTCCTTCGACGGAACCGAGAGATGATACATAAACCTGTTACAAACTACTCAAGAGTAATTTCTATTTACTCACCCCCACGAGGTCAAGTTGTGATACAAGTACAGTTTAATGTGAGGATCCCGAGCGCGTACATCCGGACTAGGAACAATAATTGCCCGAGCCCCCGAAATCGTCGTTTGCACTGGCCTCGTTGCGAGTCTAGATTCCTCTCTCCCAGGAGCAATGAGAGGACGTGGCCTCGGGCAGTCATTTCCCCAGGGCCGTCACCTCTCAGTATAACCATCCTCAGCCGTGACTCCGTCCCTTGACGGAGCCGCCCCTGAGCGTAATCTACCTAAAGACAGAGACGCATATGACAGATGATAAACAAACGTGTTACAAACTACTCGAGAGAGCAATTTGTAATTACTCAACCCCCTACGAAGTCAGGTTGTGACACAAGGTCAGTTCAATGTGGGGAGCCCGAGCACTTACAACCGGGCTAGGAACAAAAATGGTCCGAGCCATCGAAACCTTGAGTTACGCGGGCCTCAGTACGAGCCTTGATCACTCTCTCTGGTGCAATGAGCGGGCACGGCCCCGGGCAGCTATTCCTCAGGGCTGGCCACCTCTCAGTATTCATAATAATGATTATACATATCTGTTTTATGTTTAAAGACAAGGTAACAAGTTGAAGGTAACATTTGGCATTGTCTTAATTGCTAAATATCTATACAAGAAGAAATTTTCATGCAATATGAAACCTTATGTCAAATGGATGCAAGTATGCGAAATCTATGTTCAAAACTACACCATTTTCTCAAGCAATATTGCTGTCACATTTGGTCTGATACTTCTGTTATGTATTTAGAATCTCCTGATAAAATACTAAAGAATGAGCTGCAAAGTTATTGGTCCTGACCCACCATATCGGCTAATGACCCTTTCCACTGCTCTAACGCAGCTTACTTGTTCTTTTTATATAAATATTTTCATGGTAATTATTCCGAATAGCTGTCCACTTTGGTACCCAGAATTTACGACTTTAAGCACAGTATAGGCGGCAAGTTCACACCATTCGATCTTTGAAATGGCTATATTTAATCGTAATATCTATATTAACAGTTTATTCTGTAGCACTTCTCATTCGTGAAACACTCTACTTCCTTCTTGATTTCCAGACAACGTTGATCTTCCAAAATTAAAGGTAGCTTATCTTGTCTTAATTCCTGATCTTGTATTGTTCTTTATCCTTAGTAACATTTGTCTTATCCTATTCTTTAACGCTCGGTAACGTTTTAGTTACTTTATTGGCTTACATGGGGTGAAATGATAAAAACACAGTTAATGATTATTTTATCGGTCATAAAATGCAAGCATCTATTATTGTATTTAAAATACATGATAATAGACGAAGGAACAACCAGTTAATGTTAGTAATAAACTTTTGTTAAACCAAGTGATGCATTGGAAAGTTAAATATATCATAACTTTGATGATGATATCATTGCAAGAACCTAAATGGTAATATCAGGTGCGCACTGTGTGAATGCACCTTATTCACCTTCTACTTAGAATGGTAAGAAAATATCAAGTGAAAATGTCTTACTTAATGAGAATATCGAAATGTTGGAAGACAAAGCACGAAGATCAATACACCAACTGTTTTCTCTTTGTGACATCAAATTAGCATACCGACATAATAAGACTTACAATATAAAGATAACTATGAACAGAAGATAGAGTCGATTTGCCAGCAGAGACCGTCCTATTGCCATTCGGGGTTTAATTCATGTTCCCCTCAGTGTTTTATTTATATTTTGAAATTATTTTTTATTGTCTACACGGTCATTTTTTGGACATCGCGTCTGTCTTGTCGCTTTAGTCGCTTTACAAGCTCGGTTTAAATTTTGTTTTTCAATTTTTATTTTTTATCTGCCTTCGTTGCCCCTACAACCATTGATGTTGGCTTCTGGAGACTAGACGTTACTCATTCTGGCTAATTCAGAAACAACATGAAGGAAAATAAAATAAAAATAGTAATTTTAAAAGAAAATGTTTTCAACATTATTCCTTGTAGAAAGAATAAAAATGCTCTGTTTCAGGAACTGATCTCAGTTTTATTGTGTCATTAAAGATTAAGTTTAAAATATGCAGCAAAAACAAAGGATAACCACAAAAAACATAGGCAATAGTAAAACAAATGATTGTAAAGCATTGTATCTTTATTGCCTCTTTTTTCGAGTAACAGTCGCGAAGCCAAATGTAATCAAAACTTTGTGCATTTAGGAAGATTATGCAAAATTCAATTTTCTTATAATACCCGCTAAAACATTAAATAAACGATAAATTAAAAACACTTAATATACGGTACGCTAATATATATAATTCAAAGCAAATCTGTAAAAATATTAAGCATATATATATATATCACTCTTGGTTTTATTGGATTAAGAAGTTCACGTTTTTTTTGGGGGGTCACCCTATATATGATGTCCAATTTTTAATCATGGTAGTATGGTCTATAGTATAATCTTAATGATTCTTGGGTGGGCTCGAACGGCTATGTTTCAATTTATTCTAGAAATTATTGAGATGAAATAATTGTGGATATCAATGCAGTTATTTTATACGTTCGTTTGTTAATTTTATTTCACTCGTTATTTGTCATTGATTACTATATTATTTTTCATTATTGTTATTACATTTAATTGTGTTTATTTGTATTTTCTTAATTTGTTTACTTATTTATTTTGATTTCCTGTTTATTTTACACTTTGTTCTATTGTTTTTTGTATTTTCGAATTTTAAGTAACATAGTAAATGTTGTGCTGTTTTCGCGTTTACTATTCGGAAAGGATATTTGTGTGCGAAATTTCCAGGATCCTTTACTTACTTCTGTGGATATTTTTACTCGCTATCTGCTGATAATATAGTTGCTTATGATATATACTTGCAAGCAGTGACCGTTTAAGGGAGATTTGTTGTTTGCCTTGCTTTGGCGTGGCTTTGATTTGTGCAGGTGTTTTGTTGGTTGTTGTTTTTTTTTGTTGTACATTTATACTATTTGTGTCATATTCTCGATGCAATTGCAGCTGATTTTTTAGTGTGGTTTGTTGAAAAAATATTTTCAAAATTCATATCAATAACAAAAATGCATTGTTATGATTTAATCAGAAAAAAATTGTTGGGCATTTAAAATTCTTTACCCAATACAAGTTTCAAATCCCATTCATTGTAAATGTTCATTTTTAAAATTGCTGTGACAAATGACGTATGTGATGTTAATGAGTCTACGTAGACGAGATAAGAAAAAGACAAAATTTAATAAGAACTACAAATGACAGAAAATTGTGGAGGGCCATGATCGCCAACTTCTTGAAAGTACAGAACACAGAAGAAGCCGTGAAAGGACGTAACGATTATGAAGGTAAGTAGGATAGATATGGATTGGCCTTTCAGATGACAATGTTATGATTGTAGTGAAAAGTAACTAACCAAATGGGGAAATGTTTTACAAAGCAAGAGTCCCTTTTTACCCAAATATGATAGCAGCAATCCTTTTTATGCCTGATCTAGTTCTGGTAAAAGTAGTTAAAACATGGAGGAGTCAGGTACTCACTGGAGTGGTACAGGCAACCGTCTCTTTATTCTGCATCTTTAGCAATGGGGCGCATGTAAGATTGCTGAGGTGAGTTTGAGGCCCAGTAGTCGCTCAAATCACTGGAACTCTCCGAGGTGGCATCCATTCATCGTAACATTGGTTGTTCGGGGTCCGATCGGCGATGATGTAATGTAACCAGTTTGCTTCTCGAGGCATTGAATGTACCAAGCTGAATGTTGTACGGAATGGCCATTCAACTAGATCTTTTGTTATTAATGCATGTGTACTACAGGACTCTACTCTTGAACCTACTTTGCTCTTAATTTTTATCAATGAACTTCCGGATCGTATCGGTTCTCCACTCGATTTCTATGATGGTGACGCAAATATTTACTCCAACGGTTCGATAAGGTAAAGTTGGCGACTGATATACAAATAATCTACAATCTACCGTTAATGGGGGCAAGGATGATCTGTTAATTGTAAGGCCTCCAAATCAGAATTTTTTCTCTAATCTTGATCTGAAAGACATCTTTACGAGTCCCATCAGCATGACCATTTTCTGGTGATATGAAGTGCAAAGTTTTTATTATATCAATTAGTAGGTATGCTGCTAAGAAAGTTGGTTTACTCTGAGGTGCTAGATAGTTTTTGTCTCCAGAATCTATCTTACATATTTATGAGTAAACTGTTTCTCGATGTTTTGAATACTGCTGCTACATATGGTCCGTTGGTCTTGCTATATATTTAGAAGTTCTTGGTCAAATACAAACATGAAACAGCAATATTATTTGTACTGGCCTTGCACGTCGGCTTCAGTCATTTTCTCATCGCCGGAAAGTAGCTTCCATGTGCTTTTTCTATAAATACTTTCATCATAATTGTTGGCATGAACTATGGTACCTACATGGTACCTACATTTTATAAATTTAAGCGCAGTACTAAATTAGCAACACGATCTCATCAATTTTAACTTAAATTTATTATATGCAACCGTAAGTTCTATCTTGAGAGTATTGTTTCTTGCGCTTCTCACTTGTGGGAATCACTTCCGACGCCATGGTTTCCGGCCAACTTTGCTCTTCAAAAGTTTATATGCAATGTCATTCGTTATCTACTGAATTCTTGATTACTATTCTTTTATTGTTCTTGCACCTTAATATTGTATATTTTTATCTTATTATTTTTATTTATTTACCCCATGTGTCTTGGTGGCTTTACTCTCTTACTTTGGATGAAATGATAAAAATAATTTATCTGCTTCAATCTTCAATGATAAATGTATCTCTATCTATCATGAATTGTTATGTAATTCACTGAAAAAAGTGGAAATATTCTGTGTAAAAAATATTTTTCCTGTCGGACTTCAATGAACTAAATTGTGTTTCTTTTTATTGATGACATTATAGCTGTATAGTAGAGGGAAGGGAGATCCAAATGCCAGTGTCTGCTATTATTATGCGCCGAGAGGAAATGCAGAAAATTGTGAAAATGCTGAATATTAAACTTAAACATATTTTGTTTTAATTTTAATTTTTAATTTTTAATTAGTGTGTGTGTAAATTTAAAACTTTTCTGGTTTTTAAAATTTATTTGAATTGTAAATCGTTGAGTTTTAATTTGTTGTTTCTTAGTCGCGTCTGGACGCATAATCTCGTCAATCTCATTAATTTCTCTTCCACCTTTTTTGTTTTATCTTTTTTGTTTTTAATAATAGCAAAATTATACGAGCAAAGTTCTACTGAAATTAAAGATTTTAACATGAAAGAATATATATGAATTTCTAAGCAAAATAATCATCTTCAGTGGCTGAATGACTCCGTGTTTATAGACATTTATTCTGCTTTCAAACAAAGATTATTAAAATGAAATGTCGAATACACCACGAGAGCGTATGGTCAAACGAAGTTATCTTGTTAATCCTTAAGCTATACTATGTTGCCATTACACTGATACACTAATATTTATGTTTAGTTCAAGATAAACTATGTAAGAAACAGATTAATTATTAGGTCGGCTCTAGAAGTTCGTGAAAAAAATTGGTTCCAAGTATATGGAATTTCTTGACATAAGTTAATATTAATATATTAATTGTTTTTGACACGTTGAGAATTGCTACAAATGTATCAAAATAAATGATTGCATATTATAAATTGAATTATTATTATTAAATTGTTAGATTGCTTGCAAGTTTTCATAATGGCTTTGAGGAAGATTGAAGCGATTTAGAAAGCTAACTTGCTTAGCCTTTTTCCATTGCGTATAAAAAAAGCAGTACATGGTACAGAGTAAAACATGCTGCCATTGGCGGAAAACGATTTTCGAAAACAGCGAGTACAATATAGTTTAAAGCCACATTGACTATTTAGTCACCAAAACGAGGCTTCGCCAGCGAAATATTTCAAACGTTAGATTAAATGTATGAAAACTTATATTGATATAAATTTAATTCTTATTTGGCTATGTAGATTTTTGGGAAATGGTCGCTATAGTGTTCTGTATTTTTCCGATTCTGCTTGTTTTATAAAACAAGCACATTCAGGACGAATGCGATCGTGTCTTTCCATAACATAACATGTTTGTTTTTTTTTTACCCAAAGTTCTTTTTGATCATTTAAATTTTACCTGTTTTACAATTTGTTTAAACAGAAACATTAAATAATTTACATGATTTTACCACGGTTGCTCTTCTTTTTAATTTGTCACGGGTGTATGCTGGTTGTGTGTTTAGGTGGATAAATCTAGTCTCCTTGTATATTCATCCCCGAAGAAAATGGCGGACTTGGAATGTGCGGCGTTTAAACAAAAACTATATTTATAATCAAACGATCAGTATGTATTAACCAAAACAAGGGTATACATAGACAAGAGAATATTGTTGCGTGCTATACAACAATAAACATGAATTAAGGGAACATTTTTAAACTGGCGACTTGTGTGTGTGTGTGTGTGTGTGTGTGTGTGTGTGTGTGTGTGTGTGTGTGTGTGTGTGTGTGTGTGTGTGTGTGCGCGCGTGTGTGAAGTTTGGTGATTGTGAAAGTCCTAGAAAAAAAATGAAGTGAAAGGTGCGTACGTCAGTGCGTGCGTGTTTGTGCGCGCGGGTGCGTTCTAGGGTGGTAAAGGGTTTTTTCTCGTTTGACCCACATCTTATCGTCCCTGGAGGAAATAAGATAAAGAGAATGACAGGCATAAAGAGTGTCCCTTAGCGGCGTATTTTTGGGGGGAAGTAAGTAGGATAACTCTACAAATGTCCTATGCGCTGTAAATCTAGATGCAGTTCTAAAGTGATGTTATAGTTAGCAAGCTTGTCTCGTAAAATCAATTACAATTGAATATGGAGTAAGATCCTCACTGGGTACTGCATACATACAGTCTTGTGCTACATCTAAGCTAAGCTTAGTATATTATTATATTTATAAAAACTTGGAACGTTTCCTGGAGAAGTTTCAAAATAATATTATCTCAAGCTCCACGGTGTGATCACCCAGGCAGTACCTCACATTTGGGAGAGAGCTGTGTTTGTTGCACGGTGCCTGAGACCTCTCTCAAAGGCGAAGTAACTAAAAGGCTTGAACAATTTTTCAACGGATTTGCCTTTAAACCCACTTTAAAGTGACCTTCTGCCACATTCGGTTACGACGAGGGCGCGCTGTAATTTACCCCATGCGAAGTATATTCTCTAGTCTATGTTCCCATTTTACATTTTCTAGAATTTTCACCAGTCTCTCTAAGATTTTAGGTACAAGCTCATTGGCGTTTCTATTTTTCTAAGATTTCCACGTTTTTTAAATGTTCTGCTGATAATTTTCTCAGAATTCTTCCGTAGAACGAGGCCATGTATCTTCTGGATCTGCGTTGAAATTGTCTAGCATTTTCAGATAACAGCTTAAACTTGAACTGTGTTTGCTACAAAGAAATATTGACGTTAGAATAACATTGTTTCGTTTTCAATCTGTTTTTCAATTAAATTTAGTAAAAAGCCTCCCAGACGTTTTAGTTGTACTTTCCAGTTTCTCAAGTACAGAAGGCAATGACGCAGAGTGCCCTCTTAATGAAGATTAATGCGGAGGGATATATGTCGGAATATTTTTGTAAAAGACAACAATTAAAATATAGCAAAAATATAAGTCAATGCAGTTGAGAAAAATCATCCCAAGGTGTGTTACAACGAGAGAATCGAATCGACACGAATAAGGAAAAGAAAACAAATATTTTGGCAATCCATTAGAAGCGGATTTTTCAAATTACACCTCGACAATGCAAACGCTTTTATAATCATTGGATATATAGAAAGAAACATAAAAAATAGTAACTGTAAAATAACTATTGAACTATTACAAAAGTGGGATGACAGAAAACATATCCTAAGTCGAAGACAGTGGTAAGATTTTATCAGGGAAACAGCATTGGAAAAGACAACATATTAGAAAAAGAAATACAAATCAGGGAATTAAGCAATTTATAACATTAAAAAAAAGGCATGAATAGGTTCTGTGGTCTGCACGTTTCCCGACCTCAAACCTTTGGATATCTATTTGTCGAGCCACGTACAACGATTGTTTTATGCAGCAGACATTAATAATGCCGAGACGCTTAATCAACGTGTCAGGGAGGGGACTGAGAAAGCATTCGACATCGTGTGTGACTCTTTAAAAAAGTCCGCCAGTCAAGGATCTTACGGTCGCATGCATGTGTAGATGAAAGCCGAGAATATTTTGAATATTTGTTATGAGTCGCTGCGTTTAGGTACAATGATGGCCTTTTCGACACATGTTTATGTAGAATGTATTCTTCGTTGTCAGGCGTAGGAGAAGATATTTGTCGTCCTCGAACTATATTTTGTGGTGCCGCGAATCCTCTCACAGCAACGCGACGATAAGCAGCAGCAAAGATTGGGTGACTCTTTTAGTCTGGAAAACAATGTGATACAGACGTGCAGCCTCGTGTCTATTAACATTCGCACAGCCGCATGAAAATATCATATCTACCTGATCACGAAATGAATATCCTGCCCTCGTTAAGCGGAACACATCTCAGTTAACTCAATAAGATACGTTAAAAGATAACGAGAAATTAGCTACAAAGGCAACCTAGTCTACATGGCAACACAATTTCATCTACCATAAATTCACTTTAAACTTATAACTTTAAAAAGGAAGGATTTATTACATGGACATTTGTCCTTGTTTCAATGCGAGGAACTCGTTCCAAATTTTGTAAATTTTTTTTGATACAACCTATATATATATATATATATATATATATATATATATATATATATATATATATATATATATAGAGAGAGAGAGAGAGAGAGAGAGAGAGAACTTGGGGCCTTCGATACGTGTGCTAGCAAGTCATCATGACCGAGGCTTTGAGTTTGGTGGTGTTGACCAGATTGTTGATCATACAAGATAACATGTTCTCTGCTAGAAACTATAGTTGCAGTATAAACCACTGTTGGGCTTTGTGGCTGTTGAACAAATACAAAGATACGTGAGCGAGAGTCTACAATAAGGATTGCCTAGACACCCTATTAGCCGGGTATC
Source organism: Acanthosepion esculentum (assembly GCA_964036315.1). NCBI lineage: Eukaryota > Metazoa > Mollusca > Cephalopoda > Sepiida > Sepiidae > Acanthosepion > Acanthosepion esculentum. The sequence goes on along the minus strand of OZ038475.1, from coordinate 139,051,313 downwards.
CGCGAATATAAATGGCTAGCTACTATATATATATATATATATATATATATATATATATTGCTTTTCGTGATTAAATTAAGTCAAAATGCTACGAATAATAAATATCATCAATCTTATTGCTCATATTTTTATTTTTTCTGTTGGACTTTTATTACTCAAATTTCATTAACCAGACTATTAAATCTGCCTCTCTTTTTTTATCTCTCTGTATCTGTCTCACAATATATATATATATATATATATATATATATATATATATATAAATATATTTGTGTATAATGTATATATAATTCAGCGAACTTTTAAAATAGACCGGACGGATTGTCAATGATTTTAGAAAACGTTTTCACTTTCATTTGTCCTGGCATGAGCAGATCTGAGCCGAAATGTCACTTGTCAGTCCTAATCTTTCTCTGTTTTCAGGATGTTGGACTCCGCAACAGTCTAAACCTAACGCGTTTATTATTGTTTTCCGAAATACGCACAAAAACAGCCCATTCAACAGACTTGTTTTTCCTGTATTTGGTGTGGAATTTTAATATACCACTGTTTGCATATATATATATATACACACCAAGTGTAACAGCAAAATGGTACGGATGGCTTTATAGCATAATTATCCATCTCTCAAAATGTATATATAAATAAAACTATTACAATATCTGTGTTACTTTTTCACAGGTTTTCAGAAAAGGAGTTTAGCTATCTTGACACTATTTTTCATAAGTATCAATGAAAAACCTCATTTAGTTATTCAGCTAAAATAGAACAGTTTTCTGTTAGACCACTCTCTTCCCAACTGAACAATGCTGAGTGGAAAAAGATCATTAAAGCCTTCACTAATGGTATCAACATTAATACTCTTACATCCAGCTTCAAAATCCATTCAAGAGCCGTCACGATACCGGTGAATAAGCTTAAAATATAGGGAACAGTTGAGAGGAAACCTGGATCAGCAGGTCACAGCAGGACGAGGCACCATCATTTCAACTAAAGATATGAATTAGAATATATTTAGCTCAACCCATAAGCTGTTTGGCATGTGAGAGATGGGTCTCTCTACTATGAAATCTCAAAAGCAGTGAAAAAAAAAAACTTGAAAATTAAATCGGATGTAAAACGTGTGAGGCATCTTGTTATTCCAGCACAGAAATTTAGAAGGTTGGAGAGGGCGAAAATGATCTTTAATAAGCTGGAAACTGATCCTGGCATAAAAGTATATATATATATATATATATATATATATATATATATATATATATATATATATATATATATATATATATATATATATAAACTTTAATTCAATACTTCATAAGCTTCCGAAACTTTGTTATGATTAATTAATGCTGAGCATGTCATTTTGTTTTATGAGCGATATCTCATATTTATTCTGTTGAGCGTGGAGAGTAATTATGCATTCTTATTGCTCAAAGCAGATTGCAATGATATTATGAAAACCTCAGAGAATTCCAATAAGATATCTGTAATAAGATCCGAGCTTACTCTAAATATTGGACAATTTTGCAGTTACACTTGGGATATATATATATATATATATATATATATATATATATATATATATATATATATATATGTGTGTGTGTGTGCGTGTGTGTGCGTGTGTGTGTGTGGGTGTGGGTGTGTGTGTTTGTACGCATAGCGAGTGTGCGTTTGTGTAGCTCTGTGCTTGTCCGTGCGTGTGACTGTAAATTTGGTAAGAATCCAAATGTAAGTGGATTTTGCAAAACATTAATTTTACATATTTTGCTGTTATTGCAGCTTCAGCAGAAATATAATTTTATTCCCCAAGAACAAACCTTTTATCTATCTTGTTCTCTTGAATTAAAATTATTTTTACGTATGCTTCCGAAAATACTCAAAGATGAAGTATCATAGTTTGGACTTTGGAAATTTTGCCCTTGCCTTTACTCAAATACACTGGGAAAAGTATGAATTCTTCGACTCTCTCGCTTACAAATAGCTGTTATCAACGTGAACTGAATTCTCTAGCTTTGTTTGTTGAGCGGTCTATGAACAAGGAAAACTAGAGACACGAATCAAGAAATCCTTCTTCTTACAGCGACACAACGTAGATTGGCTGCTATCTTATAATCCGGAGTAGTATAACGGGTTAAATGTGAACACAGACGCATATGAATAAAAACAAAAGAAACATTTTCTTTACTGATGCGTTTCGTCCTCTCGTGTAATTTAGCAAAACAAATTTAAGGACTTCATTTTGCAAAAATATTTAGAAATAAAGCAAAAATATCGTTAGGTTTCCACATTTTTAATTTAAGAACGCTCATCAATATTCTTCAGTCCAACTATGGAATACAAGTAAACTAAGGAGAATACTCAGCGATCTAATTAATAAATAATAGACCAAAACTGAGTAAATGTTGTTATTGTTCTTGTTTTTTTTTTACACGCACACACAAACACACCTACACATATATTGTTAGCCCCTGACAGACTGCTTCGCTGTTTCACACCTCGTATATAATGTATTTCGTTTTTATATAATTATTTATATTTCATTTTAGTTTAGTGATTTAATTTATGTATTTATTTCATATAATAAAAGGTTTTGACTTAAATGCTTCCTCTTAATTTCTTATGGACATTTATGTTGGCTTTGGAATGTGGTATATATTTTAGGAAAGAAGATATTTTGGCAAGATGCTTTTAAAAAATCCGTCTAAATAAGTTATTTTACTGTTTAATAAGTTTGGTATAATTTAGATCGAAGTTGTTGTTTAAAGGATTTTTATGTATGACTAATTCATTTGAAAAATTGTTAGGAATAAGATGCTTTTTGTGTTCATGGATACGATTTATAAATGATACGGATAAGTAACGAAAATATTCACTTTTCCATGACAGGCACGCACACATACGCACACACATATACACACACACAAAAGAAAGAATTAATGTCATACATTGTTCTCGAAGTTATTTTACATACTGTTTTCATTATATAAAAATATGTACATACCTGTTACTATCTGAGCAACACAGAGAATACGCAACATATAAATACAGGATGTAGGCTGAATGGGGGAAAGTCGCGAAGTCTTTATTGTAATCTCTATCTATAAAAGGCAGGATGTGTGTGTGTGTGTGTGTGTGTGTGTGTGTGTGTGTGTGTGTGTGTGTGTGTGTGTGTGTGTGTGTGTGTCGAATGTACGGCCGCAATTATCGACGGATTTGCAGCAAAATTTACATGCACATTCTCCAAATTAGCAAAAAGGCCAAGACCAAGTTTGCATTTCCCAATTCTTATCGATAGTGGGAATAATCAATATTTTCATGTTTCTACGGTAGTTTTCATGTAGTTTGCGGCCATTTTCTACTGGCCAGAGTGAGAGCCTATAGCTGGCTGCCACGAATAGGCAGGAAGATTCTATTGGCCAGCGTGAGAGCCAACAACTGACTGACACGAATGTTAACTAGCATGCTAGCATGAAAAAAAAATCAATAACTGCATTCGTCACAAGTGGGAAAAATTTAAATCTGCATGGCACTCTACTCCAATTGGCTCATTTGCTTGCTTAAACTCAACGTTGATTCTGATTCCGCAGAACTGGGTTGGGTGTGAAAAAGTATCTGTTTCTTACATTCTTTTTTCATTCGGTTTTTCTAGTTACGAGTCCTTTTTTGTAAAGCTGATCGTTTTGTGTTCATTTTGTTCAATTATTTTTTCGTAACAGATTTAATATTTAGTATAAAGCTTAGAAAAAATTTGCAGGGAGAGATAGGCAAGAAGTAAGACATGTAACAACATCAGCACGGCAAAGGGCACTCCTTTAAAGGCAAGGAAGGGAAAAAGTCAAGTGATAGCGATTGCTGTATGAGTCGTACGATTTTTTAATCAAGCACGGGAACCGCCGGGCCATGCTGCTAATATAAAATATGTCTCTTAAAATATATATTTCAGTAAAGATCTGCAGATCAGTAACTATTATCACTCTTTCCATTATTGATTGTCGAGGGGGTCTATTCCTCGTCTTTCTTTTGAAGTAATGTGTCATTATTTTCACTTAGAGTTACATGTGATATTCATTGTAGGTGTTGCTTTTGTTGAACGTCCTCGTCTGATGGGATATCTGTTATCTGGTTCACTTCTTTGTTTTTTTGTCTTCAGTCCTGAAAATTCAAAGAAACATGATTTTTGCCAAAATCCAAAGGGTTCACTCTCTCAAAGTCATTTTAACAAGTGATCTGAAAAGGCGATTGCATCGATTTGACAATGTAGATAATTGTGAACGTGTTTTTCTTCATGTGAAAGATTCTATCTGACCTGGGTGTTGAAGAATATGATTCAATCATGCAGGTTAATGTTTTCGTTTTGTAGGAAGTTCGCAGTAATGTGCGTAACTCCTTCTAGCACAGCCTAATCTACTTTCCTTAACATCTTTGAAAAATTTGATCCAGACTGCAAGGTATGTGAAGTGTTTGGTTTAACAGTCAGTTATGTTTGTGATACACGCTTTGGGGATCATTAAGGACGAGGCAGATATTTTTACCGCAGTAGGTTGCACTTTCTTTCTGCGCTAGACAAGTTGCAATCCAACCCGGTCTCTCCTGCTATTTACACATATCTGGCGTGATAAGAGGATTCATACCTTTCCTAAGTGTCTTAGCACCTAGGTGAATGCAATGGATTCCACTGGAATTCGAAATCGGCTCTTCGATTCCGAGCCACTATCCATTATTCCATCTTTACTAATTATAAATCCAGAATTCTTTATGCTAGATTCAGAGTATGGGGCATCACTGCCTTCAAAGTAGCAAAGAATATTGAAAACCACTGCTTTTCTTTGTTCAGTGTATGTATCTGGGCTTCTACACCTTTTGAATAACGCTGATTCTGCGGTGGAGTTTTTTTTTAGGGACAGCGGGCAGCGATTTTTCCGACGTGGGTATGATGGTTGGGTGGGATTTATATATGGATAGCTTTTTTGTTTTGAAGATTTATATACATATATATATATATATATATATATATATATATATATATATATATATATATATATATATATATATATATTATCTGAAACTCAAGACGAGAATCCGCTCCAGTTTCTTAATTTTCTGGTTGAGTGGCTTAAGAGCATGTCTGAAATATCCGGTTAGACACATGAACTACTGGATAACTTGATAGATAAAAAACAATAATCATCAACTTTAGCAAAACTTTGTAGCACGTCGTATAGAAATTTGATGGGTGCGAAAGTTTCCGGTACTTTTTATTAAAAACAAATTCCTCTATATTTCAGAAAGTATGGCTCTCTGAGAACATGCACACGTCTTTCACACATGCACACGAAAATGTGTATGTATGCCTGAATGTACACGCAAGAAAAGTTAGATAATATTTTCAGTTGACCCAATATATATATATATTTATATATATTGATATATATATATATATATATATATATATATATATATATATATATATATATATATATATATATATTTATATATATATATATATATATATTTATATATATATATATATATATATATATATATATATTTATATATATATATATATATATTTATATATATATATATATATATATATATATATATATATATATATATATATAGTCATGTTTGGTTGAGTAACTTTGACATATTAATTCTATTTATTTTAATTTAATCTCTCATTCATGGAACAATTTCTTAGTGTTGTTACATAACTGATTAAGAAAGACACCGTGGTTTCAGCTATTTCTTTTATTTTCCATTATATTTTCAGTCTTATCTATGGGTGAATTGGTATGACAGAAATTAATGTAATTGATAGTTGCGATCTTGTTTTTATAAATGCGCATGAAACCAGCAGTTATAGTCAATTTAGCTGAGTTCATTTTTATTATTGCTGCTTTAAACATGTATATTCAATATGCGTTTCATGTGCATTTACAAAATAAATTTACAATTAACTGTTACATTAACATATATATATATATATATATATATATATATATATATATATATATATATATATATATATATATATATATATATCCAGGTAATATTTTAATATTATTTATGTAGGGAAATCTCAAAGCATATAACTTGTCTAGCATTTTGTTATATCACCACTTCATTTTTTCTCAGGAAATGTCATTGTCTAATGTATAATATGTATCCATTTAAATCCGTTCCTGTTTAACGTTTGTTGCTGCCATTAATTTCAAATCTACGTGTCATGACCCATTTATAAAAAAATAATATCTTAATTTTTGCTTCTCCCCTTATTTTAAATATAACGTACATCATATTGAATTGGTTGATCTGAGTAAAGCCCATAAACCTTACAACCCCCCTTTTTCGTTTTCTCTTTTTCGTAAAAAGAGGATGTAGTTTGCTTTTAAATCTGAATAAATAGTTCAGTCGCCAGTAATTTACAATCGTGTGATGAGATCCGTTGATACGCATCGAAACACAACGGCAAATGTGTAGCGCTTTTGACATCGTTTCCGATGCAATATCCTGAAATTATATATATATATATATATATATATATATATATATATATATATATATATATATATATTTATAAATATATATATATATATAATGTATGCGCGTCTCTGTTATTGTGTGTGTGTGTTGTGTTTACCTCTGTATATGCATGTATCAATGTGTGTGTACAATTTTTGCGGGCTTGTGTTTTTCTGATAGTTGCTACTGGAAATATTTCGATAATATATCCACAATTAAAAATTCTTAAGCTTTTTTTTGGGGGGGGTTCTTTTTACTACGTCTACATATATAAAATATGGATAAACTATTGCCGCGTTTTCCATCAGTACCCCTCAAATTATAACAGAAGTATTTGAATACTGATTTTCAGGCAGGGAGACATTCTATTCATTGATAATTTGTCTGACATAATTTTGCAATATCCTCAAGTATTGTTGTGCTAAATTATATTAAACCTACAAATAATATATCATTATCCATAAACTTTGAACTTCGGCGTAGGTAGCTACATCTGCACAGAGCCGAATTATCAGTAAGAATATTTTGTTTGAGTTATTCATGTGTACATGTGCTCATAGGAATATTGTTCTCTTTCAAACTTAACTTCCTTTGAGGTACGCCGAAGACATCATGAATTGATCCAAACTATCTCTGTTATATGCCATGGGAGAACAAGACAAGAAGTTGAACAAATATGTTTTTGTTCTGATTTATACTTTGGCACAATAACAAATGTAATATAAATTTCGTAGTATAGTTTAATTTTACAGAAGATAAATAATATAGTGAATCGATTGAGTGTATCAATTGATGATCGAACGCAATTCTCAATAGCAATGTTTACAGTACTAACTTGCTGGCCATTATCGGGCTTCTATTCACTTATATTACTTACTTAATGTAGCTTAGTTTTGTAACAGAGTCGAAAGTATTAGGCACCCAGTGCTTATCCATATGACTACTAAGTGGTTGCAACTCCAGCTTGCTGACTATTTGTTGTGAGACCGATACTTTCCTACATCATGGACTCTCCCAGTACTATATTATTATGTGAATGGTAGTATCATGGGAGTAGCACCAGTAATGCGCAGCCGCGTACGATACCAATATCAGACACCACTGGATAGTAAGCTCTGCTTACTCTTACACTATTCTTTGTAACTTTTCTGTTTAATATATTTTTCTTACCTCTAACCTGTGTTTTCCTTCCGTGGCTCCTACTTCGGGTCCACATCAGTATTGCAACACAATGAAACGTCCAAATATATATTACATAATTTCAGTACAAGAATAGATTACGGGGCACTCACTAAGAGTGTAAATCACTATAAATTTTTGGCCATTTATTTACTATGAGAAGTTACAAGTATGAAGGCATCAATGTAGGATCTAACTGATTACTTATTACTAATATACAAAGATTACACTATTTACATTGTTCTGAGGGTTGCCATAATCTCTATTGGAATATTCACGACGTTTCGAACATTGTATACTACGCCCTTCTTCAGGTGATATGAGTTGGAATTTCGAATCGAACACTTTATCTAATTCCCAGGGGGAGATTGTTCTATTACTACGCGCCATATCTTTCTGGATGAGTCAGTTTCCAGCTATTTCCTTTTAGAAACTCAACTCTTCAGGTTTTGTTCAGCTCTGCTGTGGTCATGTATTGAAAACACAACTCACTGTGTCAAGTCACTGCATTACAACGCTTTTATCCACAGGGTCATAGGTCCTTATGGAACTAAAACATCTACCCCGGTGGCTGAAATAAAGGCTTCAGTTCGAAATTCCAACGTATTTCCCCTGACAAAGCCGCTGCGTACAAAAACCGAAACTTCGGGAATATGTCAGTAAAGATAAGAAAAAGATATCGAACAACGTAAGTAGTATAAATAGTTACACTAGCATTACTTATCATCTCTCAATTCCGTCTCTGTCTTTGGGCAGAGTGCGCTCAGGGGCTACACTGCCAAAGGAAAATTATACTGAGAGGTGCCCAACTTTGGAGAACAGGTGCCCGAGGCCGCGCCCTCTCATGGCACCAGAGAGAGTGATCGATGATCGCACCTAGGCCAGCTATACCGATGGTTGCGGGGGCAGTGGGTAATTTTTGTTCCTTGCCCGGGTGTTCACCTTAAAAAATACCTTGTTTCACATCTCGTCTCACTGGGTCGACAGAGCAAACACCGACATAGAGATATATGCAAAGATTAGTTCAGGCAGAAAACAAAAGATTACAAAGCGGCTCCAAGTTAGGATCGAACTCACTATGATTTAATAATGCGTATTTATATAATAATTGTCGTCATATTTTGAATAACTCTAAAAGTATAGAGATGCACAGGGAGCTTCTAATTAGTACACTGTAGTAAATGAAGGTTCTATCAATATCGTGGTTTTAAGATGTATTCACGTTTTCAACGGGTGAGTAAGCTTAATTCCAGTAGATAAGGCGTCAGAGTAATAGAAAAAGAAAACAATATGGATCCAATTAAGTATACAATCGAAATATCTGTGAACGGATTTAATCAGAAAGCGCTCTAACGTACTTGCTATTATATATATATTCAGTGTCAAATCTCTTGGCAGGCCATTTCTCGTAACAGTTTCCTTTAGAACAACTTTCCTTCTATGTCTTATTCCGTCATTAGCATATGAAAAGCGAAGATCTTAACTGACAGGCGAACTTGCAAGAATTCGTCTGTAGTTATCGGCCTTTTCCTCCAACACTCACAATGCAGTAACATCGATATCAGTCTATTCACGATCGCTGTCTGTCCGCAGCCCATGGCTATCTAGAAAGAAAAACTATACCAATTGTTCTGTACAAATTTTTCTATCTTATTCTTTTTTTAAGTTCTGCGACAGGTCTCCTTGGTAGTATCGACTGGAAGATGGATCATGGATATTTACAACCTACATTCTTTTGAGAAAATCAGTGGAAAAAACGACGATAATATGGAATTATTTAAATTCTTACCTCTGTCTTTCCATTGATGTTATATATTGTTGCATGATTTAATTTCAGTTACTTTTTAGTTATCCGCGTAAAAGCGAATGTCAGTTGTTATATTCAACTTCAAATAGATAGTAGACTTGTTCGTAATAAATTTCTTATAGGAGGTAAAATTTCTATTTTGTTGACTCTTTTCGGACAGAAAGAAGCTTTTCGTCTACATCTTTGTCTACGTAATTCAAAGCAAAAGAATAACAAACAGATAAAGCCCTGTCAAATAGATTTCCATTCAAATCCTTGCCAATAGAATTTGGTGTCTCGTAGAGAATTCTCAATGCCTCAGAAGCTTCTGAGATTCAAGCGCCAGATTTCTATATTAGTTACTCCTCGAAACTAATACGTTTCTGTTGATTAATAGTAGTTCTCGTCGTCTTTTAACGAGACTGATTATAATAGAAAGGCTTTTAATTAGTGGCTGTGTTTCATTATCCTGTCTTAAAAAACTGACAGTCGTATTTATTCTTGGCCGTCAAAAATTGAGTTTAGTAAAAGAATTATTGTCAACACGAATCCAGAAATATATTCATGGAAGAAGTGTGAATAGACATGTTATCAGTCGAATAATTTATGTCTTCGCTGTTTTTTATTCAAAAGATATGGCAAATTAGATTTTTTATGATAATCATTATATAATATAGTCATGCATAATTCGAAAAAAAATCTCTCTTTGCAAATTTTCTTTATTTACATATATTGTTTTATACATATTTGATACACAGGTTTCGGGTCTTGAGACATTCATCAGGCGAAGAATGTTTATTTACACATATTATTTAAAGGAATTAATTTTGTCTTCTTCCTATAGTAAATCATTTAACCATTGTCTTTTTTGTGTACTAGTAGTAATTTGGACTGGTCGAAAATTTTCCTTTGCTTGAGGGATAATAAAAAATAAAATTTGTTCAGAGAAAGGTAAAGAGAGGAGGTCTTTGTTCTAATATTTTATGTCCCTGTGTATATATCCAGACATGCCTTTATTCTTGTGTATTGTGTCTTTGTCTCTCTCTGTGTTTTTGCCAGGATATATATATATATATATATATATATATATATATATATATATATATATATATATATATATATATATGTGTGTGTGCGTGTGCGTGTGTGTTTCTCTGTACATATATAGTATGTTATTAGAAGGAAATATTCACATTGTATGGTGTGTAGGTTTCGTGTGTGTGCATCTTCGTGCCTGTGGTCCGTCTAGTGTGTTTGCTTTTCCCAGTATGCGTATATATATACTCGTTCTCAGTATATGTAAAGAAACCTATACAGTAACTATATGCATTTTGCATGATGTGTTTGTGTATGTGTGTAGTGAGTAGTTCGACTGGTATGTTTTGCCACAATATTTCCTTTAGACCAAAGATGAAACCTAAAGAAACACAAAAGCAACTGAATTCTAGCATACATGTAAACATCTAACAAGAATCCAGAACTATTGACAGAAATAACATGAAAACACTACCTATGTAACAAGAATGATGAAATAATAGATACACTAAAAACAACCAACATAATTAAAGGAAAACGCCAATAAAAAAAAACCCAAAACATATAACACAGAAACCTCATCGAAATTTAATCAACACACAATACAAGTGGTTACATAATGTAACAAGAAAAGATATAGGTTTTGTGATATAACTATAGAAGGAAAGGCCTACACCTGGTACTCCCATAATATAATTCATGCACTCACGGGTATTAAATGCAACAAATCTTATATCGGTATCATTCAAGCCCTAACCAGCAGATTTTCCCTACACAAAACCAACATTAAATTACCAGACAACAGAAAACTCTTTCCCTTACAGAACATCCACAAATATAACAACAGTAACTTTAAAATTATGTCAATATATCAAATGATTACTCTTACCTGAAATGCAAGAAAAAAAAGTTGACAGATAAATTTAAGCCAGCACTAAACAATATTTCTTTATATATATATATATATATATATATATATATATATATATATATATATATATATATATATATATATATATATATATACAGAGAGAGATAGATAGCTATAGATATATATTTAATTTGGAGAAGTTTATCACTTAGCTGAAGGTCTTGGTTCAGTTATGCCTGCTATGTAGTTTCGTGAAGACGTCAGGATAACATGTTTAAACTTTGGTACTTGCTGTCTTCAATGCAGTTATTTCTCAATTTTTTTCCTATATGTGATTTGCTGTAATTTGATATCTTTTCATAGGTGTAAGGATTTTTACTTAATGAGTTTTGTTGTTATTGCTTATTTCGTATGGGTTTTTTGGTGTTCGCATTGTACTGACTTCTGTTTGACCGTAGTTAACTTAATTGTTTTTGTGGTGATCTCTTTTTGACCGTATTAGTATAATTGTTTTATGGAATTGTTTCTTTTAACCTCGTTGGGTTGACCTATTTTTTGATCCTCTATACAAACCGACAAATCTAGAACAATCTACATTACAGACAACAACGACTATTAGTTGAAAAATAAATCAAGTTTTATAAACCCATTAACAACAAGATGTAAAATAATATAAACAAAGAAGCAAATAATATAGACGCCAAACTGAAACTAGACAACAGAATGAAACGTCTACCTAATGTAGAACCATTCATTAAATTAAAAGACGTTAAGGACAAATTCTTAATCAACATGCAGACTAATAAACCACACAATAACCAACATCGGAAATATAAGCAAACAAATTGTAGAGGACATATGCTCATATCTACGAAACAAACTAAAATTAAACCAAAAGAAATAATCAATTGGTTTAAAAGTATTAACAACAAAAAAGAATGCTACTTCGGGCAATTGGACATAAAAAGACTTATACACATCCAATACATAGTAAAACAACAGTCAAGCAAAGCAGACGATGATTAAACTTCAAACATTGTAGAAAGTTAATACCACACCACAAAAACAAAATATGGTTGAAATAATGTAACACTAATCACAACAACAAAAATATATTACTGCTTTGACGTAACAATGGGCAGTAACAACAACGATGATATGTGCGAATTAATAGATATCATAAAAAAACTAGCAAACATTAGCAACAATGAAAATATATGCCTATACAGAGACGAATGATTAATACTCCTAAGGAACTGTAATGCTAGAACCACGAAAAAAAAACAAGAAAAAACAATAAAGAACCTTGACACACTAGGATTCACAATAAACATAAAATCAAATCTAAAAATAGTGAATTTCGTAGATGTATCATTTAATTTAAATAATAGTAATACATATAAACCATATAGAAAAACAAACAACAAACCTACATATATAAAAAACTCCAAACAGCAGCCGAAAACATTCAAACACATACCTGTATCCATAAACAAAAAAATGCGTACGAACTCCAGCAACATTAAAATATTTAACGAGAACAAAGGAATACACGAATCAGCACTAGTATACATAAAGGAAAACAAAGCAAACAGAAAAAACAGAAATACGAAATATAACCTTGTTTAAACCACCCTACAATAATAAGATAAAAGAGAAAATAGTAAAAACATTCTTCAATATAATTGAACAACAAACTATCAAAAATCATTAAAAAAAAACAGCGTCAAAATTAGCTATAGGTGCATGAACAACATGGTGAAAATATTAAACAAACGCAATTCAAGAATACTGAACAAAGACAATGACAATAGGAACAACACAAGCCAATAAAATAACACCAAACATGCAAATATCGAAACAAAGACAATTTTCCGCTAAACAATAAATGCCTAACTAACAATATAACATACGAAGTCACCGTAACAAATACTCCAACACGAGTGAATAATTCTACATAGGAGACACAGAAGCAACCTTCAAAGAACGATTCAACAACATTGAAACATTTACATCATTCGGACACTTGTCCTCATCATTGTTGCCATATTTATCACAACGTTACGGCCGCTGTATGCTCCGAACTTATTCAAGTGGTTGGAATGTCGAACTGAACCATTTATTTCTTCATATGTTTGAAACTCAGCCAACTTCGTGGAAATAATCAAAGATGCCTCCATCCTATCCAACCACGTGGTGAGCTTGGATGTGGTGAGTTTCTTCACCAAGGTACCCACCGAGTAGGCACTCACAGTAGTCAGAGACAGATTGGTCATGACTCATCGTTAAAAGAACGGAACAGTATTCCAATAGATAATCTGATGGAGATTTTGACTTTCTGTACACAAACAACACACTTCGGAAGGGTATCACATATATATCGACAGGAAGTGGGTTTAGCAATTGGCTCGCCATTATCGTAAGCAATAGCGAATATATATATGGAATACTTTGAGGAAATGGCATTATAATCTATATCGCTAAAGCCAACTCTGATTAAGGTTCGTAGATGATACCTTCATGCTCTGGCTACATCAGGAAGATGCCCAGGTACTACTGGATCAGGTGAATTCAATAAGACCTTCGATAGAGTTCACGATGGAGAAAGGGAGTAACAGCACATTCCCATTCCCGGATGTTCTAATATCTCGAACAGAACATGAGTTCAAGGTATCCGTATACCATAAACCGACATTCACCGGACAATACCTCAACTTCAACTCTCACCATCCATACAGTGTAGGAAAGTGATCGTCCACTGCTTACAACAGCGAGTAAAAGTCATTAGTGGCGACCCAGAGACATTAGATAAAGAATTAATCAGTATACGCACTACCCTACAACGTAACAACTACCCTAGGTACATGGCAGCAGCCTCAATAAACTGGGATAGGCGGGTACAAGAGGAGGACAACGATTCAGAAAACAGTCTGCCTACCCCTTGTGAAGGGATTATCAACGAAAATACAAAGGATCTGCGTTCCATATAACATCAGGACAACCTTCAAAAGCTGGCAGTTCAAGATCCCCCTAGAAGAGAACATGACCAAAGACTGTATGTACGCCATCCCGTGCAGCTGCGGAAAGAAATATAAAGGGGAGACAGGCCGCCGCATTATGCTAAGGCTTCAAGAACACGAGGGGAAGTGGAAAAATCAGGCGTGGTTGACCACTTATGGGGAGAAAATTGAGAACACCGCCCTCTGTGGGATCAGTTTGAAATCATAGACAAAGAACATTATTAGAAAAACCGTAAACTTAAGGATTCGGCATATATGCTAGGCCACAATAATCTCCTGAGCCGACCAAGCATAGAAATGAATACAATATGGGAACCAGTAATAAAGAGTACCATGGAAAAGCGATAATAACAACGAAAATTGAAATATGAGGTCTGGTAAAAAAAAACATGCAATGATAATAACAAAAATTGCAATATGATCACTGGTAAAAATGGTTGTTGAAGCCATTTAGTGTACAATACTTAGAAAATCATACACAGATGTCCTCAAGGACACATGGCACAGTGGATAAAAGGCGTTAGTTAGACCCAGTGACAGAACCCAAAGAATGTGATTTCAATACCTGCTTAAGGTAGTGGATGACTTGGGGTGGTGAATTAACAGGAGATAACTAATAACTGACATACATTAGACATGGCACGTGGAACTAGAACGGTCTACCACAGTGAGCGAAATAAAGGGTTCAGTTCGACATTCCCACCACCTGAAGAAGGTCGGAGCGTCCAACCACTGAAACGTTGTGAAAAATATGGGAAGAAAGATGTGACAATAGTCTGAATAATTTAAATAGTGTACATAACACCACATCACAAAAATATAGACCAACATTGAAACTCCTTTTAAAACAGAAAAATAAAAAAACAAGACAACATTCTCAAAATAGATATGGAGTCCAATAGAGTAT
>OZ038475.1:139020987-139030987 GCA_964036315.1 Acanthosepion esculentum | reverse complement strand
TCACGTGCATGGCGAAGATTTTTAATCATGTGACGGCGTGAAAAAAAAAAATATATATTTATATATATATATATATATATATATATATATATATATATATATATATATATATATATATATATATATATACGTGTGTGTGTGTGTGTCTGTGTGTGTTTGTACATCCAGTTAAATCAGGGCTACAGGAATGTAGGATCCCCATGACTAAGATACGAAGACAAGCTTGCAAACAACTTGTCAGCTGTCAATATACCACATGACACCATTGAGCGCTTAGCCTTGGAGCCGGTAGAATGGAGATAAACGTGTTTTAGTGGACTCAGCAGTCTTCATTCTACTTGTCTGCATCATCTTCAAGAAGCGAGAGCAAGATCTAAACGGTCAGGCAATCTAACAGGGATCTCATCTCACAATCCTCACTCTTGCTCCATATGTGGCCTCTCTTGTAAATCACTAGCGGGTCTTAATTGCTGCTTAAGATCATCGCACAAAATTGCATAACTGAATCAACTAAGCTGTCAGATCGTCATACGTCGAAACCGATGGGAGAGTCCATTATTATATATATATATATATATATATATATATATATATATAATATATATATATATATATATGTTTGTGTGTGTGTGTGCGTGCGTTTGCGTGCGTGTGCGTGTGCGTGTGTGTGTGTGTGTGTGTGTGTGTCCAACTCAGAAGTGTAGAAAACTGTTAATAGATTTGGGTACTGTCACTGAAAACTAATTTTTCTTCATTGACCGACTCGCAGAAAGTAACACGATTTTGGTACAAAAACAGCTCAAATTATTTCAACTTTTGTATTCATATATATTAACCAACCAGCGACCTTGTACAAAACGCGCAGCATTCTTTGAATTAGCAGACAATAAAATAACTTAGAATGATATTTTCTATGGTCCACTTCACAAGATTTAAAAAAAATATTTTATTCCTTAAATGGAATATTTAAAAATTTGGAAATATATATTCGGCAATATGCCTGAGATTAATATCTCTAAAATATGGAGCCAATTATGTTATCATGTGATTATAAATATGATCAATTCATGTCTGCTATCTCGTCTTTCAGTGATACGTTGATCAGGGTGTTTGTTCGATCGTTTCTTACACACATAAGCCTGAAATTTTAATACACAATTAATTACTCAAATATTTCTCATATTTATTCGAACATACAATATAAAAAATATGTTTATTGAAAAAGACGACATTCCGCTAAATGGTTTACATGTGGTGACAGTAGCGACTAACTTCCTGCCTTTTTTGAGTTTGACGACAACAATTTCATACGCACAGTGAAATCTATTTAAATTTCTGTCGCATAGAAATATGGTCGCATTTTCTGTTTATCCTGTATTAACGCAATCAATTCAGTTGTCCCTTTAAAAATATACACATTTTCTGAGAAGCTGTTCACAAAGAATCTTTGTTAGTAATTTCTTTCAGTTTGAATGAAAAATATCACTCGAGTAAATAAATAATATTATAATCTGTGGATCCGGTTTAAAGATTCTTAATTCTTCGTTTATACACGCATAATCCGCTATATATATATATATATATATATATATATATATATATATATATATATATATATATATATATCGAGAGAGAGAGAGAGAGAGAGAGAGAGAGAGAGAGAGAGTGTTTAGCATGAAAAATATTGATATTTTTCATGCTAAACACTAAACGGAATCGTCAGGCGAGAATATTGACCATTTTTATTTACATATAACCTATCCTTCATATTCAGCACGATAATTCATATATATAGCATACTAGAGATATATTTTCATACACATATATATGGATATATGATAAAAGTCACATGCCTAGAGCCGGCAAAAAACCTGAGTAAGTCCGCTACAGATAAATAAGAAATGTACAACTGAAAATTGCAAAATTATCACGACGCACTTCCTGGCAGACGGGCGGACTCGAGCGCGCGGAGAAGCGCACTCACAACATCAGAGAATAGAGAAGAAAATTTACACCAGTGCTAAATGCGTATAAAAATTTTAAAACTGCAAGAAGAGTGTAAGTGTATTAATCATATATATATATATATATATATATATATATATATATATATTAAGAGTTTTCTGTGAGGGTACACCATGTAAAATGTTTACAAAATTATTAGGTTTCCAAATCTTACTTTATATTTTCATCTAAATCTGCACTGCTCCCAGATACACAACCTCAATCTTAAGCGGAACTTTTTAGTATTTTTTGCAGACATTAGTGGATGGACTATGCTTTATGGACGCGCCCAACTCCTCGCCACACATACGAATCTATTGGGAACTGGTGAGGAATGAAAGTAATTGTAGGGCAATTTCATATCTATATTCCCACGCGGTTAAGGATCTGTCTTCGAAAGTGGCCATTTTTCCTTTTTCTTCTTTTACTCTTTCATTCCTATCCTCACTTTTGTTTCTCAGTGTGGGTGGGGGTCAACGGACACCCACCTTTCTACTAATTCTCCTGTTACCAAAAATGACAAAACTAGCTCAATGGCAGATTCAGTAAATGCATATTTTTGACAGGGAAGAAGTAATATTACGATTAATAATAATAATAATAATAATAATAATAATAATAATAATAATAATAATAATAATAATAATATTAATAAAAGCCTAAACATTACAGTTCTTTACATATTTGGAAAGCAAATTAGAATAATGAAGAATCTGCATACAGGTAGAAAATGATTTCGGCATTTATATAAATATAGAAAAAACGTATAAGATCTGTCACAATTTTTCAAACTAAACACCGAGGTGATTCTGAGAGAATTAGATGTTCTACTAAGATACAGTATTGGAGGCCACAATCCTGACAACATAAGATATACAGATGAAACAGTGTTGATTGCATTTTGGACAATAGCCTCAATGATGAAGAAAATACTTTAAACAACAGAAATGGGATTCTACAGACTGATACTGCGGATACCATAGACCGAACATGTGAGCATATACATCACTTTACAGAAAAATGAACCAAACTACTTTATATTAGCAAAAAACAGAAAAAAATTTCTGGGGAACAATATAAGAAAGGAGGACTTGGAAAATCTGGTACACACAGGACAGATTGAGACAATTGGGACAGTGGAAAACTTAGCTTGAGTAAATGGATGGTGGAACAGGGTTTATGATAAATAAGGACAACATTTATTTTGAGTAAAAAGAACAGGAAATAGTGGAGGGACATGAGCGCCTACTTTCTGAATGAAAACGGCAAAGATGCTTACAGCCGGTGTTTATATTCCTTCTGAGGTATTTTCTATTCTATTTTAACACAAAATCAAGCCTATACATATTGAAATCGTTTAAAATTCTTTTTAAATCATAGACAATGGAAGTTACTTCGCGTGGAATATTCACTTGAATGGCACACAAGGTTGATGAATGATATTAATTATATTTTGATGTGCAGTTACACCATATGTCACGTTTAAAGTTTTCTTAATACAATGAGGATTATAGAAAGTCTGTTGCGTAATATACTAAGCATATGGCTTGTATTGTTTGACATTAGATGTCAATCTAAGCCATAGTTTCTTCTCCTCACATTTTTCTTTTTGAGAAAGTAACCTTAATGAAAGGTGAAAATGTATAGGATATATGAAATAAATAAGTGTTAGAAACATCACTTCCCTTCTATATTAGATCGAGGAGACAATTATCGAAAAATAGAGTCCAAGCATAAGGAATAAATAGAAAATCACGATTAATTAGTTTGAGAATATTTTTAGTAGTTTGTGGTCGGTGTTCAAGTATAAATGCTGAACTAACATCAATTTCTAGTTGAAAGATGGGAATAGGGTAATTTGCGTAAATCCACAATTAATGTTATACCGTAATAGCTTAATTTAATGATATTGATTATTTTTATGTAAAGTTACCATCACTTATAACATTTTTAAAGAATATTAGAGCAATTTTACTTACAATTATATCTCTATATATGTGTAAATTACTATGTGTTTAGGACGTTCTTTTTCGGATCATGAGAGACAGGTTTGATTTTCAGCATTGATGTTCCGTGAGGAAGAATAACGGAATTCCAGCGTGCGATACCTGCGAAAGGTGAATGTAAACTATACCACGGGTTTTCCCATGACAAGTGAATTAAATTGCTATCAAGAAGTCAACAGTCATTGTCACTGAAGTTTTGGAGGTACTGGCCTTGTTCGGACTGTTGATCATGCCAGATTATGTTTTCTCTCACAGAAAATTTAACTATGGTCCCTAAGAATATTAGTTGAACCCCCCCCCCCAAAAAAAAACTAAAGCATTGGGAAGATAGGTGATAAAAATCGCCTGACGATACCGTAATGTTGAAACTAAGGTAGCGGATTCAACATATCCCTGATATTTATAGTTTATCTATATATATATATATATATATATATATGTATATATGAAGAAATATAGTCTTAAAGTGTGCTACATTTATGGGATAAAGTGCTCAATATCAGAGATAGAGCGTGTGTAAATATAAAAGTGAACAAAGAAGTCAACACTTAGAGGCGACAGTCTGTTTCATGCTAGATGCAATCGTCGGGCATCTAGCATGAAACAGACTGTTGCCTCTAAGTGTTGACTTCTATGTTCACTTATATATATATATATATATATATATATATATATATATATATATATATATATATATACATATGAGTGTGGGGGGAAGCGTATATATCTCTCTCTTTCTTTCTTTGTGTGTGTGTGTTTGTGTGTAGAATTGATTATTTCTTTATAATGCTGGCGGCTAATGAATATCGTGTCGGTGCAGCTCAATCGGTGTTCTTCCAAGGTTTGAAATCCTGGTTTCCGTGCATAATATGTTCTTCAACTACGCTAATTTAAAACTAGGTATCACTCTTTGGAAATATTCCATCCCGTTGATTGAAATGTATTTAAAAGAGGTTTGTAAAGCCTTTACCAAATAAACCAATCCACACGCTTCTCTGAGTTTGACAGATCCTATTCCATCCAGCCATCAATGGGCACAGTGACTTTTCATTCTGGGGCCTAAAAACAGACGTGACATACCATTCATTTTAGTCTCTTTTTTCCTTTCCTGCTTTATCCGTATAAAGCTGGATTCTATGTATGAACATCTATTGATTTTATTAACATAACACACAAACCTTTTAATACAAGCGTAAAACCTGTAATCTGATCCCATCAAAGAATGTGTTTACGTGTCTTTTAAATGAGATGATAAGTTCTGTATATATTGATCTGGGATGCGGAAACCAAGATAAAATTGATGAGAAGGATTGATTTCGGTGTTGATTCTATTTGTGTTTTAACTTTAGGGACTGCCCGTCAAAGAGATGAACGGGTGCTTTACGATGTCAATCTCAACAGCCACATGAAAAGCAAGTAAAATGTTGACGCCAATATCATTCAGTTTTGGAAAGTTGCCTTTTGCGTTTGCCAGAAGGAAACGGTGTCTTTGTAGTTAGAAGCATATATAACTCTATATTTAGAATGTAATATTTTATCAGTTTTTATCACTATATATTTATGAACATGCACCTTATCCAGATTATTTTGCCATTTACACGATCTTACACTCCGAATAATTTGATCAACAGAAGTATACATGCGATTGTTTTTCATGTACTTAGCAGGAAATTTCTAACATCTTGCGAAATCTCACCAATGGGAAATATAAAACATAATTTTCCAACAATTTATCATTTCTTTGAGGAGGCTCACTCGGAAAACAAATTCTTAAAACATTGAGTAGCACTTATATGCTTTACGCTTCGGACAAATATTCCCTTCCCAGGCAATGACTGGATGATGAGAGGGGTGGATATAGCGATGACTTAGCTATACACAGTTGGTTTAAGAATGATCTTGAACAAAATCAATATACGCTAACAATTGTTCTAAGAAAGAGGACTCAAGATAAACCATTCTAAAACAAAAACTATGATCTGGAATTGCAATGAAAGCGGTGATGGCTCATACCCAGAATCCATCATAAGAATTCAGCATGCAAAATTAGTAAATACTAAACACTTCAAATAACTAAATAAAATGGGGAGTAACAATTGCTATAATTTCTTTTCTTCGCGTGACATATGATATCAATTTTAGCTAATGAAAGTCATCAATATATCGGGTTTCTGTTATTTGGTCCAGTCCTATGTTTTTGATAATGTTACGTCGTTCCACAAAGCTCAAAGAAGAATGGTCTCCGTCAAGCTGCACAGGGTACACTCCTTCAAAGTCATTGTAACCATTGATCTGTGAAAATGATTATACACAACTGGCATTTTCGATATTTCTATAAGTAATTGGAGTAATGCATAGCATCGATTTGAAGGTGCCAATTTGATGGGGTTATTTACAAAACAAAACTCGCGTTAATATTAATGTTTTGATTTTGTAGCAATTTGTACAGTTGGGCGAAAATCCTGAGAGCGCAGCTTGTTCGGAGGTGAATATTGTTATCTCCTCTTGGTTTATAAAATTTGGTTTATAACTACCCCATAACTCGAGTTATTTGAAGAGTTTAGTATTTACTAATTCCTCATCCTCACGGATTCTTGATATCAGCTATCACTGCTTTCATTGCAATTCCAGACCATATTTTTGTTTTAGAAAACCTTTATCTTGAGTCCTATTTCTTAGAACAATTATGATATTGAAGTTTCTGTTCAAGATCATTCTTAAGCCAATTATGAATAGCTAAGCCATCGGCATACACACTCCACTCATTATCAGTACATTGCCTGGGAAGGGTATACTTGTCCGAAGAGTAAAGCATATAAGTGCTACGCTATGTTTTAAGAACTTGGGTCCCGATGTAATGTGAAGAAAAAGTTTCAGGCATTATACAGAAATATGTTGTAAAATATTTAGAAAATGGGGTATTAGATTCATTTAGTATAACTATAACAACAAACAGTTTTTTTTTAACCTAATGTAAATTATCTTGTTACGATGGTGGAATCATGAGGCCATTCAACACTCCACTGTCATCTGCAATAATTGGAAATTATCTCGAAGTGAAAGAAGAGGTTAACAAGCATTCAACAGAAATATATAATGTATGAGTAGAAACTGCAATTTTCCCACCGCAATCATGAACACATTTCGCTATTTCTGGAAAAGATTAGACACCTTTCATGAAGAAAAAACCCAGCTATTCCATAAGATTATAAATCGATACAAACAATAGCTTGTTGGAGGTTTGCATTCAAGGATATTTTAAGCCGTTACCAGAATGCATTGGCGTAGTCTAATCCGTTTTGTTTTCATTTCTGGCGAAAATTACAGAAAAAAAACATTTATTTCCATCTGTTAGGGCGTGGAAACATGTTTTTTTGTTTCCAAAGAGGCTCAATTAGTAATGTTTTCCAGTTCGATCCAGATATAAAATTCAACATACCGATGAAGTATACATTCTGAGAATTACGTCCTCAAATAAAGAAATTTCGACATTCTATTCCTCGTTATCTTTCGAATTGAAAATGCCACATCCACCGTCTTTTGTAGAAAATTCTTGTGGAAATTCTTTATAAAAAAAACTCATTATACTCGTTTACTTCCTGCAAAAATCGGTATTAAAAAACCTGTTAATTATTGGCAAAATTTGTATTAATAAAGTGTAACTAAAATTAGTTTTTAAAGGATTTCCTTGCACTTAATAAGAATGTTGTTACTTAAATTCTGCCAACGAAGTACTAAGACGTTTACACGCAGTTGCCAGTCAAAATCAAAACGATATAATCTACAGCAAGGGAACTCCACCCAAAAGCTTAACAAACATTCCAACGTATTAACAAAATACGCATGATCAATTAAAATATAATATCTATCTATCTATCTATCTATCTATTTATCTAGATAGATAGATAGATAGATAGTTAGAGAGATATTATTAATATACACATTATCATTCACCGTACATAATATATCGCACATACAGTGATAGTGTTAATAACACTGTGCTCGAGGTAATATAACACATCTATTTAAAATATATTACCCACTATTCAGTAATATATATTCAATAAATCTTTTATATATCAAGCACTATTTTATTAACACCACCACTATATATAGGTAAAATATTTTTTGTTAGAAAGATTCTGTACAAAACCTATTGTATAGACTAAAATGACGATTGGAAAAAGGGGACGTAGTACAGTGTAACCCGGATATAAGAGAGTTGTCGGGACCGGATAAGTCTCTTATATCCGGGTTTCTCTTCTATCCGGGTTTGGTCTATTATATATACATTAACACAGGCTCTAATTTGGGACCAGATAAAATCTCTCTTATATCCGGGTTTCTCTTATATCTGGGTTACACTGTATTTAATATAGTGATATGTACAGTGTAACCCGGATTTAAGAGAGTTGTTGGGACCGGAGAAGAAGTCAATTATATCCGAGTTTATCTTATATCAGGGTTTCTCTTATATCCGGGTTTGGTCTACATTTGTTTAGGTAAGTATGGCTCTAATTTGGGACCAGATAAATCTCTCTTATATCCGGGTTTCTCTTATATCCGGGTTTGGTCTACATTTGTTTAGGTAAGTATGGCTCTAATTTGGGACCAGTGAAAATCTCACTTATATCCTGGTTTATCTTATATCCGGGTTTCTTATATCCGAGTTTTTATAATATATGAATTTTTACAGAGTAGAATTAGACTTTGAATTGGAATTTCAGTGTTTTTTCTTAGAAAAATAATTTGTTCTTTTCCTTTCTTTAATTATTTTTACTTTAACCGGTTTCACTTAACTTTTCAAAAAGTTTTTAACCATTTCTCCCTCCACGTGTTGATGCTTTCGTATTGTACCAATGAAAAAAGTGAAAATCAAGGAACGTAACTGGCGTAAATATGTCGTTTATGGTAAGTAGAATTTGGTAGAATCTATTTATGCAATGAATTAATTATAAGTTTGAACTTGTTGATGAAAGTTTTTCCTTATTAATACCCTTTTGTTCAGTGGTTCACTAGTCGCACTTGTAAAATGGGAAGACACTAAAATTTGGTAGATTTTGTCCTCAGCATTCCTCTATAGGTTGGTTAAGGAGTATTTGTCTGGTGTGGGAGTCCACAATTTGTTGGCGATGAACTGTCATCTTTTACCGGAGTGGTTTGGCCAATCAATGCTCGTGGCGACCTTTGCATGAAATTATGCATATTAAATTCTCAGGAGAAATCACTTTTAATTTTGAATTTTGATCTGTCTTTGAAAGTAAATTACACACACTACGAGGCTCCGCCGAATGGCAGAGTCTCGTTCGGGGTGGTTGACCAACCCGATTCTGTTTTTACAGTTTCTACGGGCATTTTTTTGGCCGATCCTACCGGCTCGGGAATACCCCACTTTAAACCCGGCCTTGTGTCACATCTATCCTTCGTGGGGGGGGGCAGTAAATACAGTAAATTACCCACCCTCTAATAGTTGCATACCCACAAATTGGTCGGTTGTATTTTTTAATTGTGTTCTGTAGTTTTGCATTCTCAGTATCGTTTTTAGTGATTTAGGTTGTCCTTTGCCATTTATAATTAGATATTTTTGTAATAGCCTTTTTTAATTTTTTTGACCTTTAGTAGAATTGGTAGAATTTAGTTCTATGTGTGGGTAAACTTTTGTATTGAAATTGAGATGTAAGTAATGACCTTCTTTCTTTCTTTCCTTTTGTTTCTCGGAGTGTGTGGGTGTTAATTGGCTTTGTTTTTTCAATACTATCGGCGAGCAAACTTTGTGGGTATTTTCTCTTGATGAGTATTTCTTCATCTCTTCTAGTCTGTGGTTTCCGGTGGTTGCGTTTGAGAATATTGTTGGCTAGGTTGAGTGGGATGTTTGTACGAATGTATTTCGGGTGAGAAGATGTAAAAAGAAGATTATGTCGAGTGTCAGTAAGTTTAAATATATGTCAGTTTCTAGTTTAGTGCTTGTTTTTGTTATTAATATGTCTAAA
>OZ038475.1:138965987-139015987 GCA_964036315.1 Acanthosepion esculentum | reverse complement strand
TTCATCCCGAAAATAATTGTAGCCGCCAAAATACTGTCTACAATAGTGACAATGTCAAGATCTTGATAATGACTGAGATGGTCGAAAATATTTTAACAGAAACGGAACAAATAGTGGAATTTAGAAGCTTTATAGGAATTTTAATTCTACTACACACCGCATTCGAAAATAGGAAAATACAATGAGTAAGAAATCAGAAAGATATCCTTCGTTAAATTTTAAAATTGTGTTTATGCATATATATATATATATATATATATATATATATATATATATATATATATATATAAGCGAAAGGTATATACACGTGCGTGCGTGCGCGCATACACACAATCATACAAACAAATATATATATATGTGTGTGTGTTTGTTTGTGTGTGTGTATATATATATATATATATATATATATATATATATATATATATATATATATATATATATATATATGTTTGTTTGTATGAATGTGTGTATACGCGAACGCACGTGCGTATAACTTTCGCTTTATTTCGTCATCCACAATTCGTTCTTGGACAGCTGCAATCATTTCGTAGTTCTTCCCTGCTACAAGCTTATTTTCTCTCGAAAGTATCCTTGTAAGGTAGTGCAGGGACGCCTACGATAAAGTGCTCCATGGCCAGTTCACTGGACATGATGTCTTTTGGCACGAAATTCTGATCGTTTTATTTTGCAGAAGAGATTTGAAAGTCTTATCCATCCTGATATCGATTAGAGAATAAAAAAACTGCAATGGAATTACATCAATTCGAAAATATTTTTGAAGACATTTAGAATCGAATGATGATATATATATATATATATATATATATATATATATATATATATATATATATATATATATATATATATATATATATCAGCAACGATCAGATTATATGTTATTATGTAAAAATTCTTTAAGCATAAATAATATAAAGCGATTGGGTCAAGCAATAATTAGAAAGAGAGCCTTGTTTTTACTACTGATGACAAATAAGTTTGTTTTTATCTCAGCAGATTATAATTTATCAGTTTGGTGTGCTGGAGACGATATAAATTCAAAATTTTAAACACTGTTTAAAAGAAATAGACTTCCTAATTCATAGATCGGCGTAACGTATTCTTCCAGCTGCCATTCCAATCTAACCATTCATTTTTATTTTTTGTACTAATGTCCACCTAATATGAGGCCCACGAACCACTGAAGTTATCTGGTTACGGTCTGCGTTTGTATGAGCGTAAAACGCAAGAAGTGAAGTTCATGGGTCTGTGCAGGATAGATATTGTTTAAGACGAAGAGGTTCAAGTTTTAGTAATTGGAAATCATTTTGCTGGGAATCTGTTACGCAACATTTATGGGAAGACTCTCTCAGAGTGGAACTTACTCCTTATTAATGCAATCCAGAGAGAAAGAGGAGGACTCGTCCTAGTGTCTTTGGCAAGACAGGTGCCAGTTGTTAAGATCCGCGCTCGTGAGAGCAAGGATAAAAGCGCGTGACGACACATGCCACAGAAATAGCGATATATCAACGAGACGCTCTTGACATTTCTTTTGAACTCTGTCAAGAGAGGTAGGTAAAGAATGGACAGCTCTAGACAAGATATGGCAGCAATTCTCAATTTTTTGTCTGATTCGGGTCTTCGAAATATATACCAATGGCAATGATGCATAAAATTGCGGTATAATGAACTTACCATTTATAGCATCTTTAAGATCGTATATATATAGTTGAGGCCTCTGGAAAAGTTTAGTCCTATTAGACGTTAAAGGCAAGGAACTTTTTTAAAGAAGATCCATTCACCATGATAGGTGAATGTTCAGTAATAATGATAGATATTTGTGGAACCTTACAAGATTAAATATATTAAGATGTTAAACCGAGCGTGATTTTCCAACGAAACTAAATTTTATTTTTCATTTTAAACTGACGATTAATAAATTCATGTATGGATATTCATTGCTTGAACTTATACCGGGTCGCCCATAAATCAATCTACGGTTGGAAAAACTGCGTAAATTTTATATATATTTACTACGTTAAATAATGTTTCTGCCTATGACAGTTTCTCATTAGAACATTTAATTTTATGGAAGATGATATCAAGCAATATGCTGTTTTCTTACTGTTTCGCCTATGTCTGTTATTTTCAATTGCAGAGACTCATTTTTCCAAAACAGTTTATACTGTAATGGTAATAGTAATATTAGGTATGTCTAATGATGAGCAAGCAGCCAATGCCACTGTCTGTTAAAATTTATACTTTTTCTATTATAAAAATTGTTCAAGAAAATAGATTTCCCAAATCCACTAACATTTATTTCTCTTTCTATTGCTGATGTAGAATTCTTTCCTAAACTTCTGTTCAATATCGTGGTCAAGTTATTATTTATTCATCGTGTTCATATGCCCTTTATTTAGTTTTTGAATTCTCATGAGATGTGATTTGTTCATTTGGTAGATTTCTTTGGTATTCATTCTGTTGCGCCAGTTTATAAGGTTTATAAGAGTATGGTCCTCGTTAAGACCTAGAGGCTTCATTCGCCCGAAGCCTTTTATGGTCTGGAGCCCCTTCTGTTTTTTCTCAATGTTCTTGATAAAATCCAGCGACTTATATGCAATGTAATTGGCCCTTATCTGACATCTAGTCTGAAGTCGCTCTCTCACAGACGTGCCGTCGCCTCCCTCTGTCTTTTTTACAAATACTTTCATGGCAATTGCTCCGATGAGCTGCTTTTGCTGGTTCCCAGACTTAATGAATTTAAGCGTTCTACTAGGTTGGCATCTCGCTCTCACCCTTTCATGTTGAAACTGTTAAATGTAGCCGCCTCTTCTACTCCAATAGCTTCATGTCTCACACTTCTAGCCTGTGGACCTCCCTCCTCTTTTCCTGTTTCCCTGAGAGCTATAATTTCCAACTATTCAAATGTGATATCAATCGACGTCTCCAGATGCCTTGATCTATCCCCTATCCTTCTGTTCAACCTTTCTTCTATCACTCCTATTTGCTCTCGCTCCAACTCTCTGTAACCCCTTGCGTGCTAGTGACTTCCCGCCTTGCTCCGAGTGCTTCAAAAAAATTCTGGATGCATTTGGCGATATGCATATATAAGCCATGGTCTAACAGTTATATTAAGCACGTGATTTAAACTAGTGCATGACATTGAGGCCGTGTGGAACAGTACCATCTGATTATGTTATCATTTTCTCTACGAGTAAATTGTGCTAACCGTTTTAGTTGTTACACCTGTTCATAGTCCACAAGTGATGTGGTTTCTGATTGTGTAGCACCAGTTCCAAATGTTCAAATTTTTAACCATGAAGCATTGAAATAGGTTGTATGCCTGACAGTTACGATATTTCTGAACAGGTTTGCTGCATTATGCCATACATATGAAAGTCTGGATCCGACGAGGAATTTTAAAATACGTCTTCATTTTTCAGGCTGAAGTTTTAGTCTTGCAAGAATGTGCGGTCTTCGGCGAAATTAGCTCGAGCGCAGCCTATTCTATATTCAATTTCTCTGTCTACCATATATATATATATATATATATATATATATATATATATATATATATATATATATATATATATATATGTACATAAATATATATATATGTACATAAATATATATATATGTACATAAATATATATATATGTACATAAATATATATATATATATATGTACATAAATATATATATATATATATACATAAATATATATATATATACATAAATATATATATATATATATATATATACACACATAAATATATATATATATATACATAAATATATATATATACATAAATATATATATATATATATATACATAAATATATATATATACATAAATATATATATATATATATATATATACATAAATATATATATATATATATACATAAATATATATATATATATACATAAATATATATATATAGACACATAAATATATATATATATATATATATATATATACATAAATAAATATATATATATATATATATATATATATATATATATATATATATATATATATATATATATATATATATATATATATATATACACACAGAGAGAGAGAGAGAGCAGAAAAGTAAGGGACATGTGAGGCACGTTGGAGTAATGGATATTGAGGAATCGGATAGCCGTGTTCGAATTCTAGTCGAATCCATTATATTACATTCACTTACGTGCTAATAACCGTGAGAAAAGTATGGATCTTCTTCTTCGCCCAGCTATGGTTAAATAGCAGGACATACATTGTTCTATAGCCTTGGATGTCAACTCTGAATTCAAAACCTGCGGAGGGTCCTTTGCTGACGTCGTAGCACCAGACCTCTTAATTCGGCTCTTCAAAATGTGTTGTTGACATAAAGCCGCCACCTTCACTATTATGAAATCATATATGCAGGTTCTTACGAACTGAGTTTGCTTGACCATCATAAATCGATAAACGGCAGAAGAGCGCAGCATGTGTTTGTTTGTGTGTGTGTGTGTGCATGCGCGCCGAGCGTGCGAGTGTGTCTCTTTTGGTATTGGCAGAGAGAAGAGAAAATGACTGAGATATAAAATAGTGACACTCGGATTAATAAAAAGATAAGAGCGACAATGCAGAGAAGTAATATATATTCAGCTCACAGTTCGATGTGGCAAGGTTATTCATTGAGGTTTACATTGTGTCTCAAACAATGAAAACCAGACGCTCCTCTTCATACTCTTTAACTAACACACGCAACAAAGCTAAATTGAATTTTGAAATGAATTTTTTTTTTATTATTATATTATTATATTCATCCAAATAGGAAATGCAAACTCTCCGATGAAAACTTTGGGAAATAAAGATTTCATTATTATTTGAGATTTGTTCGCGACGCTTCACACTATCAAAATCGAGGCAAACACAGAGGAACCTTAGTACATATTTTGGATGTAATTAGATATTTATTTAAGTGTATAATGAATAATAAGAAAAGAAAATGCTCCAAGAAATATGATTTGAATGAGATATAAAATTGATGAAGGAACCCAACGAAATGCAAATATAGGTCGTTTACTATAGTGTTATTGGAATTGACATTTTTCGTTTTAATTAAAAGACAGAAATACAAATATAAAGGAAAATATGAGCATTTTTATGTATTTGGACGGCAGACATTGGAAAGATTGCAATAAACATAGTGAAAAGAATCAACATTAAAATATACACAACAGTTGGTGGAATAGTTTATAGGCTGAATATGATAAGCTGCGGAATTTTGCTTGCATTAATTTCAAATCTTATTAACAACCTCATTGTTTCTTTCCAGATAAACTGTCATTTAAATGTTTAAAAAAAAATCATCAACACTTTTCTGTCTGTAATCAGCACGGCTGATGCTAAACTCCAGGAAAGAAATATAATACGACATTTTAGCCTCACGAGTTCTTCCGGTGTGAAGCTGAACGATTATATCTAAAAAATTGCTACGTCTACTATAAGGAAATTTGGTTTACAGTGTTGTGTCAGAAATTTATTTCTCGTCAGAATCCATCTTGCACATTTAGAAACCTTCGACCGTCCATTGAATACTGCGGCCATATCTGCTCTGGGGTTCCTGCTATACATCTAGAAATTCTTGACAATATCTAAAAAAGTTATTTAATGTAATCGAAACTGACCATGCATCCCGAATTCAGTCACTGTCTCAACGACGTCACGTGGCTTCCCTCTGTGTTTTTCTACAAATATTTTCATGTCAGCTGTTCTGATGATATTCTGCCTGATGGATTTAAGCCTGCTATCAGATTGCCAACTATGTCTCACTGTTTTGCTGTTGATCTTGCTAAACGCAATCGCCTCTTCTACTCCAACAAATTATTTTCTCGTGCCTCTTATCTGTGGAGATCCTTTCCGCTTCCTTGCTTCCTTGATAATTGCAATCTTAAAAAAAACTTTAAGTGCAATTCTTCTGTCTTCTTGAAACCTGCCATTTTGTGTCCCTTCCACAATCATCTCCATTTTCAGTCTTCTCTTTTTCTTTCCCATTCACTCGCTATAACTACCTCTCCGGGCATCATCGCTTTGCTTAGAGGGAAACGATTAAAAATAAAAAAAACTGGTAGCGATTTTTCTTGAAAATGAATAAAAGTCGGCATTGTTGTGTCATCAATTACTACAGAAATATATGTAAATATAATAGACTAACTTTTAGATGACGTAGAAATGAACGAATTACGTTAATATATTGATATCTGTTAACAATATACAAGCCAAATTGCCAGGAAAAGTAAAAGACCTTGGATTTGCAAGATGAGAAGGTGAGTATGTATTAAGTTGATTGATTAAAAAAGAGACTATTTTTAATTATATAACGTGTCTGAGTCTTATTTTTCGTTCTTATTAATCAACGTAATAAATAATGTGCGCAAATAAACAAAGAAATATAGCTTAAATCTAAGTTAAAACTATGAAAAATACTGAAATAAAAATACGCATAGTACTTATTAATGCCTCAGGTTGAGTTACGATAGTGGGTTGAAAATTTTATAGGCTGATTAACCGTGAGTGATGCTAGATCTGTGAAACCTTGCATTCATTAATTTTAATTCATTAATAGCTGCGTTGTTTTTTTCTCCCCAGGTTAACTGAAAATCTGACTGTTCAAAGAAGGCTTTATATAGAACTAGTAAAAAAAATATTTCGAAAATAGTTTTATTTTATCCTTACGTGAGAGCATAACAGTTATCGGAAGAGAAATAGAGACGCTGAGGGTAGCTGAAATGCTAACGATGTCTATTGTATTTGCTTCTCGCTATTGTTATTAATGGATGCGTAAATCCATCAATTCATTCTCCAGTCATGGTTTTAATAGCATAATAAGATAAGTATTAGGAGGTATTAAGGAAAATCGAAAAAAAAAGTAAGTATACTTAGCATTAAGCTGATTTGTCTATTTACGGCTAATCAAAACTTTGTGGGTTATTTAAATGCGGTACATATCTTAAATGTTTTGAGAGAATATTGAATGATTTTCCTGAGAATAATAAAGAGATATACTTGTACACGTCATACTTACTTGACACATAGATGGAGGAGATGTATTTCTATTTTTCTCTACGGTATTTGCGTATAAATGAACGTAATGAACCGTACTGAAATTCAAACTCTACTCTTCGATTTATCATTCTGTGTCGCTATTCATTACAAGTGCCGCATATCCACACTTAAAATAAGAAAGATACAACTGACATTTCTGAGACATAATGTTAATATAGTAAACATTATCATTCACAAGACTCATTGAAGACATGATAAATATTTGTTGGTTTGCTGGTTGATTATTTTGTCAGCGGCATGTCAAAACTGCTATGGGTTAATTAATGTCGAAATCTTAATATTTTGAACACAATTTTATAGCTTCAAAGACATATTCTGAACGCATTTATATGCTATCGACTACAGATAAAATGCATTGGTGAATTTACAATAAAACTTATTGTTGGTAATTCTATTATAAAATCTAGTCGGTCATTTTGCTTTAAAAATGTATTTACTCTACATTTTTCGGACTCTTACCCACATTTCTATTGTCATATTCACGACGTTTCAGTCGTTGTCCGATTAGTCCTACTTCAAGTAATTGGAATGTCGAAATAAACCCTTTATTTCGTCCACCGGGGCAGATTGTTCTAGTTCCACGTGCCATGACTCTTCTGGTTGTCTCAGTTATGTTCCGTCTCCTCTGCCGTATCCATGTATTGAACTTACAACTCTTTGGATCAAGTAACTGGAAACAACCAAAGCTTTTATCCGCTGTGCCATGTATCCTTGAAATAGTGTAAATAATTACAATATCTCAGAAATATAGACAGATAAAAATGTACTTTTAGTAATTTTGCTATATGTATTGTTTTATATGAATAATTCACTATAAATACGTATTGCTGGTAATAGTTTATATAGGAAACTACTGGAATCTTTACAATAAAAATATATTTTTTTAATTTGATAATGTTGAGGGGTTAACTATTTGCCCAACAGCTGAAACCCTAACAGGGGCTACCACCTCGTCTTAGGATGGGCCTACGAACAGCAGCAATTAAGAAATGGTCAAAAGCTGCAATCTCCAGATCAGTGTGACCTTCCTCCCGGATGTAGTATATCGTCATACCCAATAACAGAAGATCATTTGCCTAACGATCTTGTGCAAATGCATGACAGAACAGTGATTAGTAGAGATTGTAAAAAGAGAATTATTACTAAGAGATGCAAAGTATAGAATGTTGGAGAGGGAACTGATCGCCGGCATTCTTATAAAACAGAGCACACAGAAGAATCATAAACTGACATAGCACACAGTCGATGAGTTTTGAAAACTCTGAATTGCAAACCAACAAGAAGACAATTCAAAAACAAAAATGAGTCATTTAATGAGGGGTCATTGCAAATCATATAAAAGGGAAAGTATGGAAAAACATCTTCTCATAAATCCGGAAGAGAGAAGGTATTAAAATATTATTGAAGAGAAGATATTAGGGTAGACTGAATACTCTAACCTTGAGAGAAAAAACACTTTTTAGGGAATAACATTTAATCTTTAGTTGGAGAGAAGATAACTGTAGTAGTAAAAAATAGTTTAGTTTCACAATAATTCATGATATTTAGCTCATAATATAGAAAGTCTTATACGCTTGCAAAGATAGATTGGCTACTTATTTTGAATATGAAATTCAATCTGTTGTTACCGTCCAAAATTAAATTGATCTCTTTTTATCGACTCATAGAACGTTTTAAACTTAGCTCATCACGACTTAATGGTTCAGCGTTTTCGTTCTGACTTTCTCCCACTGATAGGAATGGGACTGATTATAGGGAGTCTACTGCTAAGAAAGTTTGTTTTTCTCAACATAATTTGTTTTGCCTCTTTATAAGATTACCATGTATCTATACAGTGAATATTGTAGTCACATCTGGTCTGGTGTTTGTGTTATATATCTGCAGCTTCTTGAAAAAAATCCAAAGGGTAATCTATAATGTTATTGATCTTGACGTTGCATCGCGACTTCAATGACTTCCGGATGTTCGTAACGTAGCTTACCTTTCTTTTTCTGTAAATATTTTGATGAGAACTGTACTGATGAGCTTTCCTCTTTGAGACACCGACTTCATGAATTACAAAGTACTAGATTGGCAACTCGGTCTGATTATTTTACAGCTGAAATTACTAAACCATAAGGTCTATTCTTAATGTCTCGCCTAAGTTTTCGGGTTCTTGCTCCTTGTCAAATAAGATCAACTCTCTCATTGAATGATTTTTTTTCCTTTTAGTCTCATTTTCTCAGTTTCTTTCATTCTCAGTAATTCACTGCGTCTTAGTCGCTTTACCGCCTTGCGTATTGGGAAATGATTAAAAAACGAGTGCAGTCATAATTGCTTACGATCTAATGCGAAATGTTATTGAAATAAGCACTATTCAATAGAATTTATCAAATGAATGAGTAAACGACGTGAGTTTCAAAATGTGAAATGAAAAATATGATTAAAAATATATATTTAATTAATAAACTTAATGTAAATATACATTTAGTTAATAAACATGTCTTTTCAAAAAAGAACGATAACTTTGGTCAGAATCATAGCGTGATAGCACAGGTAAACATTTCTACTAGATCCGATGCTAACTGGGGGTATACAAAATGGTGACCGAACATATACATCGTATTTGACATCAGAATAAATTAAAATCAATTTCCATGAAAATAAATTAAAATCAAATTACATAGTTCCAGGCTGTATCGGACCCGTAGCACTTAAACGGATTTAGAGCCAATCTCTAATACGTGAGGCGTTCTAAAATTGAAGTGCCGAGGAAAATGAACCATTTCTAATATCACGTTCATGTATAGGTGGGAGGTTCCTATTAAATGTAACATTGTGTAAATCCTTCCATCGTGATGCAGTCGTTAAACTGTCTTTTCAAGAAACAATTCATTATTTCTTTCCTTGTTACACATATTAATGAACATCAATGAAAGTGCCTAGCAGACATTGTAGATTTCTTGCCTGTTTTCACAGACTGATATAGCGTAAAGAGAAGTTTTTTTAGACATTTTTTCATAGGCTTCTAGTATTGAATGTGTTTTGCATTTTCCAATTGGTCATAAAAAGAATAATACTTTAAATTATAAACTGATCAATTCCCTGCTCACGAAACACCATTATTTGGATAATAAATCATAGTGTTAATATACGTTTGAGAAATATATACACATATCAGTCTCTTCAAAGATGAAAGTTTTGTGCATAATGATAACAAGTGAAGTTATGGAGTTAAGAGTTGCAACAAAAATACAAATGGATATATTATAGACGATAATAATATTAGATGCTTCCTTATAAGGAAAGATTCTGTATTCATTTAGAGTGCAACAATGTTCAACTGTCATTTACTAAGCAGCCAGTTCTACTGCCATTTACTGAGCAGATAGTTCTACTGTCATTTACGAGCAGCCAGTTCAACAGTCATTTACGAGCAGCCAGTTCTACTGTCATTTACGAGCAGCCAGTTCTAGTTTCATTTAACGAGCAGCCAGTTCTACTGTCATTTACCGAGCACACAGTTCTAGTGTCATTTACTGAGTAACCAATTCTACGTTAATTTAGCGAGCAGCCAGTTCTAGTGTCATTCAATGTGCAGCCAGTTCTACTGTCATTTACGACCAGTCAGTTCTACTGTCATTTACCGAGCAGCCAGTTCTACTGCCATTTACCGATCAGCCAGTTCTACTGCCATTTACCGAGCAGCCAGTTCTACTGTCATTTAGTGACCAACCAGGTCTACTGTCATTTAGTGAGCAGCCAGTTCTACTGTCATTTTCCGAGCAGCCAGTTCTACTTTCATTTAACGAGCAGCCAGTTCTACTGCCATTTACCGTGTAACAAGTTCTACAGTCTTTTACTGAGTAGCCATTTTACTGTCATTACTGACCAGCCATTTCTACTGTCCTTTACCAAGCAACCAGTTCTAATGTCATTTACCGAGCATCAAGTCCTACTGCCATTTACTGAGCAAACTGTTCTCCTGTAATATACTGAGCAGCAAGTTCTACTGTCATTTACGAAGCAGACAGTTCAAATGACTTTTACCGAACAGCCAGTTATACTGCCATTTAACGAGTAGACAGGACTGCTGTGATTTACTGAGTAGCCATATCTCCTGTTATTTAACTAGCAAACAGTTCTACTCTCATTTGCTGAGCAGCCAGTTCTTCTGTCCTTTACCGTGCAGCAATTTCTACTCTCATTATCCGAGCAGCCAGTTCGACTGTCATTTACCGAGCATCCAGTTCTACTGTTATTTACCGAGTAGTCAGTCCTACTGTCATTTACCGTGCAGCCATTTCTACAGTCATTTACTGAGCAGCCAGTTCTATTGTCATTTACCAAGCAGCCAGTTCTACTGTTATTTACCGAGCGGCCACTTCTACTGCCTTTTACCGAGCAGTAAGTTCTACTGTCATATAATGAGCAGCCATTTCTACTGTCATTTACGGAGAATCCAGTTCAACTGTCTTTTACAGAGTAAACTCTCCTACTGGTATTTGTCGAGGTGCCAGTTCTCCTGACTTTTACCGAGCAGCTATTTCTACTGCCATTTATCGAGCAGCCATTACTGCTGCTATTTACCGAACTGTCAGTTCTACCGCCATTTACCGAGATTGGAGCTCTGAGCAGCCTGTTCTACTATCATTTACTGAGCAGCCAGTTCTACTGTCATTTACCGAGCAGCCAGTTCTACACTCATTTACTGAGCAGCCAGTTCTTTTGTCATTTACCGAGCATCCGGTACTGCTGCCATTTACCGCGCAGCCTGTTCTACTGTCATTTACTGAGGATTCAGTTCTACTGTTATTTACTGAATAGCCAGTTCTACTTTCATTTACTGAGCACCGTGTTTTTCTGCCATTTACCGAGCAGCCAGTCCTACTGTCATTTACCGAGCAGCCAGTCCTGCTGTCATTTCCTGTGCAGCCAGTTCTACTGTCTTTTTCCGAGCAGCCAGTTCTACTGTTTTTACTGAGCAGCCAGTACTACTCTCATTTCCAGAGTAGCGACTTCTACTGTCATTTATCGACCAGCGAGTTCTACTGTCATTTACCGTGCAGCCAGTTCTACTCTCTTTTACTGAGCAGCCAGTTCTATGTCATTTACCAAGCAGCCAATTCTACTGACATTTACCAAGCAGCAAGGTCTACTCTCATTTACTGAGCATCCAGTTCTTATGTCATTACCGAGTGTCTAATCCCAATGACATTTACCGTGCAGCCAGTTCTACTCT
This sequence comes from Acanthosepion esculentum, assembly GCA_964036315.1. Classification (NCBI taxonomy): domain Eukaryota; kingdom Metazoa; phylum Mollusca; class Cephalopoda; order Sepiida; family Sepiidae; genus Acanthosepion; species Acanthosepion esculentum. Next base: position 139,003,668 of record OZ038475.1, on the reverse strand, counting down.
CATTTACTGAGCAACCAGTTCTTCTGTCATTTTCCTCGCAGCCAGTTATACTGACATTTACCGAGCAGCCAGCTCTACTGTCATTTACTGAGCAGCCAGTTCTACTGTCATTTATTGTGCAACCAGTTCTACTGTTATTTAACGTGCAACCAGTTCTACTGTCATTTACTGAGCAGCCATTACTACTCTCATTTAATGAACAACCACTTCTTTTCTAATTACCTAGCAGCCACTTCTACTGCTATTTACCGAGCAGCCAGGTCTACTGTCATTTACTAGGCAGCCAGTTTTACTGTCATTTACCGAGCAGCTAGTTCTGTTATTTACTGAGCAGCCAGTTCTAGTGTCATTTACCCAACAGCCAGTTCTACTGTCTTTTACCGAGAAACCAGTTCTGCTGCCCTTTGTCGAACAGCCAGTTCTACAGTAATATACAGAACAGCCTGTTCTACAGTTAATTACCGAGCAACTAGTTCTACTGTCATTAACCGAGCAGCCGGTTCTACTGCCATTTACTGAGCAGCCAGTTTTTTTTTATTTACCGAGCGTCCATTTCTACTGCCATTTACCGAGCAGCCAGTTCTATTGTCATTTACTGAGTAGTCGGTCTACTGTCATTTACTGTTCAGCCAGTTCTACTCTCATTTACCGAGCGGCCAGTTTTACACTCATTTACCGATCAGCGAGTTCTACTATCATTTACCGAGTATTCAGTTATACTCTCAATTACCGAGCAGCCAGTTCAAATTTTATTTATTGACCAGCCAGTTTTTCTGTCATTAACCGAGATGCCAGTTCTTCTGTGATTTACCAAGCAGCGAGTTCTGCTGTCATTTACCGAGCAATCAGTTATTCACTCATTTACTGAGCAGCCATTTCTGCTGTCATTTACTGAGCAGCCAGTTCTACTGTCATTTACTGAGCAGCCAGTTCTACCGTCATTTACCGAGCAAACAGTTCTGCTGCCATTTATTGAGCACCCAGTTCTACTGTCAGTTACTGAGCACCCAGTTCTACTGTAATTTACGGAACAGCCAGTTCTACAGTTAATTACAGAGCAACTAGTTCTACTGTCATTTACCGAGCAGCTAGTTCTACTGCAATTTACTGAGCAGCCAGTTCTACACTTATTTACCGAGCATCCATTTCTACTGCCATTTACCGCGCAGCCATTTCTACTGTCATTTACCGAGCGGCCAGTTCTACACTCATTTACCGAGCAGCGAGTTCTACTCTCATTTACAGACCAGCTATTTCTACTCTCATTTACCGAGTATCCAGTTATACTCTCATCTACCGAGTAGCCAGAAAAAATGTCATTTATTGACCAGCCAGTTTTACTGTCATTAACCGAGCAACCAGTTCTACTGTCATTTACCGAGCAGCCATTTCTACTGTCATTTAATTAGCGGCCAGTTCTACTGACATTTACTGAGCAGACAGTTCTACTGTCATTTACCGAGCACCCAGTTCTACTGTCAGTTACCGAGCAGCCAATTTTACTGTCATTTACTGAGCAGCCAGAATTTACTGTCATTTACCGAGCTGCCATTTCTACTGTCATTTACTGAGCAGTCAGTTCTGCTGTCAGTTACCGTGTAGCCAGTTCTACTGTCATTTACTGTGCAGCAAGTTCTACCGTCATTTACCGATCTACCAGTTCTACTGACATTTACCCTGCAGCCAGTCCCAGTGACTTTGAAATTCATAAAATATTTTTTTGAAACAGTATTTCAGGAATATTCCAATAGTTTTCCTCACTCTTTCCCGTTCTGATGGGTTTTTATTTTATGACATTTCATTTGAAGCAATTTTTGAAATTCACCATCTTCATTATATAATAATTGTCTTTTCGATTTAAAACTTTCACTTTTGCTATTGACGTAAGTCTTCGCGTAACGTGGTTTCCGCAATTTTTTCCTTCTTTCTTTGTGACTCTTTTACGCCAATCTACAAGGTTTTAAGAAGCGTGGTCTTCACTAAGAGTAATAAAATTCACTCGTACAAAACCATTTTATCCCTTAATCTGTGAAAGAAAAATACGATAGAACCGCAATTTGGTAAAAAAAAATAAAAATTGTTACAACTTCTGCAGCAAGGAATAGTAAATATTTTAATGCGTTCAGTGTTGTTTTATGATAAATATTTGTTTTAGAAGCATTTCAGAGTGTCGTCTATAAATGGAAAAAATAATCATAATACATACTAAGTATCATCGATAGAACAAAATGTTCTCAATGTTGAGGCATATAGATGTCTATTGATCATTTGTATTTGTAAAATGTGTGATGGAAAGAGACGCTGAATGAGAAATTCCAGTTCAATTAGTTACATTCACACACGAAAATACACTTGGGATAGGCATGGGTCCATATATTTCTCCCAGCTATAGGTTAAATAAAAATACAGACTGACAACCATTCTGAAGATAATGACTTGATAAGAAAAAAAACACTCGCAACAAACAAACCCTTGGTGATATACAGGCAGAACGAATGAAATTATTCGGTGTGTAAGCTGTGCTTTCTTATGCAGGTGGGAAATACGTTTTACGTCATTGAATTTGTTTTACACATAAACAAAGTAGCTAGCACTTATGTACACATAGTTGAAAAAAAAGTATGTATTATTAAAATTTATTCCTTCGAATCCTCAAATATTTGGCAAAAAACAAAAGAAACAAGCACTGCACATACATACACACGCACATATTTACATATATATATATATATATATATATATATGTGTGTGTGTTTTTGTGTGTGTGTGTGTGTGTGTACATATGTATATATATATATGTGTGTGTGTGTGTGTGTTCACATTGATAGATAAGGAGTTTTACAAGTTTTTTTTTCAAAATGCAGCTGTGGTTGTTAATATATTTGTAGAGCAGACATACAGAATACAAACGCAAAGCTAAACAAAACGAATAGAACATAGTCTGATGGATTATGTGAACAGTGTTCGAAAACAATTATTTGAAAAACGTTTATTCGTATTGTAAATTGTTCGAATGAAAATTAATCGAAAGGAGAATTATACTAAATGATACTTTTTCAAAATGCAAAATCCTTTATTGCAAGAACAATGGAAAAATAAAAAGAACAAATAAAGAAATCATAATTATTCGAAATACGAATAAAATTAATGAAACAATTTAGTAAGAAAAAACCTTATAACCTTAAGTTATAGGACACTGAATACAAATAGTCAACCATTGAAGAATACGTGTTAAAAGATGTCACTAAATTTTTAGTGTTAAATTTATGAGGCGGTATTTCTTGGTGGTCTTGTATTTTGGCAACCTGCTCTTACTTTTGCAATATTTATTTCTTGCAAGTCCAGTTCTCTTGTAAGTGCGTCTAAGTATTTCTATATAGTGGGAGGATGTGATGACACTTGCTACAAAAATGCCTGATACCATCCTTCGAGTGCTTTAATAGTTCGAGTTAAATCAGCATTGACTCTCTCATAAGTATTTTGAATAATTATCATTTAGTATAATTGTCCTTTCGATTAATTTTCATTCAAACAATTTACAATTAGAATAAATGTTTTTCGAATAATTGTTTTCTAACAATTATTTTCGAATATACGGGTTGATGATTTTTATAGCAGTGAAATATCCGTGACCAGGGATCTTGTTCGATCTATAGAATAATTAGTCTGGCGAAAATTAGTTTTTACTTATAAGATGAAAGATAATGAATCAAATAAAAATAACGTGAAGATTCTGATTAGAATATATTTTCCTTACATCCAAAGAGAAATGTTTTCCTCACAACCATCACTCTGCAAAATTCTTTCAAATAAAACGTGTGTGCGAATGTTCGCGCCGCCATACACTGTAAAGTAAAAAATGGAATACACAGAAGAAAACAGGATTTTTCTCAAAGAAATCATTCTCGAATCTACTGCAAATATCTAATATTTTAACTTTCCCTTTCGTATGAAGACACGTAAGTTTAAATGGCACATGACAATTTATTGTGAACTGATTCATTTTGGATTAGTCATGTTCACCTCGATTAACTGAACTTATTGGGCTAGGCATGCTTACATCCAATAATGGTTCTTTATGTGTTAGGAATGTTCTCAATTAATGGTCCATTTTGATTTAAGCATGTTCGACTCCAGTAATTCTTCATATTGGGTCAGACATATTCACATGCAATAACAGCTTATATAGCGTTAGGTGTGTTTTCCTCTAATAATGGTCGGTTTTTGTTTAACATGCTTGTCTCCAATAATTCTTCATATTGTTAGCCATGCTTAATAACAATGTTTTAGGCTTGGTGGAATCTAATATATTTCAATTGTTTGGTTACATTAAGGGTCATTATTTGCCTAGACGTGTTTGCTCCAATAAAACTATATTTTGAATTAGGCATGATCAACTCGAAGTATTCTGATTCTTTATATTCTCAAAACCTGTCCACTTTTCATCAAAGGTAAAAAGGACCAAATGCTTTCAGTTCAAATGCTTTGACCATAATTGTGCATTTAGTCAAAGAAGAAAAGGATTCTTCAGTTTTAAGGAATATATATTTCCAAATTGTTAGACAATTACAACCATATCACGCTGAAACAGTGTTTCTAGTGAATTATCTGTATCTCACTCATTTAAACCGTTATTTATCCCTTTTCTTTAAAATTTCTCTCAGTTAAATTTCAATCCCCACCTTCACCTTTAAGCCTTCCTGTTACTCTTTCTTCTATTACACATCTCTCTAGAGCTTTCAGACATTTCCCTCCCACACTTGATCCCACTCCCACACATACACTCACCCTAATATTTTATTTATTATACTCGGAGTTATATTTTCCGATGTCTTTTTGAATTTGTAGGTTTAATAAATTGGATCGTGATTACGATTCTAATGTAATAAATTACAACCGTGGAATATTAGTGTTTTTTATTATATTCTCACTCTGTCCTGGACATTGAATTCTACTTGGATACTATCCTCTTGGGAATTTTCATATATATATATATATATATATATATATATATATATATATATATATATATATATATATATATATATATATATATATGTTTATTAATAAATTTATATTTCTTGAGTCGTAATTTCCCGCAGAACGCAATTTTTTGGTCCTGAATTGATATTGACGGTTACGTAATTAAGAATTTGTTAAATATATCAGGTTATCGCAAGGGGGGAGTCCATATATTATGCGGGGACTGTGGTTAAATCGAGCATATATATATATATATATATATATATATATATATATATATATATATATATATATATATATATATATATATGTACATATATATACGCAAACAAACGCACGCATATATATATATATATATATATATATATATATATATATATATATCAAAACATATCGGTGAAGAAATAATCTGAAATGAAATCCTCAGAAAAGGCACCCACTCTCAAATAACAGGAGATAATAATCTAATACTTTCTTCATGGATATGGCGATTAACAAAATAAGTAAGTTAAGTTAAATTATCTATTCTTCTTCGATTAATCACTATCATTAATTTCAATAGTATTTTCTGCCACCTTATTTTTTTAGTAGTTTTTCTCTCAAATTTAGTCGCGTCATCAATATAACACAGGACTAATTTAAGCACGACTTCACGAGCAATCGAAGCTATTTTACAAAAGATATTGGTCTTCGAGCTTATACCAAGAATCTATTAATTTAGTCGAAACTCAATATAGTTCTTAAAGAAAAAAATCATCCCACAATCATCATCATCATCTTCATTATCATCATCATCATCATCATCACCATCATCATTTCATTTCTTTTCTGATGTATACATATTTTCTTGTAGATCTCAACCTTAAAGGTAATATCAGAAATGAAATTTTCCACTGTACAGTTTGTTAAAATATTAAAATAAAATAACCTAAGTGCACGCACATTTAACATAGATAAAGCCTTTTCGTATGATGGTGAGCTGTACTCGTGAGAACATTTACAAAATTATAAGAAGAGTCTGTAATATAATCGGTCCTGATTTGTCATCTCGACTTCAGTTAATTTCTCACCGCTAGTAAATTTTTATAATAATATATTTTGGAAATTCAAAGAATATTTTTGATATTATTCTGAAACAAAAATTTCTATATCATTTAAAGAAATAACATTTTTTTTCTAATGTTTGTCATGTTCCAAATTATGGAATTTTATGAAACTTTTGCCCTTCTCTTATATTTCTGCCATTTCCTTACAGGCCACAAACATCTGTTGGTAAAGCCATAGAACATCGCCATGATTAAAATCTAAGATATATATATATATATATATATATATACGTGTTTATTTAGAATATTCCAAGAGTACATCTGATTTCTGGTTTGTGTCTCTGGAAATATAAGGACAAAAGTTTGTATAGTAGGAAGAAATAAAATTTGAGATTTTTTTTCGTATAACACTGAGTGTTTCCTGTTTACAGAATAAAAACCATGAAAACAAACACATACACTCATATGTTTGTTCGCCTAGAATCACGTGAAATTAAACATTTCAGGAATTCAATTGTCTTCAGATTGAAAAGGCACATGGAGGGAATTCAAATAACATTGAATCAAAGCCGTTCACCTCGTCTGGCTTTTGAGTCAACGAGATCGTGACAGGATTCGTCTTCGACAGATTTGTAATGAACCGGTGTCTTAAAAACTAATAAGCGTAGTGTCCGTTGCTTTTAATGCAGTACATCTACAGTCAGAAAGTCAAGAAAACTAGAAATAAATACAAACAAGAAACATAGAAAAATTGAAAAAAATATCTTCACGTCAATGAGAAGATACTGAGAATTCAATCGTAAAAGAAAGAGAAAATAAAAATTTACGTAAAGAAATGTTAATAAAGTAAAAAATAAAAACACGATGAGAAATAAAGAGTAAAAATCAAAGACAGAAAGGAAAAGCACAGAGAACAGGAAAACAATAATGAAGCAGATGCAGATGCTGCTGCTAATGATGATGTTGTTGTTGCTCCTGCTAATGATGATGACGGAAAAAAACTCAAAATGTAGCAAATGAAGACATCAATAATTCCAGTTGGAGCCGTTGGTTGGATTGGAAAAGTTTATGATACATTTGCACATTGAAGTGATCCCTTAAAGAAATACAAAAAAAATTGTTCTCCCAAGTCCAGATCGCTATTATACGAAGGGCTTTATCTATGTAAAACGCGTGTGCACTTAGGTTGTTTTAATTTTTTACAAAACTGCAGGGTGGAAAATTACATTTCTGATATTACGTTTAAGGTTGAGATCCACAAGAAAAATAAGTATACATCAGAAATGAAAGGAAATGATGATGGTGATGATGATGATAATGAAGATGATGATGATGATGATGATGATGATTGCTGGAGGATTTTTTTCTTTAAGAAATATATTGAGTTTTGACTAAATTAATAGGTTCTTGGTATAAGCTCGTAGACTAATATATTTTGTAAAATAGCTTCGATTGCTCGTGAAATCGTGCTTAAATTATTCCTGTGTTATATTGATGACGCGACTAAATTTCAGAGAAAAACTACAAAAATTAAGATGGAAGCAAATACTATTGAAATTAATGATAATGATTAATCGAAGCAGAATAGAGAATTTAACTTAACTTACCGTTTAATTTTCTCCAACTTGACAGTTTCAGAGCAAAACTACTAAATTCGGTAAATTTAATTCCAGGCGTAGAGTCGCCTTATTTTTGTGATTGAAAACAAAACAAAAACATTTGCCCCATTTTCATTATCGTCTTCCTTACAGTGAGATTAATTCGTGAAAAGGACACATTATTGGGCTTTCCACTAGCGAGTTGGCTTACTTTTTAACGACCGTACTAATGCTGGATTTATACGATGGAGTTCAGTAAAGACTTGAGCCTGAAACACTTTATAAAATCTGTTCAAATGAATATGATAAAAAAATTGAAATGGTTTCTTTGTCAGGCCGCGAATCTATTGCACTCCTCGTAACCATATATCTAATTTTTCTAATCATTTAAATGTTATTTTGTGGATATTCAAATACGGGTATCCACAAAATAACGGTCGAAGTAGATGGAAATAACGTTGTACAAATCGACGGATTTCTTAGAAATTACACACAGATACACACACAAACGTATATAATCTATTACAACGTTTCGGCCGTTGTACGTTCCAGCCTTCTTCAGGTGGTTGGAATGTCGAACTGAACCCTTTATTTCGCTCACTGGTTCAGTTCGACATTCCAACAACCTGAAGAAGACTGGAGCGTACAACGGCCAACAAAGATGAGGACAATAATCTGAATAATGTAAATAATGTACATAATACCTCATCTCAGAAATAAAAGAGAAACGTATATAAATACATATATATGTGTGTGTGTCTGTGCGCATGCGCGTGCTTATATCTCTTCGTGTTTGTTCGTGTGTGTACAGAATAGGATGTTGAAACAGCTTACTCCAACTTAGATTTCCATCTTCACTCCCTTTCGACATTTGGTTAAATTCAGGGAAGAATAGCAGAAGGAACTTACACTTGAAAGAGAGTTAGTATAGCAGCTTGAATATAACGACAACAGAAATTACAGTTCTTATTTCCAGACTATTATTAATAATCATATAAATTAAATAGTCCTTCTGAAAACGTAAAAAAATTATAAAAAAAATAATTTTTATTCTAGTTTTGTCTATGTAACAACATCAGGGTAACTACATTCCAGAATGTATAATTGTCCATGCCTAGATAGAGTTCAAAAGGGTTTATGTGGCTATGTGGTTGATAGATCCTTTCCCATTCTACAATGCCCTCCCTTCTGACGAATCTTCCCGGGTATGACGATAACTACATTCGGCAGCAAGGCCTCAGATTGAGAGCGTGGAACCACCTGTTAATTACTGTTGTTCTCAGGTTCACCATGACCTTTGTATATATATATATATATATATATATATATATATATATATATATATATATATATATATATATATATATATATGTCATCTACAGACAGACTGTTTCGCTGTTTCACAGCTCATCAGTGTGCCTAGACATTGAAGAATGGAAAACATTTCCCTTATTAATTAAATATTCTGTTGCATTTTAGATAAAGAATTGTTAATATGCATTAATTTATTCGAAGTATTTTCTCACTTTTACTATTATAGGTTAGGGTTTATTATAGATAAATCAATCAAAGAAATTCTGTATGTATTGAACAATGCCAGTCGTTGATATAGTTGAAACATTGTGTCTATAAACGCATCTGCATTAGTCAATATGGGAACAATAAGTTGAACTTAATAAAAAATATTTAATTGTCCTTTTCTTTAAAAACTTAAACTTAAATGATTCATCGTTATCCATTTTATTACTTCATGTCGCTCTGCATTCCATTTACGTATTTAGATGTATTCATATTTATCTGTTCACAGAAGTGTTGATAAGTATTTTTAACCACATATGGAAATGCCATTTTATATACGTAGGTGGATCTATATTTTCAAGTAAATTTAATTTCCATAATCATCTGTGTTCACCCGTTCATATATGTATTGAAAATCCATCGTGTATATTGGCTTTTTAATCTACAAAAAAGGAATCAATTAATTGCATTGGTTTTAGTTAAGATAATAAAGTTTGGAATCAAATTAAGCCTCTGTTTTTAAAATTATTTATCGATCTCTCCTTGAAACCTGACGCTTCAAGTTGCCACGCAAATTTAATCACGAATTTCATTCGAAAATTAATCTAATGATTGCACTATTAACGCGTGACGTGTCGAAAAGAAAACAGTTAGCATGTCCGTTTTCATGAGAATTTTTGTTTAATATCAATTTATGGGTGTGCGATTATTCTAATGCTTTGTGTTGGCTGTTTACGTGTGATTCTTGATTAACTATTATATAATTTTAAGAAAACGATCCCTGCATTGAAGGACATATTTGCAAATCATATCATGCGGTTGACTATTGAAATATCCTTCCAAAAACACTTTGGACTCTCAGTTTAAATCTTTTCTTAGATTTATTGTTAACCCATCGATTCCAATGCTACATCCTTGGTTCAGCTTCACCTATAAAATCTCTATGAAAGAAGCGGGTCTTATTATTTTCAAATATTTCACCGGTTTTGTTCTTTGAAAAATATCCGTATAGTATAATCGTTACATTAAGTTTCTCGCTCATTATATAGCTTTGCTAAATTAAATTGACTTATAAGACAATACGGACATCTATCAAGCACAAAGCTATGAAAATCAATTTTAAAGAACTAATATCATTCTCAAATTTATACGACGGTCATCTGAGATGAGATCATATCTTTGCTTTTTAACTAGCATTTTGACTATAACCGCTTCAAGTGATAGTTCAATCCGTATATATCCTCCTTAGACTACTAATCATCTCTTCACGCAACCTCATCTTTCACAAATATCACACAGCACATTTATTCGTTTTAATAATAAAACTAACTTAAATGTCTTGCGAACATTGTATCGTGAGAATTTTAGTATAGATATAGTCCTTTAGATACAATTTGACTGTCTGATGCAATAAGAATTCTGTAAAATACATCTATTGGATGCTTTAGTACACATCTTCAGTGATGTTTCTAGCCGAGTTTCATTAGGGTGTTCGGGTCTTTCAATATCATACACACTCTCTACGATGACCCAGCCGATACTGATCGGGTATCGACTTGTTTACCTTCCGTCAGCTACAATTTTTCCCATCTTTCGAAGTACACACTATACGACTCTTCTTGGCAATTTATTGTCCAATCCCAGGTGACTTCCGGTTCCCCTGCAGTGTAAACCCTTCCATAAAAAAAGCAAGGAAACGCAGCAACAATTTCTATCTGATCAGGAATATCGCGGCTTGATTGGCTTGAAGTGGTAATTACAGATTCGATTACGCCTGAGACATATGTACACACACAAATACACACATAAACACACACACACACACACAAACACGCAGAGAGAGAGAGGGGGGTAGAGATAGATAGATAGACAGATAGATAGATAGATAGATAGATAGATAGAGAGAGAGAGAGAGAGAGAGAGAGAGAGAGAGAGAGAGAGAGAGAGAGAGAGATATGCACCCACACATCACATTCTGCTTACACTAATCCGAAATTTTAATTCATGTTAATCATCCACCGAAGGAAAAGAAAAAATATTTTCCTCCTTCCCACTTTTTCCCGACCCTCCATCTCTATGAGTTGCGCATACGCACACACATATCAATTATTAGATTAAATCATAAAAATTTTATATAAACTGCCTTAATATACATCACAATATTTTCTTGAGCATTTCATAATTAATAAAAAAAGTAATTCTAAATGGCGCTTTTTGATATCAGTTGAAATGGTGTATATTGTTGAGTTTTTTTTATGAGATGCGTGCGTAAATAGTGTCTCCAAGATCATATCCAATTTTGCTAGGGTATTACTGTACAGGACTTTGAAAAAGAAAATCGGGGATAGGCTTTATCAAAATGAGGGGCGGTGATTGGTGTTAGCCTGTACCTTGAAATATAAAACAGAAAACAAAAATAGGAGTTTCAAGTGCAGCGTGTGCGGGATTTAGTACAGAATGGCGGACATAGTTTATTGATTTGTTAAAACATACTCGAATGGAGAAAGAGGGACATTTGAGCTACAGAACATAGTCACGGAAAGGGGAATATGATATCATATAAAACATGTGGATGATTTTAGAGATGATGATAATAATTTGGAGAATGATAACTGGGCGGGGTTGTGGGCGGCTGATTTCTTATTTTTTCTGCCATGTCCCTTCAGGACGTAGGCAAATATGACCCTCTACATCTTCTTAACCGTTGTAACTCTTATTAATTTTTCTCTTTTTCTGTTATTTCTCCCAACCCTCCATTTTCTCATGCTCATCAGCTACGCTACGCACTGATTTCTTCTGTCTCTCATCTGTTTTGTGAGCATCAGATTTTCCAAGCCCTCGTTCCTCATTAAGTTTCCTAGAAAGTTCAACTGACTTTTCCTGATTTTAAATAAAAGTCTCCATTTTTTCCAACACCTCGTTGTTGCTCACGTGTTAGTTCCATGTTATACTTTTTCTGTAGAATCACATTTCTGTTGCTTCAAGTCTCTTCTTCATCTTTGAGGAGATTGTCTGACATTCTTTAGATGTACTGTGTCTTTTATTCCCTCTACCATTATCCGTAGGAAACAAGTATCTATTTCTTTTTTTGTAAGTTATATAATTTGTAATTAAATTATAAGATTTCATTATCTATATCCAGGAAAATGTCGTAGAGAGTTGAATGATTTCTGATAGAAATAATGAGACAAATATCCAGTAAATGATTCCTATAATATAGTAACAAATCTTCGTCTCCGTGATTAATTTATAACTGTCATGGACAGAAAATATTTGAATGTTTATATACTTTATATAATTCACTGTTATTAAAATTATTGTTTAAACTAGAATACAACGGATGACAATGGAAGATATCAGCGAAAGATTTATAAAATATTCTGCATTTCATATAGAGACACATATGAACAAAAATGAATCCAATACAACCGTGTTGTAAGCATTAAGAATTAATTCGTCTAGATGAATTAACGCATAATTGAATTTATTTTATGTAATTCAAATTAAGCATGGATAGGGATTATTTTACAAGTCGTAAATGTCACGAATATAATATATTGACAAATAAAATTAAGATAATTGGAAATGTATTGACAGGACTCAGTAATTATAAAGAGATTTGTCAGAACAACCAATAATAAAAGTGTGTGTATTAAAGAGAAATTCATATAAGTTATCATTTTTCATTGTCGTTTCGTGTAAATCGATATTCAGAATCGCGAGAGATTCTCTTGGGTTTTTCATCTGATTAATCAAACATCATCGATTGGCGATATCAAATATTTCACACATTTGCAGAGCAAAATAATATACTAAATATTAATGGTTTTCGGGATGGAAAAAATTTATATATTTTCTTGAGTTTATTTACATACATACATACATATATATATATATATATATATATATATATATATATATATATATATATATATATATATATATATATATCTATATATATATATATATATATATGAAGAAATATAGTCTTAATGTGTGCTATATTTATGGGATAAAGTGTTCAATATCAGAGATTGAGCATGTGTAATTATAAAAGTGAACATTTAAGTCAACACTTAGAGGCGACAGGCTGGTCCATGCTAGACTCAATCGTCAGGACACGATTGCGTCTAGCATGAAACAGATTGTCGCCTCTAAGTGTTAACTTCAATGTTCACTTACATGTATATATATGTAAATATATATATATATATATATATATATATATATATATATATATATATATATATATATATATATATATATATATATATATAGTGCGAGTGATCAATTTTTCATCTAAATTACGCAAAAATGAAAATAACACCGGCATTGTATTTTAAAATATATTTACCAAAATTACCCCAAAATATCTTGAAACGCTAAATAGTAAATTTATTCGATGAAATCGATATTGGCTTCAAGTATGGTCTCCAGATGACTTCCGAAACTCCTGAAACTCTTCTAGACGCTCTCTTTTTTTAAGATGGTGAATGGTGACATAATCCTTGTCTTCATTTTGCTCAGATGCCATCCACACATAATAATCAGGGGTGTTGCTGTCTGGGCAGTTAGGTGGACAGATGTAAGAGCAGATGTGGTAGCAAAAATTATCTGAAAGCCATGACTACGTACTCCAGCATGTGTGGCAAAGTGCAGAATCATGTTGCCACGCATAGGGACTTCCAGCAGCTACTCTCTTCACCCAGGGCAGCACTACCACCTCAAGACGCTTCATGTAGGCCACAGTGCTTAGTCCAAGTCCCTGTGGGAAGATGAATGGAGATATAACGTCGCAATCATAAGTAATCACTCCAAACACCATGATTTTGATTCGATATATCATCCGACCTTTTCTGAATCCTCTGCATTGTCTTCATATTGACATCCAAAAACTTTGAAATATTCGTATTAGAACTTCCGGCTCGAATGCCAAATAGTACAGCACGCTGTTTCCAAATTTCTGGCGGAGTAAATTCTGTCATGGCGCTCTTTTTCTCTCAGACTATACCTAACTAAATCTAAAGGGTTTTCCATTAACTTGGACCGATTTGAAAATTAATTCACATTTAAAGTCGGTCCCAATTATTATGCTGTGCAATCGAAAAATCAGAAAAAAAAACCAAGGCGCGTGAGAGAATTTACAAAATTAATATGGCGACAATTTAGCCATCACACACTTTTATTCTGTGTAAATATTTATCAAAATATAAACGAGTATAGAATGTATAAGGAGTAAAACTTGACGATCCCATATTGATAAGGAGTTAAATATGCGGTGTGCCATTAAATGATAAAGTTCAATTTAAATAATTAAAGAGCATGAAAATATCGACGCAATATAATGGTTGAAACATGTATGAAAATGCACGCATACACAGATGTATCTGCACGTGTGTGGTGCTGGTGTAATTTGCACACATATACGAAGAAGCTTGCTAAAACCTTTCGTTGCACGAAAAGGGAGATATGTGAGAAAATGTTGCAAATTGCGATAGAGCGTGTAAAAATTACTTCACCAAAAGTGGTTTTGGCTGAGTAATTTTTAGCACTCTCTTATGTATAAATGTACACACACACACACACACACACACACACACACACACACACACATATATATATATATATATATATATATATATATATATATATATATACATTTATATATAAGTGTGTAAATTTACACACACGTATATTTTTTATTATTTAAATCTTATTTTAATGGTTAACCGTATGAGAGTGTACATTCCGTTTTAGTTTTAAACATTATAGATTCCGAATACCGGTCAGCACAGTCGAGAAAACATATTAACAAAAATGTGCCCTCCAGCAACATGCGAACCTACGTCCTCATTTGCGATGAAAGCGACCGTTACACTACGAATATCATCACAATCATGCAAGGAGGATGTAGGTTCGAATCCCTACTTTAATAAGTGAGCAGAGAGACGATATAAATACTAATTTAAAAATAAAATAAAATAAAAAATAAAACGGAGCGTATACTGGAATACAAGTATCTACTAAAAATAACCTTTGAAGTTATAAAGATATGTCTGAATATGTCAGATTAAGAAATAGAATCAATTTATATATATATATATATATATATATATATATATATATATATACATATATATATATATATATATATACATATATATATATATATATATATATATACATATATATATATATATATATATACATATATATATATATATACATATATATATATATATATACATATATATATATATATATATATATATATATATATATATATATATATATATATATATATATATATATATATATATATATATATATAGCATAATGAGAAGCCACGTATACTTTCTTGATATGTATATAATATATGGATAAAATAACTGAAAAAAAATTTTTCAATTATTTTATCCATATATATATATATATATATATATATATATATATATATATATATATATATATATATATAGCAATAAATTACCCATGATGCATGCTTGGTAACATCATTTTTTAAAAATCATCTAACCATGTTTTAAAAAACTTTTGTTTTTCAAAATAAACTCATACCCGTTTGCATTTATGCGTGATAGCCCTTTGCAGGGATACAGAAAGCGATTATCTCCCTTTGCGGGAGATTAATCACATGGCTTACGTGACAGCAGGTTAATCACCCTATACAAGGACGAAAGCAGCAATCAATTTCATTTTCTTTCCGGCAGCCAAACTAGCGTTTTTTTTTTATTATTTTCGCCTAAGGCTAAATATGCCTCCTCCAGCAAAAGCTACAGTTTACAAGTCCATGAGACCGTTTCCTGTTGGGAATATATTTTTTCCCAGATATAGAAAGAAAATCTAGCTTGCAGTCCTCAATTTGGGCAAACAGGAGTCTCACTCTTTCCCTTTCGTGGAAAATTCTTCGCCTGGGATATATTAAATGAATCCATCTCGTTTGCATCTGGAGTCCTAAACATGTTCACCAGACTCAGGGGTATCTCCATATTATGTTTAAGACACTTTTTGTTACTGCTTACACTCTGCTCTGATATTTACATTATTTACAGAAGGCCATTTCTTCGTAGGTTTTCCAGTGGGCTTAGGATCATTATCATTTTAAAACATCAGGGGGACGGTCAAGATTTTCGACAGAAATCCTTAATTTTGCTTAAAATATATTTTGATATGCTGCGGGATTGATTCTACGATCTGTTAATGATATTTTGCCAGTAGACTTTGCAGACCCCCACCCCAAACCATGATGATGACATCATCAATCTTCACTGTTGGAACCGTGTTCTTTAGATTTCTAGAATTACATCCAAACAATTCACTTTTGGTTTCGTTTGACAATAATACTCTTGCCAAATACGATTTCTTCTCATCCTTATGTTTACGAACGAATTTCAACCTAGCATCTCTTTGTTTTTTCAATAGCAATGAAGTTTTCCTTGGGGACCGTGACTTTAGATTGCTTCCATGAATCTTATCGCTTATTGTCCATTTAGTGACACAGATTATTGATAAAAGCAAATCATCCTGCAAGACGAATAACCACTGTATTTTGTTTAATGCGACGCATTAATTTCCTTGAAGATCTTACAGAAATCTTCCATGGAGCTCCAGTTCCTCTTTATTTTTTCAACCGTTTTGAGTTTTTTTATACCTTGAAATAAATGAACTAATTGTAGTAAATGGAATGTTCAGTTTGTATGAGACTTACCTATAATTTTTACTTTTTTTCAGAACTTAACAATTTTTCTTTGCTAATTTGTCAATTGTTTACCTCTTGCCATGATGAAAACCATAGACCTTGGAGAAAGCCAAGTCAAAAATCACGAAACTGGAGAGGCTGGCAATGGTGTCTCTACAAAGGAACGAAAACATAATCATACTACCGGCTAACAAAGACAATTTTACTGTAGTTATGGACAAATCAGATTATACAGGAAATTAGAAATGGTAGCTACAGCAAAGTAAAAAGGATTCTACAATGAAAACGGAATTCAAACTGTCACAAATACTAATCGAGAACAAGGATCACTTCGCACCTACGATATATATGCATTTGTCGCAGTGTTACACCAATCAACCTTTCAAAGATTCACAAAGAGTGTATTCAGCTCAGGCTGATTGTTAGTTAACAAGGCTCTGTGTGCCACCCTCTGAGTCGCTTTCTTGTAGATATAATTGCCCCATTGATCGGAAAGACACATTCATATATTCGAAACCCCGCCCACTTCGTGGCAATAATCGAAGTTGCCCCCATCCTATCCAACCAGATGGTGATCTTGCTCACCAAGGTGCCAACGGAAAGGGGCACTCTGAGTAGTCACAGACAAATTGGCATCTGACTCATCCCTAGGAGAACGGACAGTACTCCAATAGATAATCTGATGGGGATGTTGACTTTCAGTTCACAAACAACACACTGTGATCACATATATATCGACATGATGATGGCTTAGCAATGGGCTCGCCATTATCAACAGCAATGGCGAATATATATATGGAATATTTTGAGAAAATGACATTAGAATCTATATCACTAAGGCCAACTCTATAGTTAAGATAAGTAGATGCCACCTTCATACTCAGGTTCTACTGAACCATGTGAACTCAATAAGCTGATTCAAAAGATTTTAATATACAGCTAAATAAAACACATAAGGCTAAACTTTTAGCATGGGCAAGCACTTACAAGCCCTTCACTGAGTGTTTTTGGAAAAATGTTCTTTTCTCCGACAAGACAAATATTGAAATGTTTTCAAAAGACAAAAGAACGAAAGTCAGATGGAGGAGCAAAGAAAACTCTTTGAAAATGACAGTCAATACAGTGAAACATCCTGTCATCTTTATGGTTTGGGGTTGCTTCTCATTCAATGACAATAGATTATTCAAGCCAGTAGACAAAATGCTGAACAGAAGTCAAAACTCAAAAATATTGGACACATGCTTGCTGTTATCTGACGAAAAACTCGAAATTGATCGATTAAATCGCATTTTTATGCAAGGCAATGCTCCCTGCCACACATCAATTCCGATGAAAAAGTACTTTTCTAAAAATATCTTAATGTTATAGTCTGTCCACCGGAGTCGCCTGACCTAAACGCAATCAAGAATATATGGAGCGAAATAAAATTGAGACATTCTAAGAATATCATTCATAAAAAAGAAGCTTTGATCGAAAATGTTATTGTACAGTGGTACAGTTTTCTAGTAGATGATATCTACAAAAATGTCATTAATTGTCAACAAATGAAAAACAAATGTGGAAGTATAAATTACTAATGAAATTTTTCTTGTGTGTTTTTATTTTAAATTTTTTTTTTATTTTTTAAGAAAATATTAGATTAAATTTCTACCAAAATAATACAGAATAAAAGTGAGTCATTAAGAAAAAGACATTAAAAACAAAAAAATAACATGATTTAGGTTTTCTTTCTTTAGAATTCATTTATATACTTGCAGACAATGTAACATTCCCCTTATTTATACACATTTTTTAAAACTCTTTATCTAAAATATTAAGAAAAAACTGAGTCTGATTTAGTACACAGCTCTCTACTGTTAGCTTATATTTTTGTAACAGTTTTAATTTTTGCATTATGACTTTTGATTAATCTATCTATGCTGGTCATATGACTATAACTTAAATCGATAATGTTTTTACCTATCTTTGATCCAAAAGTGCGGAAAGATCAGTTTTATACACAGGAAAAAATACAAATCAATTTATTAGTTAATAGCTAACTAGACTATTGATCTTGGTTTGAGTAAGAATGTTCAATAGAGAGTTTCTGAACATGTATCGTAGAAGAGCTAATCTCTTAAAAGATCTGGCATTTTAATTAAAAGTTATGAAATTTAGAAATTCGTTTGTTTTCGAGTAAACTCTATATGTGTAAACTATATTGGTTAAAAACAAACGAATAATAAATATTGATAATAAACCCCAAAATATATTAATGTATGAAAACATTTTCACATACTAGAATACAAACCATTAAATATACATAAGATTATACATATAAATTTTCAGAAAAAAAACATAATTTCGAATATAATAGACAACATACGCATTCACAAAAGTAATCAATACAATTCTTATTATAATTTTATGCTCTTTTTATGAAGGCAACAAATTGAAATCGAGAAAAGCAATCCAAAATAAATAAAGAAAATAGAGAAGCAGAAAATACATAGTTAACAATTTTATAATTGGAATAAAAACAAAAAAGATTAAAAATCAAAATTCTCAAAAGATTAACGCCGAAAATTGATACGATGTTTCGTGTGTAAATACGCGGATACGATATTAGAATGAAATCCACAGTAGGGAGGAAAAAAGATAAAAAAGAGATAAAAATAATGTCTAAGGGAAATAAAAGGGGAAAGCACACAAATCTGTATTTAATTATGCGGGATGAAAAAACGTCCAAATCACATAACGATATATAAAATATAAAAAATTGGTTAAAATGGTTTCAACTAAAAATCTGTGTCAGAAAGGTTGACTCTGTGGCGTATCACTTCCCCATAATTGGCGCCGAAAGAATGTCTGCTGAGAAAGAATAGATTGGAAATTATTCTCAGTACTTTCCCGAGAATAGTACATAAGTGTACGTGCACAGAGAGAAATAGAAATCTACAACTTAAAATATACATCAATTGATATGTTCAAAAATAATATATCAATAACTATTTATTTTATAGTGAGATAAATCATGAAGAGACTAATAATATGATATTCCATATATATATATATATATATATATATATATATATATATATATATATATATATATATATATATATATATATATATATGCAGAATATCTTCATTCAAGCATGTTTGGTTGAATAATATATGACTATCTTAATCCTCGCGAATTCACTAATTGACGTATTAATACTGATATTAAATTCATTAAGTAAGGCACCATAGTTCTTTCATTTCTTTGATTGTTTTTCCATATGTATAGCACGCTCTTCCATATAGGGCAATGTTCATCCACATATGTATAATACACTCTTCGAGTTATCTGTAAAAACTGTGTGTTTAAGCAGTAAAGATCTTCAAGGTAGATACTATTAAAAACGAAAGAGATTTTTTATTGTATTGATTTTTATGTTAAGCATAATTTCTTCTGAGACAAGGAGGATATTCCTTCATAAATTGTTCGATTGATAAATAAACACATTAAGAGATTAATAAAACTGTTTAAGTTCATAGAATGTGACCCAAATTTTATTAACATGTATAATAATAAAATTTATTCTTGTATATAGAATATATTATTAATCCAGTAAACGATGTTTTAGGACGTATCGTCTGGATAATTGTTGTGGTAGGATCCACCTAATCTGCATAGCGGAGTACAGACTATATAAATAATGGTTGGTACCGGAAGACAGGGAGGCGAATACAGAGATTCAGCTAGAGACTCTGCCCGACTGCGACTTACTCAACACATTCTCCAGGAACGGTCTTCCCAGAAATATACCGAATTACTAGCTGTAAATATTGTGTACACTTTCTTGTTATAATAAATTCTTCTTCTAAGTACATTTTGTGTTACATTATTATTCCATGCATTAGTCGAGATTCAACAATGAGTCAAGACTCAACAATAATATACATGCATACACACACACACACACACACACACACACACACATATATATATATATATATATATATATATATATATATATATATATATATATATATATAGATATGGAATATCATATTATTAGTCTCTTCATGATTTATCTCACTATAAAATAAATAGTTATTGATATATTATTTTTGAACATATAAATTATTATATAATACATATATATAAAACATCTGTTGCATATACCGTAAGTCCCCAGGTATATAACACATTTTTTTTTAAATTAGCAAAATACGGTGTGCGTATTATGCAAACTACAAACAATCTTAAAAAAATTGCCGTAAAAAAAATAAGAATTAACTTTAAACTAAATTAGAATAATATTATTATATGTTTGAGACCATTTTTTTAAAAATAAGAGTAGGATACGCTGGCCGTAATGTAATTGGAGAGGTTCAATTTATAGGGTTTGATTACCAATTATGGTGTGCGTATTAAACGTGAGGAGAAACATTTTCCCACACTTTCAGCACAAATTTATGTGTGCGTATTATGGGTGAAAGCATATTATACATAGGGAATTACGGTAGTTATCATGCATATAAAAGTCTAAGAATTTAATGAAATGTTATTATCAGTAGTTGTATTGAGGTGAAATATTAAAAACCAAAATTAACACAATATTTTCCCTATGTAATTCTCCAGCCAGTTTTACAAGCATCAATTACTTAGCAACGTTCCTACTGTGAACACATTAACAATAATAATAAAAAAGGTTACAATGTTTATAAACTTATTTATATAAATGTATATACGTATATGTAAATGTAAACACATTCATATATATATATATATATATATATATATATATATATATATATATATATATATATATATATATGTATTATTATAATATTTTTATTTTTTAAAAAATATGATTCCTTCGCTATATAAGAGTTCTCATGTTTCAAAAGCGAGAGTGGAGACCCCTAACATAATTTTTTAAGTTATGTAGAGTTAAGGTGCTTGGACCCGCTTCCTTGTCAAACGAGAATTTGGGAATAAGCTATCTTTTGGTTAGCGCGTGTTTATAAGTGCGGTCTCATTGCAACATTAGTTGCTATGGAAACGGCTAGTGTCGGCCATTTTGGTTAGGTGGTTCAAAGAGCTAAGAATTAATTTTTATCTACAGACCAGTCCCCTTCCAAAAATGTGTGTCAAGTTACAATGGGGGGGTCTATTTCAAGAGTGATCATAGGTTATGCTGGTCAGACGGCAATTTTTTATGGCATTGCCGCGGGTCGTTGAGTGACGAGAACGTTGTGTTTCATTATTATCTATTTGATCTGTTTATTTATTTGTTTATTTACATGGCTTTTTTTTAATACTTTAACAAAGGGTTTTTCTCAATAATTATTGGGCTGAGCTTTTATGGTTTTTAAACTATGGACTTTATTAGTTTAAATCTATTTATTAATTATTTAATGCGAAAATCATTTGATGACGACAGAAAACCGTTAACTCATGTCTATGGTTTAGTAACTTTTCACTATTTAGGAACCTAATGATGTGTAGTTTTTCATGTAGGCATAAAAGGCATGGGTCGTCCCAGGTTTTACAAGTTCTAGTTCTATTTATTATTTTCCATTTTACTTTCGGTATTTTGTTCGTTTCCTTTAAATGCCAGTAGTATTGGGATAGAGATGTCTGATTTAAATTTTGGATGTTGTTGAAGGAGCTTTTGTGTTGTTTCCATCTAATTTTAAAATTATTCTTTGTTGACCCAATGTATATCCTGTCAGTGTTAGGACTCTCCATGGATGAGATGGTACATTGGTATACCACGGATTTAGTGAGGCATCTGTTTTCTAACGGGCAGTCATTAGGGTTTCTACAATCACATTATTTTTCATTTTTTCTGTCTAATTGCAGTTTAGGAGTTTTATTGGCACTGTTTTAGTATGCGTGTTTTTTCTAGAATTTTACTATTATGCTTTTTTATGATTATTTCTAGGTTTTCAGTGCAGCTGTAACTTAACTTTAGGGTGTTTTTATTAAAGATTTCGCTCAGTTTGCTATTTGTGGGGAAGTGTTTACCAATTAAAGCTAGGAACTTATGCCCAAGTTTAGTACTGACCATTTGGTTCAACGGAGGTGTATACCATATGATCTTTCTTTTCCTATTCTTCTTACTATTAGTGCTATTGTTTGTATAGCTTATGTCATCGTTTTTGTATCCGCTGTGTTTCAGAGCCGTGTTATAAAATTTACTATGTGCTTGGAATATTTCCTTATTTGCGGAGTTCATGCGTATTCTTTTCTCTACTGATGTGGGTATATGCTTAATTATAGATGGAGGATAGTTTGACTTAGGGTGTACATACAAGGGGTTAATATTAGGTTTTCTGTAGGGTGTGTAATTTTTGTTTATTAAGTCTAGAGTTACGTCGAGGAAATTTATCCTTTTTATTTTGGTGTTTACTATAGTTTTTAGATCTAATTTTCTGAATTCACTATAAATTATCTTTCTAATCTTATCTGTTTTAAAATTAGTGGAGCTCCTCACTACCATGAGCCCGTCGTCTCGGTATAGCCCGATGTCTTTAATGTCTAATTCCCTGTGCGCTGTTAAGTTGTACAGTATAAACAGACCGACAAGGTCCGACGATTCTGCAGAGTCCAGAGATCCCATGGTGATGTCAAAATTGTCAGCAATGTTTTTGATCCACTGCACCTCATTATGGATGAGGACGGATTTCTTGGCACCGAGGATTATGTTTGTTTCTTCCTTAGTTAAGTCTGAGTATACTGTAGCAAACTCCAGGGCAGTACTGAAGAGGTTTTTCGATATAGACTGGTAGTAATCCACAATATCGAACTGAATCAGGGTGCAATCCGGTTTGTTGTCGATGTTGGTAAACCAGTTGATGACTTCTTTGGTGTTTATCCAGAGTTTAATCCGAGTCGTTTTTTAATTTGGCTGGTGATCCTTTCTAGGATTTTTTTGCTGATCTTTCCTATGTCGGGTCTAGTTGGGTTAATCATTCTGGTAGTGGGGTTTTCCTCAAAATCATGTTTATGGTCCTTAAGCGTTACGTAGCATTCTTTCTCAGCCAGTTTAACAACTCTATCACTTATTTTTAGTTTCTCAGTCATCATCGTACTTGTTCTATTGATACTGTCAACCATATTGATATTGTTGTTATGGGCTTTTTTATAAGTCTTAGTTAAATCTTTTTTAATTAATTTGTTGTAGTCGTCAGCCTTCATCTTGTAGAAGTTGCCCGTTTTGTCGGACTTAACTAAGTAAGTATTTTATCGCTGCTATTTATGTTTTTGACTATTTGGTCTAGATGCTTCTGGAAGTTGTTTTTCTTTTTTTTGTGAAAGGAGATGTTGTTGGTTATGTTGAGTAGGTCCTTTTCGAATTCCTGTAGGTTCTTGTTGAACGGCGCAGTCTTTTTACTTCTGAAGCCGTAAATCTCATGTTCCTTTTCTGTTCAGTTATTCCCTATAAGTTCTACTTCTGTATGGAGCACCTGCATATATATATATATATATATATATATATATATATATATATATATATATATATATATATATGTATGTATGTATATATATATATGTATATATATATATATATATGTATGTATGTATATATATATATGTATATATATATATATATATATATGTATATATATATATATATATATATATATGTATATATATATATATAGTAATTTTACTTGGTAGAAAAAATATTCTCGGATTTACTCGAAGCACACTTTATATTAATGTAATTCAAGCCACAGGCAAAATTTAGTAAAATACGATTCCCCAAAAGGTATTATGCATTCTTTTCAGGAATGCACTTAAACTTTTGCACGAACCTTAATTTTTCTTCCTTTTCGTTTCATTCAAAGAACAGGCAGAGAAATAAAAGATTATTTTTGTGGCATTACAAAAGTATCAAAATAAGGTCAAAATGTCAATTTTTCTGTCAATTTCTACGGATTCCTTTCACTGCCTACGCCATTTTCCTAAGGCAGTGTGGTTTTTATATATTTAATTTTACATAAGTTTCACGACATTCAGATATAACAAATATGACCGAATGCTTGTCTATCTATCTATCTATCTATCTATCTATCTATCTATCTATCTATCTATCTATCTATCTGTCTATCGATACGATTTGTATTAGATCTTTGCGTGGCTATAACTCTCTCGACCACTATAACTTTTTAATTCGGCAGAAGCTACACAAAAATTTATCTCTACCTCTATCTCTCTTTTTATCCCTCTCTTTCTCTATTTCCATATATATATATATATATATATATATATATATATATATATATATATATATATATATATATATATATATATATATATATGAATGAAAATAAATGGATGTTCTTTTGTAAAAATGCTTTTTCTGCAAAATTGTTTACACTTCTGTAGTATCACACACACAACACACATGTAAGATGAGAACGAATCGCCTGATGAAATGTATTTATACGCATCGAAAGACGAGTGCAATGGTGTATCGATTTTTACATGTATTCGGTGTAATATCCCATATATATATATATATATATATATATATATATATATATATATATATATATATATATATGTATATATATATATATATATAATTCTATGCTATCAGTATTATTAAAGTGGTTACTCATGGAAATATGAATCTCCATTTCTTAACTATTATCCCAATGTTTATCAAGAATTAGTATGTTTCAAACTGTAAAGTAACGGTAAGTTGTTTCTGTTTCATAGTTTGTGTTATTTTAATCATATCTGTTCATCTATCTATCAGTCTATGTACCCATCTATCTATACGCACCGGGTGTTTCTTTAAGATCTTTCCAGACATAGTGACCTGAATTAAACAAAAACCCAAATATCGACTAATCATTCTTTCATGAACAGTTTAATGCAAATGTGGTGACATATTTTGCAGGGGTCCATGAATTCGGACTGCAGGCAGGTATCTCTCTCATTTATCAGTGTTTCCTGATAGTAGATGAGCCTTCCTTTCGTATAAATCCTCAAGAAGAAGCATACGTAAAGATAAAACTTAGAGTGATCTGAACAAATAATTGAAATTGTGAAATATTACGCTGTTGGAATCTCTCTCTTTATCTCTTCCTTCTCTCTCTCTCTCTCTCTCTCCATATATATATATATATATATATATATATATATATATATATATATATATATATATATAGATAGTCAAATCTGCGGCAATTTTATCTTCGACTCAGGATGGAATCGTTATTCTTTGCAGCGCTTATGTCAATTTCGAGAATAGGCATAAATCTTAATGGAAAGCAGTCTGAGATTTCAGTTGGTTGCTGTAACGAAATATTATTTCATGCTACTCTACAAATGATGCATGAGAATCTGCAATACATTATTATGATGCAAAATAATATTGGACTTCATGTTTTTTTCCATCACTGAACACAAGTTTTCATTGCATTCTTAAAACTTTTAATTAGAATGGCACGCAGCTTTCTGCTAAACATTTCCTCATACAAAACGAACTCGCACATCCCGCCTGTGGAACTCCCTTCCTTATTCCTGTTTCCCTGACAAATGTAATCTCCAACTATTTAAGTGTAACGTCAATCAACATCTCCAGTTGCCTTGATCTATCCACTTCCGTTCTCCACATCCTTTTCCCTTTCATTCCTATCTGCTCTCGCTCCAAATCTTCTGTAACCCCCTTGCCTTGATCACTATTTGGGTTTTTGTTTAATTCAGGTCACTATGTCTGGAAAGATCTTAAATAAACACCCGGTGCGTATAGATAGATGGGTACATAGATTGATAGATAGATGAACAGATATGATTAAAATAACACAAACTATGAAACAGAAACAACTTACCACTATCTTCCTCTACATCCTTTCCTCTACCACTCCTATCTGCTCTTCCTCCAAATCTTCTGTAACCCCCTTGCATTGATCGATACACTATGTTTCTTTGCATCCTCTCCTTTACCACTCCTATCTGCTCTTCCTCCAAACCTTCTGTAACCCCTTGAGTGCTAGTGGCTTCCAGCCTCACACGTTTAATGAACGCCATTCCTAATAAAATCAAATAAATTCTGTGGATCAGTGAAGAACAATTTCTGTATGACTTAATATATGTACAAACATGATTCTGTCTGAGTTATTAGGTTGGTACAAAAATAATGTCGTTATTTACATAAGTAACATATGTGAGAAAACGACATTATTTTTGCACCAACGTAATATAATGAAGCTTCAGTATAGAACACCTTAACAATCAATACGAGTGGCACATACTATTTCGTACTGATATAGAACTATGATGCAAACAATTATATTTATTTCGTCGTCTGGACATTTTCTAGTCATACAAATATCTCCCTCCAGGTGTTAGGCTCTACTTACACAATTACAGGTCAGATTGTGTTATTTTTATATTCTTATCAACTGGGATGAAACTAACGGATTTCTTGACATCTATATTAATCAGGGCATCTCGACATAAATAAAATACTTTCTGTCAAATGTAATATATAGAATTATTTCTTGGCTGATCGCTTTAAATATTTAACCAAGTAGGAAAAACTGTGACGTAGAGACACTATGTTTAGAGAAAAAGAAATAAAGAAATTCCGACAATTTCTGAATAGCTAACCATCTCGTCTCGCAGACTAATAAGCATGTTAAGTGCTTTCTAGGTTCACTGGATGCGGGATATGTTTTGCGACGTAATGGATATCGGCTCGGAATTAGCCGAGTTCGAACTTCAGTCGTGTTTCTTATATTGATTTATGCACGCTTGTGAATCCCTCTATTCTTCTCCCAGGTGTGTTGAACCGTAAGAAAAACTGTTCTTTAGACATGGGTGGCAACCAGTCACCCGCAGAATGAAACGACAACCTAGTGCGGGATAATCTTCTGACTAATTAGTGTCGAAATACACATGATCGCCTAAGTTTATATCACGCATGTTACTTCACTGACTCATTGGTTGCTTTATATTATAGACATAGGAAACTGTTGTGTAGGATCCACCTAATCTGCATAGGTGACTACCAACTATATAAATAATGGTTGATACCGGAAGACGAAGGAGGTGGAATCACGAGATCCAACTAGAGACTCTGATCGACTGCGACTAGTCAACACATTCTCCAGGAACGTCTTCCCAGAAATATACAGAAATACTATATGTACTTATTGTGTACACTTTCTTGTTATAATACATTCTTGTTCCAAGTACTTTTTGTGTTGCATTATTATTCCATGAAATAGGCGAGATTCAACATTGAGTCAAGACTCAACAGAAACTCAAATACGCTTGCACATATCTAGAGATCTACATTATAGGTTGATGTTTATTGAACAGGTTCAGGAGAGCAGGGGAGGAATATCACTTAATGATTCAAACCTAGGAACTTGTGTCAGAGTAATCTATAGAAATAAGGAATTATATCTATCAAAATATATCAGTTTATAATAAAAACAAGGAATGTCTGTTATCTGCGATGTTTGTTATCGAACATGTAAAAAATATTTTAGATATGTTTTCTGTTTGGTAATGGTAATTTAGACGTTTCATTATGAAGAGACACACGACATTCTTTGACAGAGAAACCAGTGTATGGGCTGAAATTTTAAAAGATTTCTCTTGAAACAGATTTTCAGGAAAAAAGGTTTCTCAAGTTCAGTAGCAGCTACCATACTTTCCCGTATTGATAAGTCATTCTTTCCTAACTTTCTTTTTGTAATCATGAAGTTTGGTTTGATTTGTTTGCCTTTACAGCATATCAATCTCAATGGATTATTTAATGCCGACAAGATTTTTATTGTTGGTAATTTCTTTTTCAAAAATATTTGTTTTGCTTATATTTGTTTTGTTTTCAAATAATGTATTGCTGGTAAAAAGGTATTGCTGTCAATAATATTTTCTTCCAAAAAATTTTACTGGTAATAATTTTTCACGAAAATATATTGCTGGTATTAAAAGCTAATTTTGCACATTCATAGTGTTCGGGTGTTAACTATTTACCCATAGCTGGGACCCTAACAGATACTACCACCCCGTGTCAGGGTGGACGTGCGAACACGAGCAACAAAGATGTCGTTTTACACTTCTCAAAACCTTCTGATCAGAGTCCTTGCTGTTGGATGTAGTTTATCTTCTTAACTAGGATCCGTAGACATGTAGAATATCACCAATTTGATTATGCCATTATTTTCCATTCGATTTACACGTGATATCGATTTTGTTGCCGCTGCCTTTGAAGTTTCTCAAGAGTTGTGATTTTTCTTATTTGGCACAGTTCTTTGTTTGTGGTCATATCGCGCCGTTCCATAATTTTCGAATAATTGTGGTCTTCTTTAAGAGCTGCCTATTATATAAAACCCAAACTCAAAGATGGTTTTTTATTGTCTTCTTCACATGAGCATCGTTTCCTCCGTTACCTTGACTCTTCCGAATCTGCTTGCGGTGAGATGATGAAAAAAGCAATCAGTGTGTTTCAATTTAGAATCGGTCACATTTAGATGTCAAAAATGATGTTGCATAATGTTCTAAATATAATATTGTGTTCAGAACTTGATATGAGATACCGAATGAAGGAATAACTTTGTAATTGCATGTTGTAAACATTTTCTTCAATCGGAAAATAGTTTACATAGTTCAGGAGGCAAGACCTTATTTTACCTAATGTTTCTCGTATCCATATAATTATCAATGAACCACTTTTCCTCCATCTTGAATTTGATGCGTGTGTGTTTGATCATCTGATTAGCTGTACACTCACATATAAACATATATGTACATGCATATATAATACCTATATATACATAAATATATGAAATGCGTATATATATATATATATATATATATATATACATATATATATATATATATATATATATATATATATTACAATAAAAAATTCATACAAAAAATAGATTAGTAAAGTTAATGATATATAAAAAAGACCTTATACAGCTTAAAATTATTAAAAACAAGGATCATAACATTCCTCGAGTGATTTGTAGGTTAATGGAACTTTAGAAGTTTGTTTGTGAAAGGATTTCGCCATTTTATATCATTAACTTTACTAATCTACCTTTTGTATGAATGATTCATTGTAATATAAATTGAACTGCACCACATAATTAATATATATATATATATATATATATATATATATGTATATATAGTATATATATGTATTTATATGTAAACATTTATAAGTACATATATGTATGTATGTATGTATATATATATATATATATATGTATATATATGTATATATATATATGTATGCATGGGTATATATATATATATATATATATATGCATATATATATATATATATATGCATATATATGCATATATATATATATATGCATATATATGCATATATATATATATGTATATATATGCATATATATATATATATGTATATATATGCATATATATATATATATATATATATGTATATATATGCATATATATATATATATATATATGTATATATATGCATATATATATATATATGTATATATATGCATATATATATATATGTATATATATGCATATATATATATATATATATGTATATATATGCATATATATATATATATGTATATATATGCATATATATATATATGTATATATATGCATATATATATATATATGTATATATATGCATATATATATATATATATATATATATATATATATATATATATATATATATATATATATATAAATTTAATGTTATCTATATCCATTATCTGATTTAAAATAAAATATTCGCACATAAACATTTTAATGCACGCTGGACATAAACAAGTTTGCAATGCAAATCACAATAACATTTACAATCGCTTCGTGATACCTGACTGCGAATATATGCAATGAACGAGATGGTCATAAAGATGTTTAATCCAGATTAGGAACAAGCAATGTACACTGGCAAAATTATTTTCAGTTGTGGACGACAAACCATCACCTTTTTTACTGAACACCCAATAAGATTGTGGGCATGGAATAGCCAAGAGGAGAAACGAAAAACCATATCGATTACATAACGAACAATAATTGATTGAAGAATATAGTCTTACACTGTAGAACATAACCAGGTACCGTCTAAGATAGTAACCACCCCAAGAGATATGCGATCTTGAAGAGAAACTACTGAACCTGAAAAGGGCCAACACATCACCAAACTTTAATAGACCAACTTCGGAATTCCAAAGACATACCTATTATTACTGTTAAGACCGGATACACTGAACTAAATGAGAATTAATTGCTAAAGTACAAAACATTAGGAAAAACTTTTGAGATGATATCAAATGAAATAAAGTATGAGAAATCCACCCAATAAAATATGGACTAAAATGCATGAAATAATCAATATAATGAAAAAGAAACAACAAACAAGGCCGATGTCTGTTACACAATAAATAACACTGTATACAAAAATTTTGAAAAAATCGAATATCTCAAGAAAATTCTGCAGATTATAATAGAATGAGTGCCATTTGGCAGATATGAACCTCTATCTATAAAAGGCAGGGTGTGTGTGTGTGTGTGTGTGTGTGTGTGTGTGTGTGTGTGTAACGAATGCACGGCCTCAATTTTCGACGGATTTGCACCAAAATTTGCATGCACATGCTCCAAGACCGACATTGCATTTCCCAATTCCCATCGATAGTGGAAATAATCGATTTTTTCATGCTTCTACTGCAGTTTTCATGTAGTTTGAGGCCATTTTCTACTGGCCAGTGAGAGCCTTTATCTGGCTGCTATGAATAGGCAGGAAGATTCTATTGGCCAGCGTGAGAGCCAACAGCTAACTCACATGAATGTTAACTAGCATGCTAGCATGCAAAAAATCAATAGCTGCATTCGTCAATTAAAATCTGAATGCCACTTTACTCCAATTGGCTCATTCGCTTGCTTAAACTCAACATTGATTCTGATTCCGCAGAACTGGGTTGGGTGTAAAAAAAGTATTTGTTGTTAACATTCTTTTTTCATTCGGTTTTTCCAGTTACGAGTCCTATTTTAAAGCTGATCGTTTTTTGTTCATTCTGTTTAGTTCTTTTTTCGTAACAGATTTAATGTTTAGTATAGAGCTTAGAAAAAATTCGCAGTGTCAGATAGGCAAGAATTAAAGCACGTAGCAACATCAGCATGGAAACGGGCA
Source organism: Acanthosepion esculentum (assembly GCA_964036315.1). NCBI lineage: Eukaryota > Metazoa > Mollusca > Cephalopoda > Sepiida > Sepiidae > Acanthosepion > Acanthosepion esculentum. The sequence continues at coordinate 138,971,658 of OZ038475.1, read as the reverse complement.
CTCCATTAAAGGCAAGGAAGGGCAAAAATATTTTAAGTCAAGTGATAGCGATTGCTGTATGAGTCGTACGATATTTGAATCAAGAACGGGCAACGCCGGGCCATGCTGCTAGTAAATGAATAAAAGAAATGACAGAAAAGTGCTCTTAGACATTAAGCATGAAACCAAAGTGAGAAAGTTGATAATAGAGAGAGACAAATACTTCAAAGCTGGAACGAATACATCGTAAAACTCTTCTACAACGAAATATAAAAACATATAATACAAGCAATTATGGAAAGACTAGAAAAATTGAAGTTTTATTTAAAGTCAGCAGTTGTTATGAAATGAAACAAAGCAGCAGGACTATATAGGATTTTAAAAGAGATCAAGACAGCTTAGGCAGTGGTAAATCTGTTGTATATCCGTTTTGGTAGCGCTAAGTATCCAGGCTCAAAAGAATATGACCGCTGTTCGGCAATCGGCCTAATTATTTACATAACAAAACTCATCAACCAAATTCTGAAGAATAAAGCATATAGCAGAATTATCCAGGATATAAAGCAAGAATAGGGGGAAATTTCCTTAAAACACTGGAACAAGGAATGGACTCCAAGCAAGGCAATAAAGTCACTGAGACAAAAGGGTGTTACCAGGTGTGGAAGACTTGGCAAAGGAGCAAGACCAAAAGAAGTGTGATCAGGACGGGAGTAGATAGCGATTGACATTGCATTTAAATTTTTGAATTAAATTTAGCTGAAAAGCATGAAGATGTAGGCGAGTTCCACAAGCGAGAGTTGCGAGGAAATAAACTTTATTATAGAATTTGTGGTCAGATCTAGCCAACTCATCTGTAAGTTAATGAGCCCTCGATGCCATTCTGGCACTGTGCTTAATTTCAAAGAGTCTAGGCACGATAGAGAATAGTTCATCCGAACAATTATCATGAGCGTAATTGTAGAAAAGGCACAACGAGGCAACCTTACGGCGGTGAGAAAGAGAATGAAGACGAGACGACAGAAGAGGGTTAGTGATTTTACTGCTACTTCTTTGGATTCTGTCAAGTAGCTGTAGCTAAATAGTAAAGCACCGGATTTATACACAAAATCCATCTGTCTATAACTTCAAAATCTGGACGACACTTCGCAGATATTCTCCCGAGTAAGGGCTCCCGCCATAGAGGAGAACATGACTAAAGACTGTATGTACGCTATCCCGTGCAGCTGCGGCAAGAAATATAAAGGGGGGATAGCCGGCCCCATTAAGGAAAGGCTTCAAGAACACCAGAAAGCTGTAACACGAGGGGAAGTGGGAAAATGAGGCGTGGCTGACAACATATGGAGAGAAAAGGGAGACCACCGCCCTCTGTAGGATCATACACAAAGAACACCATTAGAAATTAGTAAACATAAGGAATCAGCTCTTAACCTAGGCCACAAAAATTTCCTGAGCCGACCAAGCATAGTAATGAATACAATACGGGAACCAGTAATAAGGGGTGCCTTAGAAAAGCGATAACAACAACAAAAATTGCAATATGAACTCTGGTAAAGCATGTAATGATAACAGCAAAAATTGCAATATGAGCACTGGTAAAAAATGCTGCTGAAGACATTAAGTTTATAATACCCAGAAATTCATGCACAGATCTCCTCAAGGGCACATGGCACAGGGGGTAAAGTGGTTTGTTAGATCCAGTGACAGGACGCTAAGAGCGTAAGTTCAATACGTTCTTAAGAACTTAAGTGGAGAACTTGGAGAGGGGAATTAACAGGAGATAACTGATAACTGACATCCATTAAACCTGGCACGTGAACAGTCTACAGCAGTGAGCGAAATAAAGAGTTCAGAAGCCCGGAACGTTGTAATAAATATGGCGACAAAGATGAGGACACTAGTCGGAATAATGTAAATAGTATTATTAAAAAAATCTCCAAATCTGGGGAAAACCGTCTGCATACAGATAGAAAATAAACTAAGCGTACAAAGATAAAGACGGTCATATGATAATGATACGACTTATTCATCCTTGATAGTACTCCTGCGAGAATCAGTATTCATTATTGGCGGATATAAACATAACAAGACAATGTAGGCAGTTGGCACAATGTTGATAACAGAAACAAAATGGAAACTGCAGGAACTCCTATGAAGTTCAAATAGGTAGGAAGCCTTTAAAAAATATGACGTCGAAATGGGAAGGCGGAAGGAAACGGTAAATATTACCATTATTTTTACAATTGAAATAACGAAAGTTGCCTTCCAAAAGATAAGCAAAATATAAAGATTCAGGAAAAATACAACAGAAATATAGTTTTGTAGGAGAATGGACTGACATATTAAAGGAAGCGGAAAGCAAAAATATATTTATACTTACAATTAGAAAAAATAATTGAGATTTATCTGGCGCATAATTAGAAGGAAGGATTTACAAAATTTGACATTAAAAAGCCATACAAAGGGAAATAAGTAAATGTCCAATAACTTGGCATAGCAGGAACTATGAGTGATAGAAAAAAATATTAAATAGAACTACAGAGAAGGAAGATGTGAAGAGACATAACCGCCTACGTCCTGAAGGGAAACGGCACATAGAAGAAGAAATATATATGGTTAATAAAAACATTCCTCATGTTAATCCATATATAAAAAATAAAACATTTCCTTGCATTATATATTTTAACATAGTTTTGAAATATGATATAATCAAGGAAATAAAAGTTGCTTGAATAAAATGAAAAATACCTCGAGCTTTCATTCGTAAATTTTTATCTTACAGTAATGGCTCCTGACTTTTCAAATGAAAAAAGAAAATCTTAAACCCAATTAATTAGTTGAGATCGAGGAGGCGTGGTTGACAGCATAAAATTGAAAACACCACGAACTGTACTGAAATCACGCAAATCGAAGACGTTTTTTCCCAAAAGACGAATATTTAAACATCGTTACACTAAATTTCAATAACACAGCCTGGTAATTATTTCTAAAATTTACTTAATGTGTATGCTTAAACAGGAAATTAATCAAAACAAGACATTTTTCTGGAAGTTACTAGGCGTTATATACAGGGTGCGATTGATAAATTATCATCTAAATTACGCAAAAATGAAAATAACACTGTCATCTCATTTTAACAGATATATTTACGCCAAAATATCTTGAAATAGTAAATAGTAAATTTATACAATAAAATCGCCACTGGCTTTAAACACGGCCTCCAGACGACTTCGGTTATCTCCTGCAACTTTCGTGTTTTTTGTGAAAAATAGTGAACGCTGCCTTAATTCTTGTCTTCAGTTCGCCTTTGTTACATTCTGCGGAGTTAGCTGGCCAGGTGTAAGGGGTGATGTGGTCACAGAAATTGTCTGACAGCCATGACTGGGTTCTCCTGCTTGTGTGGCATGGTGTAGAGTTCTGTTGTCAGATACAGGTTTTCGCAGCAAACACCCCTTTTACCCAGGGCAGCACTACCTCATGAAGGAATTCGTGTTGAGTTTGAGGCCCCGTAGGAAGATGACTGGAGGCATAACTTCGCCATCACTAGTGATTTACTACAAACACCTTCGTAATCAGGATTAGACTCAACCAACTCTTTCTGAATCCTCTGCATTGTCCTAAGATTGGCAGACAAACACTTTGAAATGTTCGTACAGGATGCCGTTTCAAAATTTCTGATAGAGGAAATTGAGTCATAGTGCACCTTTTTCTCATATACGGTGCCAACGAGTCCTACTATACTATGAAGCAGACAAAATCAAAACGAAACAAAGCGTTTGTACATTTAGAGCCTGGCTCTTTAGATTCAGAGTTAGATTTGCTCTACTTATCGTATTGTGCACTTTACATTTTTTTTTAAGCGTATCACCCCAAGCAAGGCTGGAGGCCACTATCACGCAAGGGGTTATAGAAGGGTTGGAGGAAGAGCAGATAGGAGTGGTAAAGGAGAGGCTGTGGAGAAAGAGAAAGACAGTGGGTCGATCAAGGCAAGGGGGTTACAGAAGATTTGGAGCGAGAGCAGATAGGAATGAAAGATGAAAGGATGTGGAGAAGGGAAGTGATAGATCAAGGCAACTGGAGATGTCGATTAACGCAACACTTAAACCCCGTTGGAGATTGTATTTGTCAGGGAAACAGTAATAGGGAAGGGAGTTCCATAGGCGAGATGTGCGAGACATGAAGCTATTGGAGTAGAAGAGACGTCTACATCTATAGTTTCAACGGTGTAGGGGTGGGAGCGGGATGCCATCCTCGTAGGACGTTTAAATTCACAAGGCCTAGGGACAAGCGAAAGCAGCTCCTCGGAGCAATTACCGTGAAAGTACTTGTAAAAAAGGCAGAGCGAGGCAACATCGCGTCTGTGAGAGAGCGACTGCAAACAAGATGACAGATCAGGACCAATCGCATTGCATATCCGTCTCTGGATCTTATCAAGAACCCTGAAGCAAACAGCAGGGGCCCCAGACCATATATGGCAGCAATACTCCGTGCAAGGGCGAATGGTCGATTTATAGACTTGGAGGATACTTAGTCACATTTGTTTTACTCATTTTGGAGGGGATTTTTTTTGGACTGAGCTTGGATTCTGGACGATTGCTTCGCCCCAATTACTTGTTCTTAGTTCTTTCTTTTTTATACCTTATTTTTCCTTGGGTATTGGTTTGTTCATTTACAAGCCAAAACAACTAAGGTTTTTCAAAACGAGTATAAATACTTATATTATTATTATTATGATATATATATATATATATATATATATATATATATATATATATATATATATATAATTTTCATGGCTTATAAACCTTTTGCTAGTTATTTATAATCAGAAAAATATTTTTCGATTTTAAGAATTCATTATGATAATATTGATTTACTCGGACGAATCCTAACAATTAAACATGAGCCTGGGTTAAAAGAAGTGAATTCATCCGTTTCCCAAGGGTATTTGCGCGTAAGTGAGTGTAATAAACCCAACTGGAAAGAGTAAATGGCATTGCGATTTTCAATTCCGAGTCGTTATCAATTAAACCACACGCACATCCCAAAATGTAGCACCTGATAGTCCAAAAGGCTGACCCAGCAAGATACTGACAAAACCTGATATTGCTTAAATTCGCTGTCAGTACGAGAATCAGTGTCAATGACATATGGTGTTAAGCATGTATCTATCTGTCATCTATCTATCTATCTATCTATCTATCTATCTATCTATCTATCTATCTATATATATATATATATATATATATATATATATATGAAGAAATATAGTCTTAAAGTGTGCTATATTCATGGGATAAAGTGCTCAATATCAGAGATAGAGCGTGTGTAAATATAAAAGTGGACATGGAAGTCAGTACTTAGAGGCGACAGTCTGTTTCATGCTAGTGCAATCGTCAGGCAACTAGTACTGTCGCCTCTAAGTGCTGACTTCCATGTCCACTTTTATATTTATATATATATATATATATATATATATATATATGTATGTGTGTGTGTGTAAATTTATTTATATATATATATATATATATATATATATATATATATATATATATATATTATAAATTAACAGATTTAAAATAATATTATGTATTATAATGTTTCGCATAAATAAATATATCAGTTAGAACACCGGATTATATATCTTTTATTATGATATATATATATATATATATATATATATATATATATATAT
>OZ038475.1:138888487-138960987 GCA_964036315.1 Acanthosepion esculentum | reverse complement strand
AGTAGCAAAAAGAAAAGATCAAGATGTTTGAACTAAGGAAAACAGTGGAAATTAACGGCCACAAGGCATCTAACATTGTTTGTCGAGGCATGTTGAAGCTGACCAGTCTTTTCAAGTTTCCCCATTTATATAACCATCGCCTTAAGCCGCTAAGCTTTTCTTTCTTTGCTGTCAGTAGACAGATTTAAATGCCAAAAGTAGTGACAGTATTTGGAATTACTGGCTTAGACTTAGTATTATGCAAAGAGCCTCCTGGAAAAATGTGAACAGATTTAAGGCTTTAAATTACTTAGATTCCTTTTCTAATACGAAAATATTGTTTACAGATACAGATTCCGAAAAGTTCCAAAGAGAAAAGTGATTTTATCTAATGAGATAATTAATTGTTTTCTCTCTATCTCCCTACACACACACACATACATATATATATATATATATATATATATATATATATATATATATATATATATATATATATATATATATATTAGAATTGGACATAGTCCGACAATTTATTTAAAGACATTTATATATATTATGTTTAACGTTCTTTTTATAGATACAAGTATTTAAGCAAATGCTCTGTTTTATAATAAACAGTATTAAATAACATTTACCGGCCTGAATGTCCGAGAAATTTTCATAGAAAATTTTCCTTCTCCGACAGAAATCGAACCTGTATCCTATACGGAACCTTCATTTCGCTTAAATACTTGTATCTATAAAAAGAACGTTAAACATAATATATATAAATGTCTTTAAATAAATTGTCGGACTATGTCCAATTCTAAAAATATATGACGTCATTTGTTTACATTTGATACGCTAGAGCAGATATGAATAGAAGTGATTCCTGGAAGATTTAAGTTTAAAGATAGTAAAATCGACTTTGCTAACCAGACGCTGCTCTGTGGCCGAAAGGTTAAGGCACATCACGCGAAATGATGGTTCCGTATAGGATACATGTTCGATTCCTGTCGGAGAGCGAAAATTTTCATGGAAAATTTCTCGGACATTCAGGCCGGTAAATGTTATTTAATACTGTTTATTATAAAACAGAGCATTTGCTTAAATACCTGTATCTATAAAAAGAACGTTAAACATAAATGTCTTTATATATATATAAATGCAAAGGTCGACTTGACTTCAAATTGTTGTTCCTTTTGAAAAATGTGATTACAAGTTTAATTTATTTTCGTGAAATTCCTGATTTCTAGGCCGGTTGACATTAATTTTAGAGCAAAAACACAACAAAGACATCGTTATCTACGTAAACACGTATAACCACGAAATTTAAGTTTTAATATGAGAAGCATATATGTAAATATATAAAGGTTAAAAAAAGTTCTCCACTGACTTAACTGGGTATTGAACTCACACTCTTTGTGTCCTGTCAAAGGACACATGGCACAGTGGATAAAGGCGTTGGTTAGATCCAGTGACAGGGCCAAAAGACTGAGTTCAATACCCGGTTAAGGCAGAGGAGACTTTGGAGAAGGGAATTAACAGCAGATAACTCATAACTGACATCCATTAAACATGGCACGTGGAACTAGAACAGTCTACCTCAGTGAGCGAAATAAATGGTTCAGCTCGACATCCCAACTACCTGAAGAAGGCTAGAGCGTACAACGTCCGAAATGTTGTAATAAATATGGCAACAAAGATGAGAACAATAGTCCGAATAATGTAAATAATGTACATCCTATCTCGTCTCAGAAATATAGACAAATACTGAATAACATGTATTTGTTTTTCTCTATTTATCTGACTCTGGCTGTTGCTATCTATCTATCTATCTATTTTGAATGCATGCACGCATGTATACATATACCTATATATACATATAATTCTACATAATAATTATACAACTGTGACTATAAACAATGTAAACAATGATAATTGTTTTATTGAAGAATTTCAAAATATATTACTAGGATTCGCATAAAAGCAATACGAATAAAAATATTCATTTTGATTCTTAATTATGCCAAGGGTATTTGCACGTTGAATATACCGAAGTCTACCGGAAATAGAACCCGACTCTCCAAATTCTCTTTCCGAGATTTACCCATTACACCATCCGCACATCCAAGCTTCTATCACCTGGTATTTCCCAGCGATCATCAATCTAGGTACTGAACACGTAATGTGATATGGCTCTAGGTCGAGTGAATATGCCTAACTGCATATCCATATATAACAGGTCGAATTAGAAACAATTTCCGTTTTAGGGAACGCAATGAAATGACAAATATGCCATTCTAAATAACCGTTCTTCAAAGATATCCTTACGGGCATGAAAATATCGGTGGCATAAGACAACGTTCAAAGCAAAATTCAGTGAATTTCCAAGGATAAATCTTGCCAACGGATCCTAAAACCTGGCATCCATGAAAGAAAATGGTGTGCTTGTGTTTGGGTCGTCGAACTTTTTTTTATAATTTAGAGATCTTAAAACGCAATGAAACTCAAAACTGATATTTTATACGATCAGTCGCCGAAACCTTTTCTTAAAAGTTTGATCGAAAAGCGCTCTTCGCATTTCAATATGAAAGAAAAAGTTGTTCATTGTTGTTCCAAAGCAAGTACATCTAGAGGAAATCTTTGATAGCTCTTTCTGTTTGTTCTACCCGACTCGCCAAATCTACCTGATTTAAATCAAGCGATTATTAGGCTTTTCGATTCCACTTTCTGATCACTGCAAAAAGCTTTTAATAATGAAAACCAGATTCAAAATTTTGTAAAACATATTTTCACATGAAAACCTGTGAAGCTGCAAATAATAGTGAATATGTAAAGAGAAATGATATAAGTGCAATTTATATTTTAAAGAATAAATTTTATAAACAAATACAAACGTTATTTATGACCCAACCCAACAAATATTAGATGTATAATATCTTATGTATAATATATCCGATTTACAATATGCCGGAGAGCGTAAGTCTTTCTTCAACAAGATTTCTCGAACATTCAGGCTGGTAGACTGATGTATAAATATACTGAATAATAGATAAACGGAACACCAACTCAAATCTGAGTATCCACTAATATAATAATATTAAAACTGGCAGAAAAGAACTACAGGATTAGTAAAACAAAATCCATTCTAATAATCTTTGTTTAGGTTTGGATTCGAAACTGTGAAGATATGACAAACTTTGGGAAATCTATAATGAGTGAAATTTCGTTGAAAGGCACAAATGTAGCGTAGCTTATTTAATTAGAGCTTGCCGGATATAATGTTAGATCCCGCTGCTCTGACGTGGGTTCTCGTGGGAGAGGACAAGTTTTTCTTTGATGAGATTTCTCGAACATTCCTGACAGTAGACGAAACAATGAAATAAATATACTATTTAATAAATGAACTGATTGCCTACTCAAATTTTACTGTTTAAAGTTATAATAGCATGCGTATATGAAATTCAGAGAAATAAAATTAAATATTGTTCATTAAAAAGAACAGAGATAAAATATTTATTAATCTTTTAAGGATTTGAATCAACAAAAATGTCGTAGAACACAACGTTAAGAACAACCTCTTGTGCAACAAGCGTTATGGGTTTTGATCAGCCCTCTCCATTGCTGGCGTCTAACTGCCGTTACACTCAGAATCAATGAAGTCCTTGACGGCACACATACGGCAAGACCCATAGCAGGGTTCATTTCTTAAACAATCCTTTTTCTGATTTATATTAATGATTTACCTAAATACTCCCGTCATTTATAAAAGTCTATGTCGATGATACGACGATATACAAGCGTACGTCTAAACGTCTTGATGATAAGAGACTGGCAGCTGACCTATCTTTCATTCTAACATTAACTTTTCATTGGCGTGAAAACTGGCAAGTTTCGAAAACAAACTGGTTATATTCCATCACCGCTGTTCAGAACACGAATTACCGTCAGTGATGAACAGATGTCAACTCGAAGAGTCACCGTACTTTGATAGGATATTGGGCCTCAAATTCACTCTCGACCTCAAGTGGAATCCCTATATACGATCAATCGTTTAGCGATGCAGATAAAATGATCGGTTGCCTGTACCTCTCTAGTAAGTACTTGATTCCTTATTGCAATCCTCTAAATTTATTAGCGCCAGATCAGACCGAAAGGGAGTACTTTTGCAATATTTTGACCAAGAGCGTCCTTGTTGGAGGAGAATTATTTTCCACACTGCAATAACTCTCCAGAGGTGGGATGTGTCGAGCCTTTCAGTGCTCTATCGCTACTACCATAGATAGTGCTCGGGATCAACTGCATCTCTTCGTTCCACAATGTCTGACTTTCACGGCTACGACTGACCATGCCACTTACATAGTAACAATCCACCCTCGGATCATCTCAAACAGCTTATTCCCAACGACCACAGCCCTATGGAACAGGTACCCAAGAGGATGCTAACCTGAAATAACCTGAACAAAACTATATTCAACAGTTATATTCCACTCCTATCGATACGTACTACACACTAACAAAACTCACTAGCTCTAATCTAGTGCTGAAGAATTTTTCTTTTTCTAATATATATATATATATATATATATATATATATATATATATATATATATATATATATATATATGCATGTATATGTACATATATATTATATATATATATACATAACATTTATATATATATAGAGAGAGATAGATAGATAGACAGATAGATAGAATGATAGATAGCTATAGATATATAGATATAGATATTGTCCAAGCACTTAAATACAGAACAAGAATATTAAATACAATTATTTGACAAGTTTAATATTTATTTATTCAAATATTCGAGAGTGTGTTTATCCAGCCAAATCTAAAAACTACAATGATTACGACAAAATAAATATATATACAGACACAGTAACACCCTAAAGGGCAGTTGTCTGTATATGTGTGTCTGTTTGCCTCTGTGTGTGTGTGTGTGTGTGTGTATGTGTGCGCGCGCGCGTATTATTAATATTTTTCAGTATCTGATGAAAAATATATTTTATTCAATCTTTAAAAATATGTTCATCGTTTTATTGGTTTATAACTAACATGAAAATGTAAATAATTTTAAATTAATTATTATTAAAGCGAAAATCTATAGCGAGCCTTCTTTTTTCGAAAATGAATTTAAAATAAATATAGTTAAATTCGTAAAACGAATATTCAACACAACTCATGTTGCCCTTAACTCATTTCTTTCGCTTCTAATTTTTATTATACTAAAGTTTTCTTTTCTTTTCAAATAAAATATTTCTTGAAATGTAAACAACCGATTTTCAAAACTAAATTCTTAAATGTATCTTCCTTCTACTGTCTTTCAAAATAATTATTAATTAAATTCATTTACAGAGAAATGTTTGCTTCTTTAATTTAATGTTTAAAAGAATATCTTTATTTAAAGTGCCTTTTTGAATATACATATGCATCCCACCGAACGGAGTATTGGTAGTGTGGTATATTCCTAAATTAAGGTAATTTGTAACAAATCAAATAAAGAATAAAGTTTATTTTTTAATGATTGAATAAATAATTATTTAATTCTCACATAAAATATCCCCAATTAACATACCTAAACTATCGGACATAAATAAAAATGCTGACTAGATGGACAAATGCACACACCCATGCACACATAGTAATAACCAGATCTCACATGTACTAAATACAATTCAGACACACAAAAACAAAATTATTATTCACACGAACGCTGAATGAAGAAAAAATACAAGTTAAGTATGCTTAAACAATGAAAAAACAAAGGAAAACAACCAAACAAAAAAATGAGGATTTTCTTTTCTAATTCATATTCCTTTCCTGGTGAAGCTAAAATGCGAAATGTGTTAAATTTAAAAAATTGTCTTATATTTTAATTATCCTCATTTGTACATGACTTTGAGACCCGATTAGCCAGGAAGAATACTTTCTGATGTCATGGCCGAGAGTGAGGCGATCCCAGCGTGCAGAAACTTTGGAAAGTGCCTGGAAACCATACCACGGGTTGACCCAATCCTTTTGAATGAAATTGGGTAGACGGAACAATTGGGGAGAGGGGTGTCGATAGCTTTGCTAGCACGAAGTCACAAGTCATCGTGATCGAGGGTTTGAGTGTGATGGCCTTGTTCAGATTATTGATCACGCTAGATAGCACGCTCTCCCACAAACTGTAAGTAAAGTCTGCGCAGCGTAGCTGCAGTATAAACCCCTGGTTGGCTCTGTGTGTAGAACAAAACAGAAATGAGCCAGATCAAGCGTCTGCAATAGGGATTGGCTAATAATTTACTACAATTGAAAAACAATCTAATTTACTTCATCACGCATGATGATTTCCAGAAAATATATATTGGTGAAACATCAAGTATTTTAAATAAAGTATTATAGGAACACAAAAGAAATATTAAAAAAAATATTTTGTTGCGTGAATGCTTGATTTGTTTATGTAGAAATCACGTGTCTCCTGGAATAATTTTCCCGGAAAAAAATTATTGTGGATTTGAATATGTGTCCCAGTAATAAATGAATAAGACACAACAGTATATAAAACAAAAGTATACAATGACAATAGAAGAAGAAAACATTTAAAGACCAATTACACAGAAAGAATTTAACCTGGAGATTGTGAATATGTGCATGAAATTTGTGTCAGAGAACTCCAAGAGAAAAGTAATTGAAACGAAAGTGTCGTGCGCCAGACATTTCGACCACCAGCGATTACATGCTACAGCCAGATTTGGAGGAAAGGAAATATAATTTCCTATTTATAGACCTAAAGAGCGTCCCCTAGTGGCGGCGTTTAATTAAGTCATGTGAGGTAATTCACATATAAAACGCATTAGTTGCTCAGCGTAAGGAGATTAACCACAATTTCCCTATAAAAACTGCTACTCTAATTAAAAGAGAATACCATTCACTAAGACGAAAATATTTAGAAAGTGCTTCTTTAATCGTTAGTTCATCCCCAGTAAATTTGCCCTTAGTTGCTTACAACGTTTCATCATATTTAGCAGATCTGTTGTCGCAAGCGAGGCTATTTACTAACAAAGACAAAAGAAAAAAAGAAAAACGAAGTGAAATTGGCTATGTTATATAAAACTCCAAAATATACTTCAAACAAAACACCAAAAAAATATCCCTTTTTTTAAAATTTAAAGTTTACAGGGTCTGTTATCTTTGTGTATGTGTAGTCCCTTATACATAAGTCCCCTATAATAGGTTACATATGTAAAACCTTGTCATAGTTCCCAAATGCAGACAAAAGAATATTCTCTGCCATACTGGAAACATTTAACACTTAGTAATCCATGATAGGGACGAAAGCTCTTGAGAAAAATAAGAACAACACATAACATTCTGATATATTTTGTATAATGATGCGATTTATCAACAAAATGTTATACCGAATATATATATATATATATATATATATATATATATATATATATATATAATTATTTATTTAAATATTATAACATAAATATGTTATAAAGTCACTACAAAAATAGCCATTTTGTTTCAACACTTCTGGTGTTTTTTAAATGTTGCAAATTAATTAACGATCCTTCGCTACGGGTAAACGCTGTTACATAAGCTAGAATGACCAATCAAAATACATATATATATATATATATATATATATATATATATATATATATATATATATATATATATATATATATATATATGACGTCATGCTCTAAGAAATGGACAAAGTCCGACAATTATTCTAATATATTGTTATAGGTTATTTATATAGACCAAATATTTTAGTAAATGGTCTGTTGATGATAAACAGTGTTAACTTCTTGGACGTTCAGGCCGGTAAAGTTTGTTAATACTGTTTATTATAAACAGAGGATTTACTCAAATATGAACGTCTTTATAGATAACGTATAACTGTAATCTATCTATCTATCTATCTATCTATCTATCTATATATATATATATATATATATATATATATATATATATGTGTGTGTGTGTGTGTGTGTGTGTGTGTGTGTGTGTGTGTGTGTGTACGTACTTGTGTGTGCGTGAGTGTGTGTATGACGAGAATATATTCAGGAAATTGTGTTATTGAGGTTACCGCTCTCGGAAGGCTATCCAAACATGGTGTATATTTGGAAAGAGCCCGAAAATCACATAATGGGATAATGCAAGCTTTGTGAGTGAAACGGAGTATAGTTAACTATTCGGAACCGGTGGGTAGTTATGCTAGCACTAAGTCACAAGTCATCGTGGCCGAGGTTTGAGCATACTAACTTTGTTCGAGCTCCGCATTATGCTCTCTCACCCAGAAATTGTAACAAATACGGGCTCGGTTGTTTGGGCTTTGTCGATGCTAAACAGAACAGAAATGTACCCGAGCAGGTGTCTGCGATTGATACTGGCTAGTAAACGAAAGTAGATGGTCATTTTAATTAAAAACTAATAATTGGTTCATATTTTACATAATGCTCTTTTCAAATGTCTTATTTCAAGAAAAATATTCACTCAAGTTTTTTAATCCTTAATAAATTACTTTTATTCGGTTATAAAAACTTTATGTTTTTCTGGTGCTGAGTTGTCTCAGTCCTGAGTTGTTCCATCGCCCAGTCGGCGCTGTTCAGTTAGCGGTGTTGAGTCGTACCTTCCAGCCCTGGAGTGCTCTCAACTGACAAAACAAAGATAAAGACGAGGAGAAAAATAGTTAAAAAATCAAAATAAAACAGCTGCAACCGGTAACACTGTCTGTACGAATATAACTTAGTCGCAATGTCTATTTCATTTTCCTTATTTTTTAATAATGTTTTTATATAGGCGTGTTTAGAGTTAGGTTTCATCTTTTTTACTTATAAACTCATTTTAACAATTTTTAAAATGCTACTTTGACAACGAATATCTTTATATCTTCATATTTATTGACAATTTTTTAATTGATTTTAACTTGAGTTGATATTAATATCCCTACTCCCAGATTAACCTTTAGTGAGTTATCACTAATACAGTATTTCTCATCTGGCTTGTAAGGAGTTCAAGACTTATTCGACATTCTTCCTAAAGATAGTTCTTGATAAAGCGTCCAGTCTCCTGTATTATGAAGAGGTTAATGAGTAGATAGATTCGGCTATAGCCCGACCAGCCCTTCTTCCATATCTATTGAACAGGAGTAGATTTATTATGCCTTGTTTCCTGTTCTTTTTTCTTCCATCGTCATAATGAGTTAACTATTGTAAGTTTTTGATGATCTGACTGATCAGTTGCAGCTAACTTTCATTATGAGGATGCTAGGTCGGCATCTTCTTGGTAGCTGCATCTGATAAGTAGTAAGTAGCCCGAACTCTTTGGTAGCACTTAGAAAAGCTACTCTAATCAACAGTTCATAACACCAGGGTATTTTTTGTGTCATACTGCGCATGATTAGGCGTCCCTGTGTGTATTTCCGGTAAGCAAAACTAAACATACATTAAGCTTTAGACTTAACCATCTACTGGCCTGTGTGTATTGCCATTGATGGTAGCGTAATTATTCTGATATTTTTTTTCACATAAAAATATCATCATGGACTATACACCGAAAAGAAATGAGTAAACTAGTAAACGAAATATCATCTCAAACATTCTTTCTACAATATTCGCACGAAATGCGTTTCAATTTATATAGAATTTTTTTAATTTATATTAAACGGATTATTGTCCTCATATTTGTCGCCATATTTATTACAACGGTCGAAACGTTGAAATGAATATGGCGACAAAGATGAGGACAATAGTCCAAATAACGTAAATAATGTACATAATACCTCATCTGAGAAATATAGACAAATGCAGAATCTTTTCTCTTGAAAAGTTCTTAAGGTATCTTCGCATTTTTCGAAAGTAAATGAAATTCTTCTATAACTACCAATGAATTTTCTATTCTAGACTATCGTCCTCTTTGCCGAAAAGATTTTAGCCTACATATGCATGTTGGTTTAAGCATTCCAATCTTACTGACATAGCCGGTATTCAAACTATGAATTTTGAATCTCTTGGCCAAATAGTGGATTTCCCTTCTCATGTTCCTCATGATTGTGATTAACATCTTTCTTTACTCGATTTATTCCTTCCCTTCATTCTTATCTCTTGTCGTGCATAACAACACCGTCCTCTTGGCAATTCGAATGACGCAGTACCGAAGTGACAAGTATTTCTGTTGGTATTTCTTTTATATCGTCTATTAGAAACGTACCTTTTATTTACAAGAATTATTCCTTCTACAAGTGTACAGATTGTGATCTAATTCGTGAATTTCCTGGAGTTGTCCCTTGGATTAACCTACCCTTTGAGAATTGCATCACAGAGGTTTCTTCTTGTGCCAACACTGGTATCGATGTTTTTTCCTTCACCGATATCATAGCGGGAAAGAAAATCTTCTTTCTTCACGCAAACCTGTTCTATCCCACAGGAATCAGTTCTTCCGGTTGTTCTAGCGTGATAGTTCCGGTCACAACGGAAGCATATTAGCGCCTGCTATTAAACAATTATCAACGTGTAAACGAAGAGGTTACGTATTTGAGGATGGAATTAGCCACCGTTTAGCTTCTAAAATATGATGGTCGTTACTACTGTCGGCTCTGTAATAATGTATTAAATAAGAGGAAATATCTGGGATATAAACTTCCTCTTATTTAAGATATTATTATACATTGTTATACATTATTCTCCTCTTTTTGACCTATTAACTCCTTCGATTGATAAAATAGAATGATATTCACGTGTATTCTCCTCAAATTCTATTCTTGAATCATCTGGACTATATTTACCAGACTTTTCACTTATTAAATGATATGCATGCATCCATGATAGCTGCCTATATCTCTAAAGTAGATCACATCCAATCACGATCCTATCCCTACAATAGTCATTAAAATGTGTTCCCGAATTGGCTTCTCTTCTCTCTAAACCTAAAATAAGTGCTTTGCTGTTTCTTGCTTTCTTGGTCGTTAGAAATCTATGTTTAAGAACTCAGCCGAACCATCAAATCGTTCTAAATGTCGGCCTATTAGACTTCAACCACTTTTTGGCAAATACTAGAATCTCTAATCAACTCAGAATTATGTAAGATTCTCACCTCGCAGGGTCTTCTTACAGATAACCAATATATATTTCATATTTTTATGTCAACTCATGATGTGATAACGGTTATTGCTGAAAGAGTTTATCAAGATTAGATAAGAAGTGTAAATTTCGGACTGCAACTTCGAATATCACGAAGGCTTTTAATAGGGTTTAGCATACTGGTATTCTTAACATGTTGAAGGTTTATGGTATTCCTGGACGAATATCTTATCGAATCGCAAAATTTAAAGTGATCCTGAATGGCAACAATTCTAGATCTTTTGACATTAATGCAGGCGTCTTCCAGGGTTCTCTTCTTGGATTCACGTTGTTCCTAATTTCCATCAGCAAACTCCCTGATAGCCTCAGTTCTCAACTCGGTATCTATGACACAACCATTAACTCCTGTCTTAATAACATGTCTGAGCGGTGAATATGGGAGGACAATTTCGATTCATATTACACCGTCACTTGCCGAAGATGTGATTATAGCCTCGATTCTCTCCTATATTAAGAATAGAGGAAGGAAAATATATATTTGCCATTGATTTTATGGTGAATATCCGTGATAGGTAGACATTATAAGTAAACCCTTAGAGACGTGCTGCCCAATACGTAAACGAAAAATATATTCTTGTACACAGAATTGATCACTTAACTTCACTTCCACTTATCTAATTAGTGTGACACATAACAAGCTTTCAATAAAAACACAATATGTACATATAAAAATTTTCGGATACCCGACGTGAAGAGAAGATGCTTTACTGAGTCGCGGGTAAACACGGCTCTTACAAATCAAGTTCTTTGTGAGTAATGACCGTATTTATAAACTCTATAAAATTTAGTTTTCAAATTCGAAAAGAAGGCATATACATATTGTTAGTAAGTTATGTTATCGAAAATAAAGTTGACTTATATTCTTTAAACATTTCTGGGGTCGTATTTATTTATTTTATTGCAAAAATTCGGATAATAATCTGAATCGGCAGAATATACTATCAAGACGGTCTTCATAAATTTTAGGACACACAACAGTAATATAAATCATATAGTGTAAACTTAAGTAAAGAGAAAATCATCTATTTTAGATATGGATTATTGATTGAGTCAGAGGTCTATTTCTGGTCCCAAAAATAATTTTCCTCTTCGCTCATTCCGAACACTTAACTAATTATGAAATAAATTCAGTATATTCACACATGATATAATTCTGCTACTTCTGAAGCTAGAACATATTTTTTTAAAGTAGCCTTCAGCATTTATTATTAAATTTTGTTTTGTAGAAGTTCCTGATTTTTTTCTTCTAATATACCATTTTTCTTGAATGGACAAGGCGTGAAAATGTCAGAAGTCACGCTGCCCAGGTGGGCGAAATGAGTGGTAATTTTCTCACGAGAAGAGACCAACGTAGCCGCTCACGCTGCGTTAAATTAAGGAGGTGTGCAAAAGTAATTTACGTGTGAAATTCTAAGGAAGGAATCGATTGAAACTCTCCAGAATACTTTTTAATTCGCCTCCACACCTTTATCAAAAATGAAAATTGCGTATGCAAAACACTTACACAGTAATTCACATCTACCAAAATTGTGGATATATGTAAAGGGGTATATTAAGTAATATTTTTAGAAGGAAGATACCGAAAAAATATATTATCGTAGACGGAATTTTATTTACACACAAATTAACACACAAACAAAAGCAAATTCTGTTTCACGCTTGAATGCAACATTCAGGCCATGTCTGATTTAAATATTACTTTCAAACATGAAACATCTCTTATGAATATATATATATATATATATATATATAAATACAAATACATATATATATATATATATATGATATATGATATATGTATATATAAGATATATATATATATATATATATATATATGAGATATACATATATATATATATGATATATATAAGATATATTTATATGTGTATGTGTGAGTGTGTGTGCATATATGTGTGTGTATGCAAACGTACAGACAAAGACACACACAGACAGTCAGACAGACATTTGTATCTATATATATATGTAGCAAACAGTAAAATTATATCTCATATATATATATATATATATATATATATATATATATATATATATATATATATATATATATATATATACATATATATACACACACACACATATATATATATATATATATATATATATATATATATATATGTGTGTGTGTGTGTGTGTGTGTGTGTAAGTATATATATAAGATGTTCCAGAAAAAACTGTTGATGTATGAATGGCGGCTGCAATTATCTATTTCAGTAGTAAGCGGGTAGGACAAAAAATTTGTCTTGGATAAATCAAGATATTTTCTTAATATCAAAAGTACACGGAATAAAGGAATATCAATATTATAACTTTCTTTCTCTCTTTTAAAAGCATACTAAGAATCTTGTCCGTGAATATGAGAGGATCATGTTAAAATAAGTAGAAAATAATTGCATAAATTATTTAATGAGACAGGTCTTAATAAAACTATGCTGCCAGTTTGAATAGGACCTATGATGAAATGACAATAATTGATATGATAATATATATATATATATACATATATATATATATATATATATATATATATATATATATATATATATATATATATATATATGAATGAATGAAATTAATCATATTTTGAGTATTTAGGAAAATGACTATAGTATTTCATCAAGTCTAGAAGAATGCTCAACAGAAAGCATTGGACATAGCCGTTTCTTTCTATTTTAGGACTCATCATCACTACCGACATTCGAACCCAGGAGAAAGGAAAGATGTGACTCTTGGGGCACAATCCAATGGGTTATGAATACATGGATGAATATCAACACTGAAATTGAGAGTAACGGCGCTATATCGAGATGGATCCGCGCTGCTGATGAATCCTAAAATGTGTCGAAACGAATGTCCAGTGGTTTCTGCATTGTGTTGAGGAATCTTCTCGTCTCGATGAATTACTCTACATACATACATACATACATACATACATATATATATATATATATATATATATATATATATATATATATATATATATATACATACATATATATATATATATGTGTGTGTGTGTGTGTGTGTGTGTGTGTGTGGTTGTGTGTGTGTGTGTGTAACGCTGATCTGCAACTTTAAAATCTTCCTCTATTCATATACACACTCGCTCATACACACAAGCACGCATATATATGCATGTATATACAGACACAAACACACGCACTCACACACACACACACGCATATATATATATATATATATATATATATATATAGAGAGAGAGAGAGAGAGAGAGAGCTAGAGAGATATAAAGAGGGGCGAGAGAGAATGACTGAGTATATTAGACAATATCAATGACTGAGTATATTAGACAATATCAATGGATGCCTAGAGCAATAAATATTAAGACATTTTCAAAAATATTCACTATCGTTCTAAACTCTTATCTTGACAACAAGTCGCGTTGACATCGCGAAATTTTTACGCTGTTTGGATAATTATTAAGAATTGTTTCTTAAATTTATTGATTACATATATATATATATATATATATATATATATATATATATATATATATATATATATATATATATATATATATATATATATATATATACTATGCAATAGATGATGTATCCAAATAAAAATATACGGTCGAAAAGTGTAATTGGAGAGGTTATATATTTTTTCCTATAGCTTATTAGAATTTCTTTTTTCTGATACATATACAATATTAGCACTCTTAACTGAAAACAATTTATGAATTTCCATATAGATTTTTTCTAATCTTCGTATTTATGTGTAATGTTCCCAAATTTTATGGTTATACATCCATTCCGTATCACTGCGCCGAAATACTCTTTTGTAATACTAATGAAAATAAAAAAAAAATCGGCATTATATTTGGTGTAAAGAATTTTAAGCAACTGAAGGAATTTTTATTGTGATATAATTTCTTATTAAAAACGTTATAATTATGAGGTACATATGTCTGAGTTTACATCTTAACCCAACATTGAAATTTGCCTCTCAGTTTCCATTTCTGTCAAGAGAGACATTTTCTTAAATATATATCCGGGTTAGAAGAGGGTGTTTATTTCAATTTAAATAACCTGAATTCCTACTTGAATACGTGTAAACATTGGTAAGAGTAATATTTATACACACACTCACACACATATAGATACATACATGTGTGTGTGGGAATGCGTGTGTGTGCGTGCAGAAGGAATTCACTGATGGAGTGCACCTACCGAGGACTTTGGCTCCATTATCAATGAAAAACCAGGGCCACACTCATTCCGTCGTTTAAAAATGATTCCTTATAACAGAAAACGGTTGAGGCTCGGACATGCAGACTACGAAGTTGAAAAAGTATCCGTATTTGCTACCAAGGGATTATCGTACCTGCCTTCGAAAGAATTTAATATCTATCAATGGCAATGAACAAGGATCGAGACATCGAAAGCTGATTGCGTGAAGTGTGAGTTTGCGTCAATTTGGACGTGTTTTACAGATTCGTGATATTTCACTTTATATATAATACAATATATATATATATATATATATATATATATATATATATATATATATATATATATATATATATATATATATATATATGTATGTGTGTGTGTGTGTGTGTGTGTGTGTGTGTGTGTGTATGTATATATATATATATATATATATGCATGTGTGTGTGTATGTATGTGTGTATGTATGTATATATATATATATATATATATATATATATATATTTCATTGCTAGGTAACTCTATCGACGGATGCCTAATTCTCCCCTCTTAATTTTCTTTCTCGCTCATACGTTATCTACCCCCCCCCCCCCATCCCCTCTATCTCTCCCTTTCTACTTCCCACCCAGAAATCTTTTCTTTTTAAAGTTTGGAATGATTTTTTATTTATTTTTCTTTCTTCCTCTTTTAATATAATCATGTGTTTCCCTTTCCTTTTATCTTCTTTTTCTTTCTCTCCCTCTTCTGGACGGATTGTCTCCATTCATGAAAATAACTTCGATCTGAATAGAGGATTATTTGTAAATATTCATGAAATAAATTATAACCGAAAGGATTTTTAAGGATCATCTGTAATTTTGATTATATATATATATATATATATATATATATATATATATATATATATATATATATATATATATGTGTGTGTGTGTGTGTGTGTGTGCGCAGTGTGTCCATAAAGTTCGTGTGCATTTTAAAAAATTATAACTTTATTTGTATTTGCTTTAGAAATAATTTGTAAAATGGATTAGAAAGAAGTAAATCTATATTTGTTAATGTTTTATTGAAATTTTATATAAGTTTCCACATGTCCTCCATTATTAGCAATACAAAGTGTAATACGATTTTGCAGTTCACGTAAAACATTTGCCAACTGATTTACAGTAATGCCTGAAATCACATTAGCTATTTTAGCTATAATTAAAACTAGGTACATTAAACTTTATAACATTTTTTACAGATTATTTCTATCCCAAATACAAATAAAGTTACTCGTTTTTTAAAATGCACACGAAATTTATGGACATAAAGTATATATATATATATATATATATATATATATATATATATATGAAGAAGAACAAACCACTTTAAGGCTCCATGTAATACTTTATTTCAACATAGCCCTTTTAAAGGACGGTGAATCATCAGACTACACAAACTCGAACCAACATAACGAGTTAATTTTTAAATGTAGACATAAAAACCACCTCAATCTAATTAAATATATTTAGAAATATATATATAGAAAGGAAAATATTATGTTATTTTTGATTTTGGAAATGATTTTATGCACACATGAATGCAGACACATAATTGTATGTATACACATATGTAGTTGAACTTGAACATTGATATGTAGTTTTATGTGTATATGTATATGCATTTGTATACAGATGTATGTATGCATATATATGTATATATGTTTTGTAGGTGCATATGTAAAATATATATATATATATATATATATATATATATATATGTGTGTGTGTGTGTATATATATATAGGTGTATTTGTAAGTTTAGGTAGGTATGTTTGTATATGTATGTGTGTATATATATATATATATATATATCGTGTCATATATATAGGATTTCATGTGGTCTGTGTATGTATACATATGTTTATATACATGTAAGTATTTGTGAGTTCGTATATGTAATATTTGTGAATATATGTAAAATATAGTAATATAAATACGTATGCAGGCATAGGTATTTATGGGTCTAGATCTGTATATGTATATAAAGTATTCTAAGGGAAGGACTTAAATTTCCTTTATTAACGTTTACTCTTATTTTCTCTTTTCATATTCTCTAATTAGAATTCTGAGATTGAAATCTGTTTATCATCTGGAGTTAATTTCATTTTAAATTCCTAATTTAATTTAAATTTAAGTATGTTACTCTTTAACTATCAATATTGATAGTAAAATATAAAAATTAAGTCATCAACTAACGTTAAACATTAACTGTGAAAATTAAGGAAAAATTTAAATAGATATAAATATCAATATATGTAAATATTTGATACATGAATATACATAGGTGCCTGTGTATATCGATACATGTGTATGTGCCTATGTGTGTAATTGCACATGTAAATGAACGTATGTATATGTGAGATTTACGTAAGTGTATGTGTGATATATATATATATATATATATATATATATATATATATATATATATATATATATATATATATATATATATGATAAAACAAAATATTTAATATTGCCTTCAAATATTACTCCATCTCAATTTAGAACCTTTAACTTTAAGTAAAAATTTTTACTCATCTAAAAATAGCCACAAATGACATTCATGAATTAGCTTCTATCTGATAGTGATGTTGCCTTAACAATCATTTACAACATTAACAGATTACTATCAGTAAACTGTTATATTTTAAATAATATTTTTAAGGTATTTTCTATGAATGTGTTTTTAAATATACTATTTAACTCATATTAAATCCCTAAATTATTTGTAAAAGAGTTAAATATTGAAATTGCTAGCAAGCATCAAATTAATTTCTTCGTGGATTTTTTAAACATTTAAATAATTATCAAACTTTAAAATCTGTTTTTTTACATAAATTACTAAACATTACCACCCCTTCTTTCTTTCTTTTTTTCTTTTTATGTATCTCTCTCCTCCCCCTTCCCTTTCAATATATCACTTCCGTTAATTTAACCGATTAAATAGGTCAATGTCTTGTCCCTCCTCCCCTAATACCAAGTATGATAGATAGAAATATTAAAAGAAACCCTCTCTAAACTCGATCATGTCTCTCAAACCACTCCTATCTACCCTCTCTGTTAAATTACATAAATTTAATACTACCTGTCAAAAGTGTAAATTTTAATTTCATTTTTCATTTCACCTTTTGGAAATGGAGTCTGTTGATCCAGCGCTCTTAAAAGGGCTATGGTGAAATAAAGTATTACATGGAGCCTTAAAGTTGTTTGTTTTTCTTCAAATTATTAGCTCTGAATTCACATTGACCTCTCAGGATTTCATCGTCCTTGGGACTACCCATACAGATTACCAAGTTTTTCGTAGCTTAACTATATATATATATATATATATATATATATATATATATATATATATATATATATATATATATATATATATATATATATATATATATATATACATACATATATATATATATATATATATATATATACATATATATATATATATATATATATATATATACATACATATATATATATATATATATACATATATATATATATATATATATACATATATATATATATATATATATATATATATATATATATATATATATATATATATATATATATATATAGTAGGTGGTTGTTGTAGTTATATATGTCCGTATATATTAATATAAAAATATTTTAAGACTCTAGTAAACGTTATAGATATTTTAAGCACTGGGTTTGGTTGGCAAATTTTAATTTCTTCAAATGTTCAAATATAAACGATGCATATATAACTGTTGATATATGATTAACTTTATAAATAATTCCTTGTAAACATCTTCACTCCTAAACTCGAAAAGTTATATTTCATTTGTTCTATTTGCTTTGACCTCATGCAGTGAAATCGTAGTAAGATTCACCACAAAAACAACGGGTACGTTTCACTTACGCTAGATATTAAGTATATAGTTATTTTCAGAAATGTTCTATAGTCAACCATACATTTATGGTGGATTTTGCTTCCTTTCGGTTGCTTCGATTATTTGAACCTATTTTCCGGTGTGATGGATATATCAAAATGTTTTCCAAGAAAAAATCAATTTTTTTTCTTTTGGGAAATGTTCAACAAGTTTTAATATCTTCCAGCATCTATTTCATAAAAAAACTGATTATCAAAACAACGGGGTGCAGAATTAATTTCAACTCAAAACTAATTTCAACTCGTAACTAAATTCAACTCAGACCTAATCGAAAAAATTATTAGAATAAAGTTATATTTTGCAGCATAACACAAAGCCTCATATCTTGTTTTGAAACTGTTTAATGTTTTTATATTGTAATTTATGATAGAGATCTCTATTTACGAACGCGAAATCTGTGAAATTTTCAGTACACAGATTTAAATTTCAATAAATCTGTTAAGTTTTCATACGAAATTAAAATGAAAGTTTTTGATTTTCTTAAATTTTGAACAATAACAGGTTCTTGTGAACGAGAGATTTTACAAAAAAAAATGAAGAAAAAAACACCTAAGCAATATACTGTTTTGCTACGAAAATATTGCATTTTTATTGGATCAGACTTAAATGAATAAAAGTAAATAACTAAAAGTACCACTTTATTCATTTGTAACAAAAAAAGAATGAAAGTCGCAGGAAAGATGAATTCTGAATTCTCTTATCAGCTAAGGATTTTTAATGATAAATTAAAAAAATAACACTAACTCATTACATTTTGTTTAGGAATTCACGGACATGTTTGTTTTTAAATCGAGTTGAAATTACGTTCAAGTTGAAATTATTTCCGAAGTGAAATTAGTTCCGAGTTGAAATTGGATCTGTCACTCAAAACAATATTTAAAATGTATGGCTTAGTTTTTATATACTTTTTATATACTTTGCTTCAGTAAGATATTTAACAAATATTATGTCATCTCAATATTATATATATTTTAGAAATATGAATAATTTTTTGCATAAAGTTTTCATGTTCGTAAATTTTTTTTTTTAAGCTTATCACCCCAAGCAAGGCTGGAAGCCACTAGCACGCAAGGGGTTACAGAAGGTTTGGAGGGAGAGCAGATAGGAGTGGTAAAGGAGAGGATGTGGAGAAAGATAGTGGATCGATCAAGGCAAGGGGGTTACAGAAGATTTGGAGCGAGAGCCGATAGGTATGAAAGGTGAAAGGATGTGGAGAAGGGAAGTGGATAGATCAAGGCAACTTGAGATGTCGATTGACGTTACACTTAAATAGTTGGAGATTGTATTTGTCAGGGAAACAGGAATAAGGAAGGGAGTTCCACAGGCGAGAGGTGCGAGACATGAAGCTATTGGAGTAGAAGAGACGTCTACATCTAACAGTTTCAACGGTGTAGGGGTGGGAACGGGATGCCAGCCTCGTAGGACGTTTAAATTCATGAGGCCTAGGAACCAGCGAAAGCAGCTCCTCGGAGCAATTACCGTGAAAGTATTTGTAAAAAAGACAGAGCGTGGCAACGTTGCGTCTGTGAGAGAGCGACTGCAGACGAGATGACAGATCAGGGCCAATTACATTGCATATCCGTCTCTACGAGGCTTGTAATTTATACGAAATTGTGAATCAAATATCTACTTAGATTCGGTTCACATTCCAACCTACTACGTCCTGGTTATGACGATAAACTACATCCGGCGGCATATTATAATCTTGATTCATTATTTTAAAACATTCTGAAAGCTTAAACCATAAATAAAATGATACATTTAACATATCCATTTTAGTTGTATATTCAAGATCACAGTAAGGTGTTTTTGAGGAGATTGCAACCGCCTCTAATTTGCTGTTGTCCCTTGTTTCACCCAGACACGGGGTTGGAGCATCTTTTAGAGTCCCAGGTATGGGCAAATAGTTAACCCCCAAACTCGGGTCAAATAACTAGGAAAGGGTATATATATATATATATATATATATATATATATATATATATATATATATATATATATATATATATATATATATATATATATATATATATATATATATATATTATAGTAAAACAATATAGCTTGAAAAAAGTTACCACCATTTTTGGAAAAAAATTGCCAGCAATACAATTTTTGAAAAATATATTTCCAGCAATATATCTTTTGATAAAAAAATATTTCCAGGTACAATAATAAAAGATTATTAACAGCTATACATTTAAAAAACTGTTACCAGCAATACATGAACAAACTATTATTACCAGCAACTATACGTTTTTGAAAAGAAAAAAAAATCTTACCAGCAATATATTTTTTAAGTACATGTCGGCATAAAATAAACCATTGATGTTAATATGCCGTTAAACAAAGGAAACGAAACCATCCAACTTAATAAAAATAATATTATACAGATTTATATCTTCCATTAGATTCTGCCAAATATATAAAAGTAGAACTATTTTCATATTAACATTATTCGGAATGTTGTCATTATCTTTATTGTAATATTCACTACGCTTCGGCCGCTGTAGGCTCAGGTCTTCTTCAGGCCATATACTTTGTAATTTTGAACGAAACGCTTTATTTTGTCCACGGGGTTAGATTTTTCTAGTTCCACGTGCCATGGTATTCAACCAAGTGGATAAAAGCTTTAGTTAACGTAATCAAAAAAGTGACTTGATCCAAAGGGCTATGAGTTCCATACGTGCCCATGGCACATGTGAATTTGTAGAGATAAATTACTAAAGGGAAATAAGTGAAAGAAGAGTCATGGTACGTAAAAATAAAACGATTTTTCCCCGTGGACTAAATAAATGGTTCGGTTTGAGATTCCAGTGTATGTCATCTGAAGAATACCGGAGCCTTATAACGAATGGAACGTCGGGAATATGACAGTAAAGATGAGGACATCAATTCGAATAGTATAAATAGCGTAAATAGTTACATCTCAAAAATATACACAAAATAGAATTATTCAAAAGTAAATGCACATTTCTTGTGAATTAATGTAATAAAATATAAATCCTGGTTTGGCATTCCGACAAAATATAATTGCAATCTTTAATTCGATTAACATATGGAATTCAAGTTTTTATTCTTATTGTCTTTGCATCTGTAAACAGTTTCTTACAATAATATTGTTTATATGTATATGTAAAGTAATACAGATGTTTCTATTGTACCAGATCGTTCATTAATATTCCAACCTAATGAGATTTTTATGATGAATTATTGTAACACGAAAAGGAATTCAGATGATTAGAAATATATTTGAATGATAATGAAACTTCACAAAGTTACAAAAACAGGAAATATTACGGTTTATAAATCCCTCGCTTATTAACAAATTGATTTATTATTTTAAAACATTGTGAAAGCTTAAACCATAAATGAAACGGATCCATTTAACATATCCATTGTACTTATGTATTCAACGAGATCACAGTACAGAGTGTAAGAAACTGAAAAAGGTTTTGAATACACTGGAAAACGACAAAACGAAAAGGAAGTAGGTAGAACTTTGTTTCACGAACATTAAAGAATGTTATACACCTGGAGAAGACTACGAGTAAAAACGAAAAACCAGAGCGGCTACATAAGGATGAATAAGAGATTCATGGATGCCGTTCTCCATATGAAAATATACGGTATGCCAATTGTGGGATCGATCACCTTTCAGGGATATATTTTACGAAACAACGAAATTAACAAAAGACAAAGCAGCACACAAAACAAATAAGACAGAGTTCTGTATGCGCTGAATTGAAATCAAATCAAATTCAGGACAAATCAAACATGACGAGATTATGGTCGGAAAATTAACGTTCTAAATAATCGAACACGTTCCAAAGTTTCTAGAAGAGCGACAAAAATATATTTCTGAATTAATTATATCAAGGTAAACATTGGAAATAGAATGTTGGAAGCCTTGCTAAAATTTGTAAAATGACAAATCAATATACATTTGTTAATTAAGCGAAACGAACTGAAATAAGTATTATTTAGTTCATCAAAAATCGTTCTAACGAATAAGTGTTAAATTCAGATGCAGTGCTCAACAATAAAATTTTGCAGCAACTGAAGCTTTCAGTAAGAACTGATCTCAATTGGGGTAAGTTTCTAATATGAAGTATTGACACCAGATGCAGATATTCTATAATTAATGCTCAAATCTGACGACATTCTTCAGTACAAAATGGTAACTGCGGATGAAATTATTCATTAAGAAAAGTCCTCGCTCTATTCATATGTTCAGTCAGAAATTTATTACCAGATGACATTGTCTATTAACAACTGTTCCACAAAATGCAATTCGTTCTTTATCAATTGTTCAAATCAGATATCGTGCTCATGAAGTTCTGTTTCCAGTTTAATTGTTCTATAACAAATCTTCCAATCAGCTAAAATTGTTCAGTAACAAAACTTCTCTCGATATGGTATTGTTCACTAATATCTATTCATACATAATGCGATTGTTATACAATTATCGCGCCAGATGCAATAACGCCGTAACATATGTTTACACCAGCCGCAAGTTTTCAATAACATCTACACCGTCGTGATGTGGTCAATACCTTTTCGCATCGGTCACAATTGTTCCGTTATTTCTTTTTAATAATTTTATTTCCATTCATTTTCAGAACCCTATTAACAAGAACGCATCTTTAGTGTTCCCCTGGATTTCTTTCCATGGGTTTCATAAAAACAAATGTCTAAATCTTTCGGCGATAGACATTTGGAATAGCTTAAATGAACTTAAAGAACGCATTCAGTCAGCGGGACAAGTGAATACTCTCGAATTGTTTCAAAATGTGATTCACAACGCTAAGGATAGATTTAAAATTTGCAACGATACAAACGAAACATTTCAGTGAACTTTTCATGTAAGATTTTGTTGAGTCTTGACTCATTGTTGAATCTCGACTAATGCATGGAATAATAATGCAACACAAAATGTACTTAGAACAAGAATGTATTATAACAAGAAAGTGTACACAATATTTACATATAGTCTTTCTGTATATTCTGGGAAGACGTTCCTGGAGAATGTGTTGACTAAGTCGCAGTCGGGCAGAGTCTCTAGCTGGATCTCTGTATTCGCTCACCGTCTTCCGGTACCAACCATTATTTATATAGTCGGTAGTCACCTATGCAGATTAGGTGGATCCTACCACAACACCCCCCTCCCAAGCCTTGGAATCCTTTTTGGATTTCAACTGGCTTCCTATATGGGATGATGATTCTGGTTATTTCTTTGTAGATCCCCTTTGCATACTTCCTATGTATATGTCAATCTGCTTAATTTTAATATCTTTTTTTTTCCCATGCCTATCAAGTTCTTCGTTAACTTTCTCTACACTTGCGAAAGATACGTTACGTTTCTTTTTAAATATAGGCATAGTATTTTCCTTTAATTCAAATTTAGCTTCAAACTTGTTACATCTTCTAAGACCAGGTGAGAAGGTTTCCGGAAACATTTTCTTTAATTCCTCTTTAATGTCCTGTCTTGTTTGCGTATTACTTTCTACTTTTCTGCAGAATGAGTTTAACGGTTTATCCCACAATTCGAATGTTTCAATAAAATCTGTACCCAACAAGTTTTCTCCATTTTTCAGAATGAAAACTTTCATTTTTTTCATTGGAAGTACAACCTCGCCTTCGAAGTTAATTTGCTTTCCAGTTACCGTTCGAGCGAGTTTCGTTGACTTCATTATTGTAGGCCTTTTTAAAATTTTCCATGTTTTATCGTTCATTATTGTTAAATCTGACCCCGAATCGAGTTGAAATTTGATATTCTTTTTGAATATTTCAGTCGTCACATATTTCCTCAAATCTCTATCTGATTTGATATTCGAATTTGTTTGTCTAATTCGGCTATTGACTTTTTTCGTTTTACAACACGATCCTTTGTGACCATTCTTTTGGCACACGAAACATTTCTTATTTCTATATGGGCAATTTATCTCCCAGTGTCTTTCGTTACAGCGTCTGCAATTATATGGTGGAACCTTTTTTCCATCCTCGTTCTTTTTATTTTCTTGTCTATTTTTCAAATACGCCGAATTTTTACTCCAATTTTTTGCTGATGGGTAATTTGACTGTTTTTTTATTTTTTTAATATAAGCAATGCCAGCTTCTTCGATTTTTTGCGGCTCTTTCTTTAAACTTACGGCCCGTTGACATTCCTCTGCTAACTTTTGCAGGGTAAGGCCTTGTTCAGATTCGAGTTTAGACAAAACTCTACGTCTTATTTCGGCACTCTTACTGGATACCAGTCCTTGAGCAAAAATTAAACACTTGGATTCTTCAACCGTAATCTCTGCCAATCTGAAATTGTCACAATGTCTATTCACTATAGATGCATATGTTAAGTAATCCTGATCGTCGGATTTAGAGATATTCAAGCATAACCATCGCTTATGCCAAAGCGACATATTTGCTCCAAACAGCTCTTTTAGCAATTTCACTGTTTCCGAGAATTCCAATTCAGTTGTTTTTCTCGGTAGAATAAAATCTACAAATTTGCTATGTTCTGCTGTACCTAGCTTTCTTAGTAATAGACTGACTTTTCTTGAATTCGACCAGTTTTCACAGTCTGTGTAGAAAATATCTTCATATCGTTTAAAGTACGCTTCAAACGTTTTTTCTTCGTCTGGCACATAGTTGAAAGTTTCCAGCGAATTAAATATGGTGTTATTAGAATATGAAGAATTTCCTTCATTTGCCTGATAGTTGTTTAATTTCTCCAGTGTTAACTTTTGAATATCTAAAAGTCTTTCATCTTGTTTATCTTGATATTTTTGCAGCGCTATCTGTTGTTCTTGTTGTCTTTCATCTTGATATTTTTGTTGTTTATCTTGAAATTTTTGCTGTGCTATCTGTTGTTCCCTTATTATTAAGGCAAACTGTTCCTGCTGGGATTTGAATAATTCAGCTATGACTTTGGATAGTTCCTCCATTTTTAGCTGATAGTGTTCATGCAACAAGGACTATACTTTTAATTTGTGTATCCACGAATATCATATAAGCTGACCAAAAAAATCGAAACAACGTACGACTTTTAATTTTTATGACTTGCTTTTACATTCACGCCCGTGCTAATCAACTTTGGTATTTTTTTTTTGTTTTCTTATTTTGTGAACAGAGAGCGTCGGACTTTTTTTTCGTTTCCGCCTTCCGTTCGCGTATTTCAATGACACGTCTGATTTTCTTATCAGAGGTAATTCGTCACTATATTGTTAAACAAAATAAAAAAAAAAATTTATAAAGTTCGTTACCTTTCAAAATCGACACGGTGTATTTGTGCTCCTTTTACTTCATGCATGTTTTTGTAGTCGGCCAATTTTTCTTTTTAGAGGGTGTCTCGTTGTAGATAATTTTTTAATTTAAAATTACCGTTATTCGTTTACACCTTTCAATTTTTTCTGAGTGAACGTTCCTTTATGCTTAGTCGTCTTTTAACGAGTTCTACATATCCAGAAGTTCAGAATCCTTCGTCGTTACGTTGGACTTTGAATTAATAGTTTTTTTTTTCAGTCTGGGTTCTTCAATGACTTGTCCCAATTGTTGAAAATTCTCACTATTAATTCTTTCTTTTTTCCGTATGGTTCGTTCTACTTCGTCGCCATTGTTGAAACTTGGCGTATGGTTCGTTCTACTTCGTCGCCATTGTTGAGTCTTGACTCATTTTTGAATCTCGACTAATGCATGGAATAATAATGCAACACAAAATGTACTTAGAACAAGAATGTATTATAACAAGAAAGTGTACACAATATTTACATATAGTCTTTCTGTATATTCTGGGAAGACGTTCCTGGAGAATTTGTTGACTAAGTCGCAGTCGGGCAGAGTCTCTAGCTGGATCTCTGTATTCGCTCCCCGTCTTCCGGTACCAATCATTATTTATATAGTCGGTAGTCACCTATGCAGATTAGGTGGATCCTACCACAACAGATTTATAAATCTATTATCTTTGTATCAAAATTAAGTAATAAGCAGAAAAATTAATTGTGGGCCACCCTGTATGATGCAAATCTCAGTACAATATATCATACCTAATATATTTGTTCTTATTTCTAAGTCATGTTGAATTCCTCTCATCAGATGTAATTAGACAATAAAATAGTTCTCATTAGTTATTATTATTATTATTATTATTATTATTATTATTATTATTATTATTATTATTATTATATAACTACGAACTCTTTACCCAAGAAATCTTCCCGACATATTCACCCACCAAATATTCCGACATCTACAAATTTGTGCTATAGCTCAATAATACCTATTCATTTTTGATGTGATTAAAAAAATTGCAATTCTTCACTATGAACTCCTCATACTAGCTTCCATTGCTCTTTCATGTCTGTCTAAACAGATAAAAGTATTACGTAATGTCTTTTCATAAGAGATGCATTTGTAGCAGCTGTATTGTGAGATATACTCCGAGTAGGATGTTTCCTCAATCTCTACAATCTTCACCTCTTCAAGTCTAGGGTTAACCTGCTATCTTTCCTGCATAACTCCAGGAACTTTACTTATTGCATCTGCTTACAAATAATCGCATCGAATACCACACATTAATCCTATATCTTGTTGTGCTCTTGAGTCATATATTGGGTGAATATTAATATTAAAATATTACCATCAGATGCAAACGTCATGTAAGATCTGTTTAGACAAGAGTAATAATATTCAATCCCTAACATTTGTGCTATAGCTCAATAATACCTATTCATTTTTGATGTGATTAAAATAAATGCAATTCTTCACTATGAACTCCTCATACTAGCTTCAATTGCTCTTTCATGTCTGCCTAAACAGATAAAAGTATTACGTAATGTCTTTTGCGGGTGAAGATTTCATATCTGCTGTAGCGTTTCAGATAGAAGTGTTGCCACCAGATTTAGTTACGCAGCAATAATTGTTTAAAGCAGGATTATATTCAGGAGTATTTCTCCAAAATCATTCATTCGTACATTCAGCAAGTATTCTTCAGGTCAGATGCTATTGTTCAGAAGCAACGTCTTACACATGATTCGATTGTTCAGCAAGAAATGTTCCGACCTGATATAATTTTTCTGCAACATCTATTTCAGCTGATGTATTTCTGTAGTAGCAACAGTTCATACCAGATTCAATTATTCTGTAGGTTCTGACAGTCATAGTTTAACTTACTTCGTTACATATTTCAGACCATATGCAATTATTTATTATTAAATGTCACATGTAATTGTCATTGGAAGAATTAATCCCACCAAAACCAACTGGTTCTAATGAAATATTTCCACCAGTTGCAACTGTTCAATATGTAATCATCATATTACGTGATGATGCACACTAAGAAGTATTATCACGCCGTGGAATAGGACATTAACAAATGGATATTTAATATACAATTTTTTCAATTGAATTATTATTATTATTATTATTATTATTATTATTATTATTATTATTATTATTATTATTTCCTTTATTTCTGGTGTGTACACATTTCGTTCCGGGTTCCGCCCAGATACCTAAGATTTGAAATGGCATCATGACATTTTCCACTGACCAACTGAAAAAAAATTTACATTGATAAAGCCCTTCGTAATGTGTAGGCTATACTTGTGAGAAGATTTTTTTTGTATCTTGTTAAGGTATGGGTGTCCAGGAATCCATTCAATTAATCTACTGGAATCATTTTCAACCAATCTGAGGGCTCCAACGACAGAAGGTATTGTTGATGTTCCTATGTGCCACATTTTTCAGATTTTGATTTCAAGGTCCTGGTATTTTGATAGCTTTTTTAAGACCTTCAAAGATACATTGCTGTCCGCATGGACTGCCATATCAATAAAGTGGCAATTTTGGGTTGCGATCTCTAATAACAATGTCTGGGCGGTTAGCTCTGATTCTGCCGTCTGTGTGTATTTTGTAGTCCCATAAAATTGTAAGAATTTCTATCTCCGTAACCGGGTCTGGGTGCTGTTCATACCAATTTCTTTCAGTTTCCTTCCTGTAGAAGTTGCAGATCATCCAGTGCAGATATTGGCCAACTCTGTCATGCCGCGTTTTATATTCAGTGGGTGCCAATACCGTGCAACCTGATACATGATGATCAATTGTTTCTGGGTAATTATCACAGAACCTGGATTTTGGGCTAACACTTTATTTTAGTATATAATAGTATTTTAGTATGTAATTTCTAGTTAACAAACATTGATACTGTGCAGCAAGGATAAAACCCTCCGTTTCAGTTTTAACCCTGGGCTACTTAGCCACTGGTCTGTACGGGGTTTGTCTACATGAGTTTGTTTGGTTCGGGCAGAGTATTGGCCATGAAGCGGTTTATCTCGTCATTGTTTTTGTATCTGATCGGTTGCATTTGTTTTTGCTTTCTTTTTATGTGTTTTGAAGCTTCAGTCGGGGTATTGTGATTTACTTGTAATTCTGCATCCATTTGAAACTCCATTTTGAACTTGTTGGCTTTCCTTTATTACGGAATAAAGACGCTTAGAAATTTCATGTTCTTTGTCACATATCATTCAGTCTTCTGCTGTTTCCAGTTATCTTTGAAGGCCAATTGTTGTAGTTTGTAGGACAGATCTAGTTGAAAAAATCCTCTGCCTCCTTCGGATCTGTGCCTATACAGAACAACAACATCAGCTTTGGGACGATGCATGCGGTAGCAAGTGAGCTTTCTCAATTTGGCGCCCATTCGCTTAATGTCAGCTATGGTCCAATTAAGGATGTTAATGCTGTATTGCAGTGCATCGGGTGCGATTTAGGTATTTTTATTAACTTTTGTTATATCACCTATTAGCTACCGTTATTAGTTACAGTTATTACTTAATAAAAAATGAACACGCTACCACCCCTTATCTGAATGGATTGGATTTCTCTGTATCCTTGGAAACAATTAATTATGAATTTTTGTGTGCGTTTAAAACTCAGTAAATTTTAAAAAAATAAGTTACTCCAATATTGAAGATGAAATGGAACTAATGTTGTTAAATTAGTTACAAAATTAAATTTGAAGTTTTTAGCTTCCATTTTTGAAACATGGTTATTAATGTGTAGCGAAAAACATATTTTAAATCAGTTAATTTATATATATATATATATATATATATATATATATATATATATATATATATATATATATGTGTGTAAGTTTTGATATAAAAATTTTTTTCGCTTAATACAATTGCTATTAACCAGGCGTACTTGGTAAAACTTTCTTTAGAATCATATCCAAAAGATGCACAAAAGATACATGTAAATTTCATCTAATCTTAAAAGTTTTTTTTTTTTTAAATATTTACATTTGCTTACCTGGTGTTATGACATTTCATCACCTTTTGAATTCAGAATATTGTAAAGAACTATCTATAACAGAATTGTTAATGTCATTTAGTTTTATTTAATTTCCTATCTACACATACGACCTACGATATAAACACAAAAGTTCAAAATGTATCTGAAAGATGGGAACCCGATGTTGGAAATTGCAAAACAGTTGAGGAGAAAGTACAGAAGTATATGTAAAAATTTTGAAAACATTTTCTAGATAAAACGAGAAAAATAATAGTTTAAAGAATGATGCAAAATGATATTAAAGATAAAACAAAGAATAATACGTACGTTGGTAAACTAGACAGGAAATATTCGAAGTGGCTGGTCTTCCGAATGTAAACAATAAAGCAATGCACAGAATTTTAACCCGTTAGGGCCTACCGAAAAGTTTTATATGGATTTATTTTTAAATGAGTAGAATAAGGTTCTGATTATATATTTTAAACACCCAGTATGAATCATAGATCTATAAATCACGTGGTATTTATTATACGTTTCTCGCGACAGCTTACTGACGCCTGAACAAAAATACAACGGCGGTCATTAATTGATTAAGAACAATGGCTAAACACATTTATTCAAAGTGCCGCTTTTAACTAAGCCACAGACAATAAATCTTACAAAGTGCCTTATACAATACAGGAAAACTCATTTCTCTATGGTACTTTTAAGGAATGGTCGAGAACTACATTTGATGTGCACGATTCTTGTGTTGCAGGGTGCAAAATGCCAACTCACCCGAAAAAAGATACTACAGGTAAGAAATAAATTAATGTTTTATCTCGTGATGTAGGCAGTAAAATTATAGGTCCATTCAAATCAATGATTGTATAAAGATAAATGCCGTTCTTGGACAAAGTGTGCATTTTTTAATCATGCTATTATTCTAAACTAAGACGTAGTAAAGTAAAGATTATTTTCATGTAAGATATGAACATTTATATTCTAGAAAAATATTATCGGTTTCTTTGGAAAAACATTTTTCAATGCGGCAAACTACTGGAATCATCCGTAATTTTCCGCATATTAACCCAATAGGAAACATGTGGTCCTTCCTAAAAGAGATAGGTATGAGAATAGAAACAGTATCTTTGTATTTATTTCTTTATTTTTATACAAGAGGAGTATTCGTGTCGGGAAAAACACCTCTGCTCACATGGATGATTTCACGTTGGATTTTCAACATGCTGATTGAATTGGCAGTGTTTTTAATGTCAGGAGGCTTTATCACCGCAGCATTGTAGTCCATTTCTTAAAACTTAAGGATCTAAGTATTTGGCACGCTTACGTAATATTCTAACCATGCTTTACTGAGATTTCTACTGTTTTCTTAACAATTTCCAAGGGTAGAATTTTTCATCAATAGTTGTTGTATGCAACCATAAAAACCTCTTCGTTATCCTTTCTGTTCAAAGGGTAGAATACAGTTTTCATTGATAAAAGAATAAGTACAGTCTTTCAATGCACGCACGGTTAAGTGTTGGAGACAAGTTATTGGCATCTACTTTTTGGATCATATGTTTTACATTTTTAGATAGGAGTTATTCACTGTCATTATTTTGGGTAGTTTATAGTTTCCCAATGATTTTATATTTTCGCATATTAATAAACATTGTCTTTGATAATTCTTCGTTTTGCATCTTAGTCATAATTATGGGTAATGTTAATAGGCATGCAGAAGTTAGCCTTTCCAATTTATATATCTTTCTCTTCAAGCAGTTTTGTAGGGAGATACGTTTCACTCACTCGTTCTAGTATTGATGGCATTTACTTTCTAGCATTTAGTTTCAGATATGGTTTCTAATCATTACCATAATTATATCATTATTTTTTGTCTGAGGATTATTGCTATCTATTTTACTTGCTGCTGCGTAAAGACTTCTACAGATTTCTTTCCTGCTAGCATGTAAACTGCTCTGATTTTGATTCTGTAACGCAGCCTACGCGATCCGACGAAACATTTTCCTATCCCAACCCCAATGTGTATTCGGATGAAGTCATTTTACTCATTGATCTGTGAAAATAGTTGTATATAGCTGGAAATTAGGCATTTCTGAATGAAGTAGTCTCCATGCATAACATCCCTATGAGGGTGTAATTCCGATGAGGCTTTTTAACAGCTGGCCCCCTCTAACTTTATGCTTCAAATACCGTCAAAGACATTCGAACAACGATGATAACTTTCTCCTTTTTCGCACATTGTCTCTTATTCCTTTATTTAGTTTTACATAATGTATTTATTAAATTCTTCGATTTAAAGAGATTCTATTATTCCTTTCATAATTTTACAGACAATTTTTTATTCATTTACATCTCTTTTTAAATATAACCTTTCATTATGAATTCTAAAATGTGGGAAATTTACTTTGCTAATTGCTTCCTACTGCATCGATTTAATTTCGCATATTTTTCGACGATTTCGTCAAGGATGTAGAAGAGAATCGAGGCGACAAAGATTTGCTAAGGATATCAAGGACCGAGCGTGTAAGCAACCATGAGGTCTTAGAGAGTTTTCAAACAAGGAGCAGGCTTATACGTAACATGAGGAAGAGGCGACTGAAGTTTCTAGGACACATAATGAGGAAGGAGGTCCTGGAGAATATGATACTCACGGTTCGAATAGAAGGAATGTTTGACAAGAGAAAGCAATGCGTGATATATCTGCCAGCTTAAGCAATGGATGACAGAACGTGGTCTAGGAGAGGAAGCAGAGGGAAGGAACTTGTTGAGAGATGTAAAGGATAGAGGGAGGTGGAGAGCCATGATCGCCTTCGTCCTGAATGGACATGGCACATAAAAAGAAAGAAAAGAATCTTAAGTAGTAAGTAGTGTAGTACTAGATCTCTCTTACCCACTATTAATGCTACATACACGTAAGTGACTTATATTATATTTCTAATGTCCGTATGAAATATTTACTGTTATTCATTTTATATTCTGAAGACGATATTCATTTTCGTGAATGGTAATAGCTATAATAGACATATTTGATGTGAAATATGATGGCTAATTCTAAATTTTATGAAGCCTTTCGCTAGAGAGTTTTCTTGGTTTTGTTTAAAACAATGATCTACGCCGATGTTTCGATAGGCCGTTACGATAAATGCAATAAAGAAGACAGAAAATCCATTTGCGCCAGTTTTCTTGTGATATTAAACACTTCTTTACTTTTTACTTTCTCTCCCGCCAACTCAGCGCGTGCACATCGAAAGATAAGAGAAAGCGCTGCAGTTGGTCCAGTAAGGGTGGAAATCTCATGGCATTCATGATGTATTGCCGACCAAGCAAAGGTATTGACCCTATCTCATCAGTTACACTACCCGCCATTTTGAAAAGCGTCTCACTCGCACTGAAGTCTGACCCACGAATGTGGGCTCATGATGCAGCAAATTTTCAGAGTCACTAAGACAAGCATACAGCAAGCAAACTATAAGAAAATTCAGAGAAAGCAATAAAAATTTCAAGAATATCCATTTGAAAATACTTATGCCTGCATTTCTCTATATGAAAGTGTTCGCACATGCACACGCAATCTCACTCGTGCACACACACATACACACATACACACATATATACATAGGTATCTATATGAGTATGTGTGCATGTACGAGTGAGTGTGTGTGTAGTATCATTTATTTTTTTTATATAAATGCCGAATAGAATAACTAACCGAAAGGAATGGCGTTTGAATTGAAGATGTATATTTGTTTAAGCAATTTATCTAGAAACATTATATAAAGTTTACATTTTCCCTACATCCTCATATATATATATATATATATATATATATATATATATATATATATATATATATATATATATATATATGTGTGTGTGTGTGTGTGTGTGTGTGTGTGTGTGTGTGTGTGTAATCTTTCTTTTGATGGTGGCTTGATTGTTTTATTTTCGTTGTTTTAAATGTTTCCATGATTCCACATACACACACACAATCACACACACTCACACACACACACGCACATATATCTATATATATATTATGTATGAATGTATGTATAATTATTTCACCTCACACGGGGTGAGAAAAGCCATTAAGAATTAAAGTTTGGTAGAGATTGAAATATAACAGAGAAGACAATAAAGAACAAGATTCAATGAGACAGAGGATGATAATTGATGTTGCATTTAAAAATTTGAATATCGTAGTTGCAGTAAACCGTAAGAGTTTTCCGCAATCTAGAACTGCTGGAGAAAGATCTATTGGTATACAAGTTATGCTGAAAACTAGCAATATTATAAATGAAAACAAAAGACCTAACTGAAAATCTAGTTCTGCTCTCACATTTAAGAATTAGTAAAATAAAGGAGGAAGGCTCATCAGAATAATTACCGTAAAAATATTTAATGGAATGTCTCAAGAAACCGATGTTACGGTAGTTAGAAAGTGACAGAACCTAGAAGACACATCCCGACAAATAACAATTCAGATACCTATTTGTGTCTTGTCAAGAATATCTACATATATAACAGAAGCATCAGAGCAGTTATGATAACAATATTCGAATCAGGGACGAATGGTACATTTATAGATCGACGAGATGAATTGTCTAGCACACATTACCGAACCTAATTTCCTAGAAGCAGATTAACAATTGATTCAATATAAAAACGCTGCGTATCTATGAAAACAAAGTGGAAAAAAATGTATCAAATGCATTCGTCATACATAGAAATAAGTTAAAAAAAACTTCGATCTAAAGAAGTTCACACTTATTAAAAGAGAAATTAAATTACTTAGAGGAAAATCCTTGAGAAAGACGCTATCGGATCTTACCAAAATGTTAATCTACACTTCAAATCTTTTTCAAATATTTTCTCTCGTAAAAGATGTACACCTTTCCTTAATTAACATACATGGCTGTAAAAATGTTTAAAACTTAAAAGAATTAGTTTATATCAAAACATTATATAATTTAAAATGAATAAAGGCTTAAATTAATTTATCAAACTAGACTAAAATAATAAATAATAAATACATTAAGAATATAACATTTCACTTGAATTGAAGAATATTTATGAGCGTTCTAAAATTTCAATATTTTGAAAATCAAAGGTTAACTCTGCTTCTCTTCATAAATGCTCACTTCAAAATAAATTCCTTACATTGTCTTGATAAAGTCTATCAGAGGACGAAACGCCTCGGTTAAATACGTTCTTCTTTTGTGTTTATTCGTACACACAAATAGAAGGTGAGATGGATAAATTGTCGCATAAAATACGCAAAAATAAAAATAGTACTGACATCTCATTTTAACATATATATTTACCAAAATTACACAAGTCTATATTAACATGCAAGAGATTACATTTATTCAATAAAATCGTCATTGGCTTCATTCCCAGCCTGCAGACAACTTCG
Source organism: Acanthosepion esculentum (assembly GCA_964036315.1). NCBI lineage: Eukaryota > Metazoa > Mollusca > Cephalopoda > Sepiida > Sepiidae > Acanthosepion > Acanthosepion esculentum. The sequence continues at coordinate 138,924,979 of OZ038475.1, read as the reverse complement.
GAATCTACTGCAAATTCTCTGGACGATCTCCTTGTTTAATTTGTTGAATGCTGCCATAATCCTTGCCTTCAGTTCCTCTTTGATATTACAAGTAGTGTTGTTGGTGTCTCGCTGAACTGCGCTCCACACATGATAATCAAGGGTGTTTCAGTATGAAGAATTAGGTGGCCATATGTCAGGGGTGAGGTGGTCGCAGATATTGTCTGACGGCCATGACTGGACTTTCTGCTTGTGTGGCATGGTGCAAAGTAATTCGTCCAGATATAGTGTCAGCCAGGAGCCACTCTCATTACCCAGGGCAGCGCTATCTCCTCATGGCACTTGATGTAGTCATCCGTCTTTAGTCTGAGGCCTTCACCCCCAAAATTCAGGAGTTCTTTACTTATCGGAACGATCAGAGTGAATTTTCCGAGCTGCCATACATTCGTAATCACCATTAAACTCATACAAATCTTTTCGAATCCTCTTCACTGCCTTCAGATTGACAACCGAACACTCTGAGATGTCCTTATTGAAGCTTCTGGCGTGAATGCAAAGGAGTACAGTATGCGGTTTCCAAATTGCTTTCTCAGTAAATTACGTCATGGTATTCTTTTTTTTTCACAAACGCTGCCCAACTGACCTTACTCTACTCGCTCATTTAAAAATATAAAACAGTAATAATGTACCCTCAAACTCGTACATTCATATCTGATCGATGCGTATCCAAATGTAACACATGACGTCACACATTATGAAATGGACATAGTCCGACAATTATTTTTAAGATATTTTTATGTTTATACATTATTTTTATAGATGCAAACAATTCAGTAAATGCTCTGTTTATAATGAACAGTATCAAAGAAAATTTACAGGCCTGAATTTGTCCATTTCATAACTTGTGACTTCATTTATTTACATTTGGATACGCCATGAGCAGATATGAATATACATGAGGGAATGATGGAAGCTTAAAGGCAGTAAATTCGACCTTGCCAATCGAACGATTCTCTATGGCTCGATCGGTTAAGAGCATAGGATACAGGATCGAATCCTGTCGGTAAACGAATATTTTCTATGAAAATTTATCGGATATTCAGGCCGGTAAATGTTGTTTAATACTGTTTATTATAAACAGAGCATTTACTTAAATATTTGTATATATAAAAATATATATATAAACATAAAAGTTTCTTAAAAATATATATATATGTATGTCACATTGCAATATGCAGTTCATGTTCGCACAATACTATTGTTTTATAGTAATTATTGTTTCTATAAGTGTTTCAAAATTTGCCAGAAATAATTTTGAAATGGGACTAGGTGCATTAGATCTGATTATATTTGTTTTTCTTCGTGATATTTGCAATAATATTTTGCCAGTGTTTAATTGTATTATTTATTTATGATATTGTGACTAAAGCTTAGATATTCTTTTCACTTTTGTTTTATTATATTTGGTTTCATATTCTCTAGTCTATGAAAACTTCTTTCACATACAGTTTTCATCATGACGTTCCACATGAATGTATTTCGATATCGTATAATTCTGGCTGAACATTATGTTCCTAAATTCAATTATTTCCGATATGTTCTCGTCTCAGTAGAGCATACGTTTCTGGATCAAATTGTATATAAGGAAGTGTCTTTCTTTTCGTATTGATATCATCCTTTCTATCTCGGTCTGACTGAATGAAATCTTCAATTAAAATTGTTGTGATTAATAAATAAATGAGCTAACTTTTACTAACGTTATTATTGATGACGTTCATCCTCACCATCATCATCTTATAATAATAATAATAATAATAATAATAATAATAATAATAGATTTTGCGACGAAGATTAGAGAATTGGAGCATGATGAAGCTTATAAGTACCTAGGAATTAGTGAGGGAGATGGCATACAACACTCCCAAGTGAAAGAGAAGGTAAGAAAGGAGTACTACAGGCGTGTACGTCTGGTACTAAATACCGAGCTAAATTCAAAAAAACAAATATCAGCTATAAACACCTTAGCTGTTCCTGTGGTGCAATACAGCTTTAATGTACTTAACTGGACCATAGCTGAAATTAAGCGAATGGACGCCAAAACGAGAAAGCTCCTCACTTGCTACCGCATGCATCATCCCAAAGCTGATATTGATCGCCTGTATGTGCCCAGATCCGAAGGAGGCAGAGGACTAGTTCAACTAGAACTATCCTACAAAAGTACAACAATTGGCCTCCAAAGATACTTGCAAAATACAGATGTCTGGATGATGGTATGTGTCAAGGAACATGAAAGTAGTAAGTGTCTTTATTCTGTAGTAAAGGAAGCCGACAAATTCAAAAAGGAGCTTCAAATGGGCACAGAAATTCAAATACATCACTGTACACCGGCTGAAGCTGCAAACAACTTAAAAAAAGAATGCAAAGACAAATGCGACCGACCAGATAAAGAAACAATGGCAAAATAAACCGTTCCATAGCCAATACTCTGCCCGTACCAAACAAGCTGACGTAGAAAAAAAACGCACCCATCAGTGGCTACGTAGTGCAATGTTGAAAGGTGAAACTGAGGGTTTTATCATTGCTGCACAAGACCAATGCTTGTTAACTAGGAATTATCAAGCACATATACTAAAATACTGTGTTAGCCCAAGATGCAGATTCTGTGACAAATATCCAGAAACCATTGATCATCTTATATCAGGTTGAACGATATTGGCAACCACTGAATATAAAACCCGGCATGACAGAGTGGGCCAATATCTGCACTGGAAAATTTGCAACTCCTATGGGAAGGAAACTGGAAGAAATTGGTACGAACACCACCCTGACCCAGTTACGGAGATAGGACCTGTTACAATTCTATGGGACTACACAATACACACTGACAGAACAATCAAAGCCAACCGCCCAGACATTGTTATTAAATACCACAAACAAAATAAGTGCCTCCTTATTGATATGGCAATCCCTGCAGACTGCAATGTATCTTTGAAGATATTCGAAAAACTGTCAAAATACAAGGACCTTGAAATAGAAATCTCAAAAATGTGGCACATGGGAACATCAACAATTCCTGTTGTAGTTGAAGCCCTTGGACTGGTTGGAAAAGATTCCAGTAGGCTGATTGAAGGGATCCCTGGAAGTCTATGCCTCAAAGAGATACAAAAAAATGTTCTGACAAGTACAGCCCACACTTTACGAAGGGCTTTATCTATGTAATTATTTTTATTTATTTTTTATTTTTTTTTGCAGTGGAAAGTGTCATGATGCCATTTCTAACCTTAGGTCCCTGGGAGGGACCCGGAAAGAAATGTGTAAACGCCAGATATCAAAGGAAAATAATAATAATAATAATAATAATAATAATAATAATAATAATAATAATAATAATAATAATAATAATGATGATAATTTACTTCTGAGTGTCCTGTATTATGAGAAGTGTAAGAAATGACCAAAAATTTAAAAACTATTATTTTTCTTCTTTTTTTTGTTGTTCGTTTGATTTTTTAGTGACCTCTCTACTAACCTGTAGTTCAGGGGTGATCTACCCTATAAGGTTAGATTATTATCACTCTTATTGTCGTCAAGTTGAACATATCTCCAAATCTTTGATTGAAGGTACTCTAGGTTCACATGTCGTTAAAATGTAAGCTGCGTCAGCTTTTATACAATTAATTTAAAATTACATTTTTTTCTTTTTAATTTAACTTTGTTAAGTCGATATGAATTTAGTTGGCTTTATTTTCTTTAAAATATTTACTTTGTGATAACTAAAAATGTATGACATTTCATCTGGTAGTTGCCACTACGACTTATAATGTTAAAATTTATTATACTCAACATCATTTCGATTATCCATATGTTACTTCCCCTTCCCTGAACGCAGGATGAAAAACTCTCGAACTATGAACATCTGATTATAACTCCCTTGTTTGATGGGTAGGACGAAATCTTTAGTCTTAGTCGACAGTCGCCCTAGAGCTGGTATCTTGAACCAAATTGTCCATTTGTTGTCATGGATAAAATGCAACAAAAACGATTTCAATAATCTTAATGCTTACAAACAAATACGTATACTGGGTCAGTTGTCACCTGGATCAAGAAGGACAGCGTCCATCAGAGTGGAACCAGTCTGGAGTCGATAGAATTGTCACTGGAACATACTCTTCTAACAGCTATGAGGCACCTGGTCAGGAAACCCAGACTAAATCCAACCATGTACCAAGTGACTCAATAACAAATCAATTAACAAAGAGAAACGAAAGTAATGGAATCACCACGAGTGCCAGCAACTCATGACAACGGTGTTCACCGTACTCAAAAATCCACAGATGATCATCACGGCTGAGACATACCAAATATGAAGAACTATAGTAGGAACTGGAATAAGACGATATCTCAACGCATGCACGCTTGCTAATGTCGACAGGTACATTGTGCTAAATATAAGTAACTCAAATGCGGGAATAGATCAGATAAAACTGAATATAAGGCAAATAAAATCACCCATCACTCAAACAATAATGAGGTGATACTGGAAATAAATAATATGGCAGAGAATGAGGTAAAAACAAAATAAGTGAGATACGAAATAACAATTCTCAGGGAATAAAACTGAAGAATATACCTGCCACATAAACAACTTCAGTTATTCAGATCATGTCACTGAAGATCGGTCGAACGACATTAGGAAAACGACAGGGATGAAATCATTGAAGCTAAAAGCTTTAGCAGCTACTGTTAAGCTTGGTGTTACGACAAAGAGGAGATCAAAAATAGACAAAATCAGCCAGCTTGGACGAACAAAATTAAAGCGAGATATAGAGAAAATTAAATGTGAAAATTATCGATACTAAATTGAATCTCAAGAAAACCAAATGATTCAACACGCAAATGCAGGAACATCAAGCAGAGATATAAAAATGTAATTACCAAATGAAATTCCACTAATGAAGGAAATACATAAAACAGAAATTACAATTAAATACATATAGGGCAAGACGCTATGAAAAAAATGAGGTCCTAGAATGGATCACTGTAGGTATAACAGATCACTTACCAAACACGGGTGAAACTGATGATCTCAAACATTATAATCTAATAACATGTCTTTCCACCACATATAAACTGATCACTGACAATCTGTACTTAATCTTTCCTCGATTATGCAATCCTTCCCTTGAAACAGAAGGGATATCGGAGAGATGTATATGGTTCCAAAGATCATCTATTGATAAGTAAACTGATCCTTGAAAATTGCAGGTAAAGAGAGAGACATTTCAGTAGTGCATGAATAGGTTTTGATAGTGTGCCATATTTTTCCATCCTTATAGTTTTGTAAATATACACAGTCTGGATTTTTCACAAGTATTAGGGAACAGGAACTAGACAAAGATTATAGGTCATGGAATTAGTGAAGGATATGGAATACAGCATACCCAAATGAAGGAGAAAATTAAAAAAAGATTGCTACTGACGTGTGCCTCTAGTATTGAATATAGAGTTGAGTTGAAATAATATCAGCTATAAACACCTTGTATGTACATGTGATACAGTACCTTTTCAGTACCCTTAACTGGACTTTAGCTGACATTAAGCGAATGAAGACCCAGACTAGAAAGCTTCTAATTCGCCATAGAATGCATCAAATCAAGACTGATGTTGTGTGTCCAAATCCGAAGGATACAGATGATTTTTCTAACGAGAACTGTCTTACAAAACTGCAACAATCGGCTTTCACAACTACCTAGAAACTACAGAAGACTGTATGATATGTGTCAAAGAAAATAAAAGAAATAAGAAACTGTATTCAGCCATAAAGGAAGCCAACAAGTTCAAAATCGAATTTCATGTGAGTGAAAAAATGCAAGTAAAACATATTACAACTACTGCCACGGCAAAAACCTTAAAAATAAAACAAAAGAAAATACAATGGACCAAATACAGAAACGATGGCAAGATAAACCTCTACACTACCAATAGTCTGCCAATACCAAACCCTCTGATGTTAACAAACTCCATGCCCCTACGTCGTGCAGAGTTAAAAGCTGAAACCGAATTTTTTTTTCTTACTGCACAGGATAACTGCTTGCTACCTAGAATTTAACAAGCACATATATGGAAAAATTGTGTTTGCCTAAAATGCAGATTCTGTGATAAATATACAAAAACAATGGATGATCTTGTATCAGGTACCACGGTATAGGCAAACACTGAATATAAAGACAAAGTGGGCCAATATCTGCACTAGAAAATATACAGCATTTACGGAAAATAAACTGCAAGAAATGGGTATGAACGCTACCGAGACCCGGTTGCTGAGACATGACCTGTAACAATTATATTCGACTTTACAATACACACAAACAGATCAGAGACCGCAAAAACAAAATATTACTTTTTAATTGACATGACAGTCTCTGCATAATGTAATGCATCTTTCTGTGAAAAACACTAACAAAATGCAAGGACTTTGACATCGAAATCTCGAATATGTAGCTATTGTAGTTGGAGCCCTCGGTTTGACTGAAACTTTTATCGATAGACTCATTGGCATTACCTTAAAGAAAAAAAATTGTGCCCACTACTACAGCCCACGTTTTACGGATGGCTTCATCTATGTAATATATGTTTGATCTTTGCTTTGGGTTTTTTTCCACAACGATTCTCAGTGGAAAATATCATGATGCAATTTCTGGCCTTATGTCTCTTGTTGGCACCCGGAAAGAAATGATTATACACGAAAAACTGATAATTTTTATTCAATGAATTAGCATATTTGATGTAAAAATTGTTTCCAGTTTGAAAAAAAATCAATCTTGTCGGCTCAATATTGAAGTACTCGAATCTTTAAGCTGAATATAAAAAGATATACTTGCATGGTTGTTTTCCATACTTATTTTGATTTTTAATTAAATTAATATTTCTTTTATTTTTTGCAACCATTTACTGTTCCGGTTTATTGTTGCTAAATATACTTGGCCTGATATGCTTACCAACAGTTTTTTTTTTCTGATGTTATAGATGAATAAATTTTCAACCGCTTGTATATTCCCAAAACTTACGGAAATATGTGGCATCGATGCTATAACAAACAGTTCTTTGGTAAGCGGAATCTCTTATTATCCCTTCCTGTTATATGTTTTAGATTGTAAATTTCCCACCAGTAGAACGTGTGGTTTCCCCTCTAGCAATTGGCGTAAATATATGAGATGTGTCCACATCAGAATATTAGCAATCCTTAGAAAGAAGAAGCATAAACTTATGCCATAGAACTGTTAAGATGATGAGAATGTAAATGGTTTACAATCTATGTTTAGAATATTAAATGGAAATATAATAATTGTCTATATGTATGACTATGTTGATAAAATTATCAAACAATAACATTGTAATGATTTCGAAATGAATTAAGGAAGCATCGTATAAACAGATGAAAGATAGAAATAACTCGAAAATTAGATTCAAAATAATAGAGAGGAAATTGGTAAACGTTTAGTGCAACATTTTGCCAACAAACTAATGTAACGGAAAATATTACATAGCTCTAAATATAAAGACAGAAAATGACTGCTCGTTTGATAATTAAGTGCTCACATTTCACGGCATGTATGTTTGGTGTTTACTTTCGTTTGAATCACTTAATTATGCAGTTTTACAAGTTCCTTTATTTACAAAGAAAATATGCGCCTGTTTATTCTTACCCCAATATCAATAATATTATTTAGCGTTCACTTACTCCATACTGCGTAAACATTTCACAATGTCGCTGTAAATATTTTCGACTGTGTCATATTATTAATTGCTCTGTTGTGCCAATGAAATACTTGCCCTTTTGAAAACATGAAAGTATGTATATGTTATATCCAAAGCGGTTTCAGCTCAAATCGTTTAGCTGTATCTTTAGTCAATTACTTTTTTTAAAGTTTTTTCTTCTCTTCTTCCAAAAAACACCCTGTTTTGGCCGCATGTAGGAAGATCAGTAAAACCAACCAAACCTGATCTATAACATTGAATAGCCCAAGTGAAGTCTCGATTATTTGCCGTTTTCTGAGGAACTTATATAACACACGTCCAAAAGCTAGTAGCAAATTTTATTCTGGGTGCGGGCCGAATACTGATCATATTCGACCGGTCGCCCATCGAAGAAGTCTTTTTGTTTATTTAGACGCGAAACTTCTTGTGACATGGGATCAACAACACTGACGACGCACCTAGATTCAGCACTTAAAGGTGTATTTTTAATAATTAAGTTATTGTTAATATTTGTTTAATTTATAAAGGAAAACTCTAAACGCACGCTATAAAGGCGTTTGTGTTTTATACAATTTCCAGGAAGTTGAGACTATTGGTTGCCTATTAAATAACGTATTTTTAAATATTTTTTCTGATTTCCTACTACTAATTTTTATTAGCAAATAAGTTTTGAAAGAGCTCGTGTTTCTTCATTTGTAGCTCATGCATTAAGTTGGTATCATTTAATGGATCTCTGTTTATTGAGAGTTAAAATAAACAACATACACTTCATTATGACGCCGTTATCTTAGCAATGATTAATGATTCTTTGTGCGCATGTTTAATTATAAGAGTTGACTGATGTTCCACTATCGAAATGCCGACAATCAATAATGGGATCAGATTAGAAAGCATTTGCTGACTTTAACAAAAATACTTTATTGCAATTACAGCCAGTTGGTTTAAATTGTTACCTCGGTATGTGTCTTGTATCTTCCGGTTTGTTACCAATTGACAGCATAGATTTCTTTTTCATTTCTTAGGATATTTGGTATATGTAGAAGAAGAATGATATATTGTAGTATTTATTCCAGTTTGGGTTTCCGTTATTTGCTTTCAGAAAACAAAATTACAACTCGTTTCAAAATAATGAACAAAACCGCAGATATAATTACCATTTGTTTTCTTTCTGACGAGTAAAGCAACAGTGATGACGAAGTTGAATTTAAAATAATAAAACCTAGTCTTTGTCTGTTCAATGACAGTTGTCATAGCTCTACCCAACGTCTCGTAATCTGTGCATCTTTGTAACGTTTGTTTTTTGTAGTTTTTTAACCATCGCTCAAAAGCCCGATCTGCCAACCATTCACATATTCACGTTGTTAGATGTCTCGATGTCGCACTGTCTCTTTTGTCTTCAATATATCCAGTGAGTAACAGATTCTCAATTACCTCTTTCCTCATTATGTGTCCTAGAAATTTCAGTTGTCTCTTTCTGACTCAGAGTACAAGTTCCCTTTAATTTTCAATATTGCAAAAGACTTCTTCGTTTCTTCCTTGCTTCCATAGAATTCACAGTAACTTACTGTAGAAATATGTTTCTGTTGCCTAAATATTTATTTTCCTCATCAATGACGTTGGACAACCTTCGCGAACATCTTGTAGGATTTATAATGCATAGAACGTAAGCACTCTCTTCTTTGTCTCCAGTGAAACATGACTGTTTCTAAGTACTTTGTTTATCTTTTTTGGAATGCACCATTTGCTATTCCAATGTACGTTCTGATGTCAGTTTCTCATTTTCTATTCTTAGTTAAAACACGTTACAGGTATTTAGATTTCTGTGCTAGCTTCATTTTGGTATCCCAGAAATGTAGGTCCCATGTGTTCTTTTTCTTGCTGATAACTATATAACCTAAAGAAAGAATAGTCACTTTCTTTCTCTCTATGTCGGCGATCATGTTTTTTCACGGCTGCCTTGGTTTGTTTAGCTTTTTTGCATCCTTTGTCTTTGTGGTAATTGTTCTGTTGTTATTTACTCAGGTTATTTGCTGATTTGTCTTGCTTCATATTCCATAAATGAACCTTTTAGATTGTTAGCATTTCTTATTGTAATTCCTATTCCTAAAAGATTTTTGTTTCTCCAGTTATCTGAAATTATCATTCTCAATATTCTTCGCTAGAACAGCATCATTGTCACTAGACGCAATTTAATACGTAAGCAACTACCAAATATTTACTCAATGAGATTAAATGTTAAAAAACGATAAAGAATTTCTTCATTGATTTTAAGGACATTTTCTGATCCTGTATTCCATTACTCCTTTTTTGAAAAATATCTTCGTCCTCTGTTACAAAACAACACAGATAATTACATTTTAGCACATGCATGTTTTGTCGTTAGCGATTCGCAAACCGTAACATTTCATGACTCTTTTGATAACCATCAGATTTCTATCTTTTTGCAGATATAGTGGAGCTAGCGTAAATATAAAAAAAAGAGTAACAAAGGAAAGATAATTGTGGAGAACTCTGATCGCCAAAGTCCTGTAGGCACATGATATAAAGAAGAAGGGGTTCTAAATGTTTACTTTCTTTTATATAATATAATGATTAATAACTGTTTCCGTTTTTTTTCTGAAACTAACAGACGCACATTGTCATATATGTTGCGTATGTGGTTAAAATTATTTCCACCAATAAAAATAAATCCTAACTGGACTTTCTGTTTTCTTATGAACATTTCGTTGAAACAACTGGTGAGACAATACATTATTCACATATTCATTTCATATGTATATATATTTAATTCATGCTTTGAACCAAATGCGGGTATCTAATTTTAATGAAATTTCTGTTTAAGTCAAGATAATTTCAAGAATTTTCTCTTTTAATAATTTATCACATACTTCTGTATAATCTATCAAACGTTGGTGTAGATTTTTCTGGAAGTCTATTGTCCTGTCTGAGTCATGATGATTCTGCAAACATTTTCGCATTTAAATTATTCAACATTTTAAGTCTAGAACTTTCCGATTTAGAGTTTCTTTATTTCGAGAAGTCACTCTATCAGAAGAAATTTCTATATTACATGTAATTATAAGGCATAACCTACGTTGTTCAGTCATCTTCGTTTCAGTAATTTTAATTTTTCCTGAGAGGTTTGATACAATCTGCTTTTAAATATGTTTCCTATTTCCATCCATGATACCGAGTGACATTGCATTTAAATTCTTTGCAGATTAAAGTTAACTGGAATGCACGAAGCCAGAAGAGGGTTATACAAGAGAGAAGTGCGAGAAAAGAAACTGTTAACGTAGAACATACGGTTGCATCTAGTCAGGCCAACTTTAAATTGATGTGACCTCGCTTAAATTATAAAATCTAGATATTATAGTGAGATAATTTGAAAAAAATTACTATAAAATTATTTTACAGAAAATGCAAAGTGGGGTAACCTTGTGGCGGTGGGAAATTGTCTGAAGCTAGTACGCCAGATCGAGACCAATTATATGGCTTATTCGTCATTGGATTTTATCAAGGAAGACTAGATAATGAGTAGGTGCATCTGACTATATGTGGCAGCAATATTCTAAGCATGGACGAATGGTAGACGTAGGTATGTAATATAGACTCTGGAGTGAAATATCGTCTACCACGACAAAGTGAACCAAGATTCATAAGAGGTGACCTTGTAATGAATTCAATATAATCTTTCTACTTCATGTCAGCCGGGAGCCTGGTAGTGAGGTCAGCATCAGCCATGCTTATTGAGAGCAGAAACTTACTATCGATTCATCCATTCCACTACGGCTTGTCAGCACTTAATACTTTCGTTTGGCGTCAAATAATCTCAAAAGTTTTCCGGTTTTCTCTGCAATTTCTTTTTCTCTTGATCGTGAATTTTATTTGACATCTACTTCCTTTTCTCTTATTTCCGTTATTTTCTTTATTTTATTTTACTGACTTCCTTGATGAAATCCAATGAAGAATATGCCATATTATTGGCCTCGATCTGGCGTATTAGCTTCAGACAATATCCCACCGACACAAGGTTACCCAACTTGCATTTTCTGTAAATACTTTCATAATAATTTTTCACATTATCTCCTCTCTATAATATCTAGACATTTATAATTTAATGATTCTAAAAGGAAAGTAATAATAGTAATGATAATATTAAGCGTTTCTTATACGGAAACTTCAAGCCAATTGACCGAACAATTAATGCTTCTTTTGATTGAAATTCTGTTAAAATATTATTTTCAGAACAAAATATATTTCTAAACATCATTAAATGGTTTCATTCTTTCTAGTATTTTTGTTGGACTTCTTGCGGAAAGATAACCTATTAAATATTTAAATTACATAAGCTATCCATGTATTTGCTGTCGCAGTTCAAAGTTTTCAAGCTATGAGTTTTCTGTTATTTAACGTATGTTCTTTGTCATTTTTGCAGCAACAGTCCACGAGGATCCAAATATGGTGATCATCTCTAAAACTCAAAGGGATCATTCGCTCGAAGTCATTTTACACCATTGATCAGAAAAAGCGCTTGCATAAAGTTCAGACATTTCCGAACGTGTTGCCGCGATGCTTGTTAGACATATTAACGTTTCTTCCTGACAAAAGTAATTAAGAAACATTACTTGAGTTATGAAATGAATATTTTCTTTTTTTACCAACTTCCGTTATTTGACAAACAAAACTATCCTTGGTAGAGTGTATAAGATCTTCAATTTTCTTACGAAGAGATTTAATGATAGTTTAATAGAAATATTAACAAGCTAGATAAAATTATTAAAATATTAACTAGATAAAATTAAATAAATTAGATAAATTGATGTGATATCAAATATTAACTAGATAAAATTAAATAAATTAGATAAATTGATGTGATATAAAATATTAACTAGATAAATTAAATACATTAGATAAATTGATGTGATATAAAATATTAACTAGATAAAATTAAATAAATTAGATAAATTAATGAGATATAAAATATTAACTAGATAAAATTAAATAAATTAGATAAATTGATGTGATATAAAATATTAACTAGATAAAATTAAATAAATTAGATAAACTGATGTGATATAAAATATTAACTAGATAAAATTAAATAAATTAGATAAATTAATGAGATATAAAATATTAACTAGATAAAATTAATGCGATAGAAAATAGCAATCTGATGTAATTATAATCTAAATAGAGGAAGGTTAATATAATAAATACATAAAGAAAGAAAGAAAGAAAGAAAGAAAGAAAGAAATTTTGAACAAGGGAGAATGACGTGAGAATTTGGTGGTTGTCTGATTCATTTACTAAGGCTTGCCTAACTTTTCAGGTTATTTAAAGCCATAACATATTTTTAGATTGTAAGACATTTTTAAACATAATTCTGCTTTAATGATACAATTCTTACTAATTAAATCATAACTGTGGAAGTAGAGGTGGATTCATACCATTTCCAAGGATATTTGCTTGTAAAAGGATATAACGACCACAGCGGGAATTGGAATTCGGCTATGCGATTATCAATTCCGAGCCGTTGTCGATTTCACCGTCCGCAGATTCAAGCTTACAGCATTTGGTATTCTCAAGCTGTCACCCATTTCGGTCTTGATCAGGCTTCAAATCAGTAATCGGACGGGAATGAGTGTGTCAACGTGATACGGCGTTAGGCAGCCGTGTGAAGTCAAGAACGAAAGAAAACGGAATGGATCAGCGTGGGAAATAGAAAGAAGCCATTTCATTTTTCGTTAGAGAGAGAAATATAAATAAATATATTTAGAATGAAAATCACTGAAATAGCCGTCAATGAATAAAGAAAAATACACACACAGGCACACACACAAATATAAAGAAACATCTAAATGTATTTTATTCTAAGAAAAAAATGTACATCCGTTTTGTTTTTTATGTTTTATCGTCAAAATAAAGTTCATAATTTTGTTTCACACCTTAGGTGTCGACAGTAATTAAATAATAGCTGCTGGGTTAAGCGTTACTATATATATATATATATATATATATATATATATATATATATATATATATATATATATATATATATATATATATATATATATATATATATATATATATATATATTCACAGGAAGGTCGGTCAACGTCAGCACATTTTACAGGCGGTTTTCTTATATTTGTTTCTTTGTGCCAACGTTCGTTCCGGGCCACACACGTTGAATAAAATATTTGGCTCAAACACATTACATCAGTTTTGTTAGACAAGAAGCATATCTACCGTCTTTTGAATATGATTTTGAATTCAATAATACATGATTTAATTAGATATGTCAGTAAATATTAAATGAAGATTATGCTTGTAAATTGGCTACTTATGATTTGACATATGAAGTGTATTCGATATCTAACCAGAAGCTATGTATACTATCAAAAATTATTTTCAACAAAACTATATAGAAACGAAATCAAATCCACCAACGTTTGACATTATATGAAATGTATAAAAATAATGCAAGTAAACCCGGTTATGGAAAATGTACGACTTTATTAACAATAATGTACACATTTATATTTTTAATTAAGGCTTTATATTTACAAACGGCTGGAGATAAATGTTTACGATATGTGAACGTACGCAAGGATAGCGGAGTGTTTGTGTTCGAAAACATTTTTTTAAGTCAAGGTCACATCCTGTTGCTACTATTTTTATCTACTACAATTATCTGATAATGAGGCATGAGGTATCTACAGAATCATTGCTTTGTACGCTATTATACTATAGTTGATTCTCTGCTTTTCTTAAAGTGATAAAATCTGTTAATTTTTATTCCAGTAATTAATTAAAAATAAGGGAATAACTATTTATAGATAAACATGTCTCACTGAATTGTTTAGGTGAGTAATCATTACACAATAATTTCTTCGTTCTATTATCTTATTTTGTTTTTTGATTACATTTCCAAGCTTTTCCATTTCCACTGTACTCCGTAGTCTAAGTGTTTCCGTGCGTATTAAATCTCTAAATGGTGTTCAGTCATATTGAACTGGGAGAAAGATTCAGAGATATCAGAAAAATGAGGAGTAACATCTAGCTCGTAAAAATATCATTCTTATTTTTAAAAAGTGGTGATCACTTATACTTTGAGATTTATCCCGATATTTGTTTAGGTATTTATCGGAAATTACTTCGGGTTATACTGCGACAAAACACATACGTTCAGGGGAGTGTTTCAAATTGATATCATTGCTATCTCTTTCACGTACGTACATAATAGAAAGTGGCTTTGTCTATCTGAGTCACCTGACAGCTATTATATATATATATATATATATATATATATATATATATATATATATATATATATATATATATATATATATATATATACATATATATATATATATATATATATATACATATATATATATATATATATATATATATATATATATATATATATATATACATACATATATATATATATATATATATATATATATATATGTGTGTGTGTGTGTGTGTGTGTGTGTGTAATAGCCCTATTTTATATAAACTTTCAATGGTGTTCCAATATGTTATTATAACAGTGGCTTAAAAATATATTACAGCTAATTAACATTTGAAGAGCGTTTAATTTCAGAAATATTTTATACTCCTCATCTTGAATATAAAAGAATATAGATGCCATTACATTTATTTAATTAGCTCAAGCTTAGTCAAAGTGTTTCACGAACTGTTGCCAACATTACAAGAGCATGGGAGTGAAGGATGCACACGAGATCGGAGTGTGTGGTGCTGGTTTCTGAAGTTCCTCATTGGGAATACTAGATAGGAAAACCATGGTGGTATGGAAGGTCTATCTGCAATTGACAATCAGCATCAGAAAATATTTACCAAAAACATACGACAAATTCACAGAGAAATATCTCAGATAATGTGCGTCAACATTTCAACAAAATGGAGAAAATTCAAAAGACGAAAAATCTTAAAAAAATGTGTTTATAGTGATTTTCCAAGCTTAGCTTAGATGTGGAACAAGGCCGAAAGTAGGAGCACCCAGTGAAGATCGAACTCACTACTCAGTCGTAATCGTTTTAGCGAGACAAGCTTTCTTACCATTACACCGCCTCGAGGTGCCCCAAATTCGAATGATACATATTTTGATCGAATAATGATATGTGATGAAAAGTTAATGCTTGTTATTACAACCATACACGATCGATTCAGTGAATTGGTTATGAGGTAAGGATCAAAAGAGTTGCGAAAAACCGAAAAGGCACCAACAGAAGATTATGGTGAATGCTTTTTGGAACATAATCTGAACATCACTGCTGACTATTACTGTAAGGAACTGGATGAACTGTACATTTAGTTAGTGTTCAAAAACAACACATCCTATTGGGAGCCAGGTACAATAGAGAAACGAATCGGGAACGTGATTTACATAATTCAGGGTCCGAAGTTCTCGCATAAAAGGCATTTAATCAGACCAGAAAGAGGCTCTTAGAGGATTCTAACGGTCTACCTCAGGAAGAGGAGGAAGTAATTTGAAACATATTTGACACATTCAATATGCAAAGGCCTCAAGCAATTTCAGAACCGTGGAAATCAAGCAGAAAAAGAAAATTTACAGAGCCTTTGATGATTAATCCGAAGAGGAAAAATATTAAAGACCCCTGCGAGGTAAAAGCTTGGGAGGGGGGTGTAATGAACTCTTCCTAACACTATCTATACTACGCCTCTCAAGAGAGAGGGACGAATCGAGTCGAGCCGTTAGTAGTTCCCTCCAAACCAGACTGACAGTCATTCTAACACTTCTATGTCTTCTATTATTATTCCGTGTAATATATCTTCGTTATTTCTACTCTTGTGTTCGTGTTGTTCTTCCTTGGTCCTAACCTGAACCATAAAGTTAGCAAAAATCAACCGTCACAATTCTGCTTCATGACACATTTTACCGGATGATATTACGGATAGTTATCGAATTGCGATACGAGGCTTTGCAAGATGCGCCATATTGTATCGATTTATTCCCCACTCTCTACCTCTTTTTCAAGCTTATGGACGATTGTTTAAACAAGAAGACATTCCATTACAAAGAAGATTCAGAAAATGTATTCAATTATTATTCGGCGTCCAAAATTTTAGAGTATTAACGTAAATGCATAAACAACCTGCTAACACGATGGCTGAAATTTATACCTCCCCAGTGTTCCTATTTTAATCGAATTAAACATTGTTTAAATACATTAATTCAGGAATAAAATTGTATTTTATTATCCGCACAATTTAATAGTATTCTATTTATTTCATCTGTTACATTTCTCTGGGGTGTTATGAATAATTTCTCATCTAAAATATAGTCATTCGAGAAACAGCTTTAAAATGGATATTTTAAAAATTCCCTTTCTCATAATTGTTTCTGTGGTTTGGATTAATTTACTCATGTATTTTTAAGCATTTCAGTCGTTTATCCTCTGGCCTCACTCAGATATATGTTGTTTCAGGAATGCACAATGTACCATATTGCCTGTGGAATTATATTAATGCAGTGCTTTCATAAAAATATGATCCTAGTATTAAGACAAGAGGAAAACAATGAATAATTAGGATAAATTGCTTATACAGTGTAACCCGGATATAAGAGAGTTGTCGGGACCGGAGAAGAAGTCTCTTATATCCGGGTTTGGTCTATTATATACACATTAACACATCTCTAATTTGGGACCAGAGAAAATCGCTCTTATATCCGGGTTTCTCTTATATCCTTGTTTCTTATATCCGGGTTACACTGTATAAACGGATTGTAAAATAGACAGTGAATAATGGCAAGGAGATGAACATCACTGAGCTAAAAAAAGGATCAACTGTTGAAAGCAATGGCAGCTTCGTACTAAAGAACCAGGGAACATAAAATACAAATAGTCGTTGTAGTATTAATGGTAATAAAATATTTGGCATGGATTTCAATATAATGATATAAGCACAAATCTAAGACCATAGAAAAAAAACCTTTTTGCATATTTATCCATTTAGATTTTGAGTAACTTTCATTTCGCTCAGTTTTTTTTATCTGAATCAATTTGAATTTAGATCAGTTTGGATGTAGGTCACTTTAGAATTCAAGAATATTAACAAGGCTGGAAAAAAATATCTAATCATAATTATAAAATCCAAAAATTCGTTAAAACTCAGAGACCGAAAATAATATTTAAATGGCTGTTATGCATAATCAAAAGTGGTCTCCCTTGCTCTCCTCTTTGCGAGAACTATTTCTGTTTACTGGAATATGAAAGGACACTACATGCGAACCGTGTATCCTCAGTTGAATAACGTTTTCTTAAAGCCTATACCGCTTACTTTTTAATTACATTAATATTTCATCTGTAACAGAGAGGAGTTGTTTACTTAAATTGCGTGTTTTAAATATCTTCCTATTTTTACCGTCTGGTATTTTCGTATATCTTACGAATTTCAAATGATTAATTAGCCAGTTGATATTAGTCACTATAAGAAAAATACAGAAAAAAATACATGTTGGCTCTTCAATAATATTGATTCCTGCATTTCCAGCCATCCGAGATCAAATACAGAAAGAAATAATTCTTCCATTTGCAGAAAAATATCTGAGATTGCTATAAAAAACACTTATCCTGAACCTATGTTAAAAATTCATGTTGTGGAATTAGTTCAAATAATTGGTGAATAGATCAGTTGCAACAAATTTCGCACAGAAATTTAACACAGAACATGTTTTGCTCAACAAATCCAAAGCAAAACAATAACCGGATAGCTGGACAGCCATGTTCTTAAATGACCGCATCAGATTGAGACTTACAGATGCCATGCGTGACGCCACACCTGTTCAGAAATACCTAAATCGCCTGCTGCATAAGCCGCTTTCTCAAATCATTTGTTATACATTTCTTTGAGAGAGCGAAGCCTATAGGTTCTGGCGAAGATCTTCCTTCTTTGAACATTCTGAACTGGCGCTACAAAATCGCAAAAAGAGTACAGTAGCATGTAACAGAAATCACATCACTTGACGATTTTCAAAACCGGCAAAATCAAAATGGATGTCACATCTAGGTCAAAACAGAAAATGATAACATAACCCAGATTCTGACCCCTGAATTCAATACTTGAAAAGGCGATAACAACTACTGGATGTGTGAAAAATATTTTTTAATATTATTTTAAGAGAATGTTTTATATATTTTGAGCACAGTAATACCGACTGTTCGGTCAATTCCAAATAATTATTGGTGAGAAATCGGATAATATTAACTTATCATTACCGATGCACAACAGTGCTGATTGTGGCAATTCTGATGGACAAATATAAGTTACGGATAATTAAACTTAGGAAAGGTATGAATCAATCTCTTGTAAACAAAGTTATTGAGTTTGTATCTAGAAAAGTCTGTGTTATTCTAAAAAGAACAAAATGCTAATATCCACACGTAAAAAATGTTGATGTCATTTGTGATGCAATATATATTTCGATTAAAATAATATATAAAGTTTTAGTAAATCGTAAAAGAACAACAAATAAATACATTAATTAATGACACGACACTAACACAATATATATATAATTTTTAGCGCGTTTAGATTGTTGGAGATGTGTTCGGTCAGAGGGTTATTATTAAATAATACCAACAGACAGCATATTACATCCGATGCATGCGTCTATCAGGTACCATGCAGAGTCTGCAACTTGAGTTATGTAGGCGAGACAGGGAGGTTCTTGAAATCTCGCATTTCCGAACATAATCGAGATATTCGTCTCGGTAATTTAAGTAGTGCTTTGTTTGTACACATAGCCAAATCTGATCACAATTTTGATTTCGACTCTGTGAAGATTTTAAAATATATCCATAATAAAACCATAGGCAGATCTACGAGGCTGGCATGATAGCCACCTCACACACAATAAACACCAGACAAGGTTTCTTTAATATATCAACTTTTCTAGCAAGATTAATGCTTGACAAACGTACCGATAAGCTATAGTTTTAAATAGGTTGCCCCGCCTTTCCACTTAGGATAATATCTCTTCCCTGGGAGCAGGTTTTCGCAGCGCCGCCCACGCTGCACCAGCGTATCCGACTCCAAGAAAGAATACTCTGACTTTAGAATTTCAGTTTTTCTGTTTCTGACTAGTCCTGTATATATCGTCGCTTCATCTAACTTAAATCTAATATAAATATGTCTCAATTAACCATGTCCTGAAGAAGGTCTATTTGACCGAAACGTCTGACGTCGGCAGAATAACAAAAACACAAACAAAATTAAAAAACTCACATATTCGGATTTTGCTTTGTCTTTTCCACATTTTCATCATATATATATATATATATATATATATATATATATATATATATATATATATATATATATATATATATATATATATATATATACATGATATATATACATAATATATATACATTATATATACATATCATATATATATATATATATATATATATATATATATATATATGTACATTACACACACATATATATATATATATATATATATATATATATATATATATATATATATATATATATATATGTATATGAGAAATCAAATAATTCGGTAGTTTACACGATACTGTGTTGAATATTGTTTTAAGAGAAATATACTCTGGCGACAGCAGTACTCGTTTATCCGTTAATTAATTCCAAATGCTACCCGCTGAGGAAACGGCTAATATTAACATCAATATTACTGATGCACAAGTGTAGCAAAGTTGGGAATTATGAGGACCACATAAATGATATATGGCGAACCCTTTACGTTAAAATGTGAACTGTATCGACTCCATATGTTAAGAATGAATTATATGCTGACGTTGCTAAAAGCTGGGCGATGATAGAAACTTCCATCCGGCAGTTAACAATTACTAAAATATATTGATGTAATTATACTCTTTTATCATAGTTTCAAGGTATATTCCCAAGAGATGTAGTTACTAACACCGTACCCAACAGCTTTTGATTTCAGTAGTGAAGGCAACATATATGTGGCTGTACATGGAAAAAAAAGTTAATGGGCGAAGCGTGTGAACAATGAATAATTCGTAATGAAAATAGAAATTAAAATAAGGTTTATATTCAGAATAAGAAATAGGTATCTGAAATGTATTGGAAAGGTAATGCAGAAGTATGAAACCCATCTCTATCTATAAAAGGCATGATGTGTGTGTGTGTGTGTGTGTGTGTGTGTGTGTGTGTGTGTGTGTGTGTGTGTGTGTGTGTGTGTGTAATGAATGCACGGCCGTAATTTCTGACGGATTTGCACCAAAATTTACATGCACATGCTCCAAGTCATGATAATGGCCAAGACCGACGTTGCATTTCCGAACTCCCATCGATAGTGGAAATAATCGATTTTTTCATGCTTCTACGGCAGTTTTCATGTAGTTTGCGGCCATTTTCTACTGGCCAGAGTGAGAGCCTATAGCTGGCTGCCACGAATTGGCAGGAAGATTCTATTGGCCAGCGTGAGAGCCAACAGCTGACTGACACGAATGTTAACTAGCATGCTAGCATGCAAAAAATATTTGCTGCATTCGTCACAAGTGGGAAAAATTTAAATCTGGATGACACTTAACTGCAATTGGTTCATTCGCTTGCTTAAACTCAACGTTGATTCTGATTCCGCAGAACTGGTTTGGGTGTGACAAAGTATTTGTTGTTAACATTCTTTTTTCATTCGGTTTTTCCAGTTACGAGTCCTTTTTTAAAGCTGATCGTTTTGTGTTCATTTTGTTTAGTTCTTTTTTTCGTAGCAGATTTAATGTTTAGTATAGAGCTTAGAAAAAATTCGCAGTGTGAGATAGGCAAGAAGTAAGGCATGTCGCAGCATCAGCACGGCAAAGAACACTACTTTAAAGGTAAGGAAGGGCAAAAATATTTTAAGTCAAGTGATAGCGATTACTGATTTTTTTCATCAAGAACGGCCAATGCCGGGCCATGCTGCTAGTAGGATAAAGATAGCCAAAGATGTCTGGAAAAGGGAACCAACGGGTGAATAGACGGTAGATAGTGCGTGAGAAGCTTGCCAAAACTCAAAAGTTGCTAAGCGATACAGGGGATTAGGAGACTGTGGATAACTTGAACGTCCACTTGCTAATAAGTCGTAGCATACAGAAGAATTTGCCTTTATTTTGCACTGCGTGCCAAGCATATCTTGCGGGGAGAGTCTGTCTTATATAACCCACAGCTGTGAGGAAAACGATATAAAATTCAGCAATGTCAGCTGTGACGACGTGAAATGCAAAAGATTAAGCAGACATTTTAACGCAGCACAACAGCCACGTTTTGCGCACTGAAAGGGGCGAGCCAGTTGTGTAAGATATGGCAGCTTGGGGTGAGAAATCTGTGTGCAGACTTCTATTTCCAGTCGGATTTGTTACATTCACTTACGCGCGAATAACCTTGGGAAAGGTATGAATTCTTCTCTTGTCCCCAAATCTATGGGGGTTTATATCGGAAAAAGTCAGTGTTATTTTAAAATAAAATAACCCTATACTATCCACACGTAAAAAGAACTGGTGTTACGATCCAAAACACGTTTCGGTTTAAAATAACATAAAATGTTAGAAGCTGTAAAAAAAAACAAACAACAACAAAATACAAGCCAATCAAACAATTACGTGCCGAAAAAGCATTTCCTATGAGACCATCCTATATATGTACACACGCCAGCACGCTTGTGCGTGCGCACGCGCACACACATACTCACAAGGTAGATACAAACTCATGGTGTGGCGTCTGTCTATATTTCTGAGATGAGGTATTATGTACAGTATTTACATTAGTCGGACTATTGTCCTCATCTTTGTCGCCATATTTGTCACAACGTTTCGGTCGTTGTACGCTCCGGTACAGGTCTGTCACTGGATCTAACCAACGCCTTTCTATCCACCACTGTACCATGTGTCCTTGAGACCCAAAGAGTGTGAGTTCAATAGGGAAAATTACCAGGAGATAACTGATAACTGACATCCATCAAACATGGCTCGTGGAACTAGAACAGTCTACCCCAGTGATCGAAATAAAAGGTTCGGTTCGAAATTCCAATCACCTGAAGAAGGCCGGAGCGTACAACGGCCGAAACGTTGTGACAAAGATGAGGACAATAGTCCGACTAATGTAAATACTGTTCATGATGTGGCATCTCTCTGTCTTTTCTACAAATATTTTCATGGCAACTGCTTCGATGAGCTTTTTTCCTGACGCCCTGTCTATATGAATTTTATCATGCTACTAGATTGGCATCTAAGTTCCACCTTTTTACTGTTGAAATAGTTACATGCATCCACCACTTCTACTCCAGCAGTTTCTTTTCTTGCGCTTCGCCACAGTGGAACACACTTGCTTTCCTGATAATTACAATCTTCAAAAATCTAAATGCGACGCCATTTGCAATCCTCGTTCTTCGTTTATCTGTCCCTCAATCCAATCTATAGACATTGGTTTCCCTCATTTTCACTCTCTGCAACCCCCGTGCGGGCTAGTGGCTCTCCCACCTTGCTTCTGGTGAAATGCTTAAAAATGCTCCCCCCACAAAGAAAAACACACAAAAAAAAATATAAAAAACAAAAGAAAAACACGCATATGCACACAGACACATATATATAAGAAATGGAATAATTTGGCGATTTACATGATGGCGCGATTCTCTTTACCATTACAGGTGCATTTTTATTGTGTCCAATAAAACTCCTTAAGCATACATTTGTCGAAGAGACAGACGGTAATCTAATTTTGGACTATAGCTGCATCTCTCTGGGAACCTCTATCTTATCTACAATCACAAAATCTACAATCACAAAATATCACATCTCAAGTAGGGAAAAACATTTTCCTCATACTTTCCAAGCGTTACGGATGTGTAATAAGATTTAATAGCAGACCCTCTATCAAGCCCTGCCTCCGTGAACCTCCTATTAGGAACTCATGAGCAATGATACTTAGGACGAAAGTAAAGTATGGAACGCTTGAGTTACTGATAGACTTGGCATAGTAGTTGATATCCAGATCTCTGATTCTTAGGAAAAATTGATTTATCGAAGGCCTAGAATATATACACGCACCAATAAATTTAAGTCTGTTAACATTTAGACAGGTCGTAACTACATCTTATATTTCAGACTTTGATATACGTGCATAGACCATTTTGTATTGAGAAGATCTTTACCATATTTCTGTGGCGGGATCTGGTACTACCGTGTAGTGGTCATGTAGCAAGTTAAGAAGGTGCTACTTCCCAGCATCAGGCTGAAGTAAGGATTCATGCTATCTTCCATACTAAGAATCTTGTGAACCGAAATGTCAGTACAAGACGGAACTAAGTAAAATCCATAGATAATATCTATAGACACAGTTTACAGACATCGCAATGCTGCTTTTAAGTTACAGGATGCTGGTGTATACAATGTTTGCAACAGCACAGTAAGAGAAAGAGAAGACTGCTGATGCAAGATGTGATGGAAGCGTCATTACATGAGACGCAAATGCGTAGAATTGTGTAAATAAGGCAGATAGAAACGAACACAAGAATTTAAAGTCCATTGGCATTGGGAAGATGGTCTCCATCAAATACAATGCTTAATAATGAATTTCTGTGGTCCGTTGGAGGAAATCGGGGTCAATAACTAGCAGTGAATAAAGTCAATCCGGAAAATCATTTGCCAACAGGGCTCAACGAAAAAAGCCATAAATTCATGTACGACTTAACAATACCTAGATTTGCTACAGTGCTTATTTCGGAAGTCCTCATGCATGTCAGACATTTGGAAGTCACTGTTAACTTGGAGAACATCATTGGCAAATATAACGGCGAAATAGATAAAAATACAATGAAAAGGAAGAATACAGAAGTAAAGAGTATGGAGAAGGCAGTGAGCCAACTGTTAAGTGTATGCTTCTAATTCACTTGTTAGATCCAGAGATCATAAAATTCTGTAGGGGAAGTGAGAACAACTTGGTCAGTGATATAGTATTTGCTTCCAGTAAGATTTCTCTCTGTAGACGGAAAATAGCCGCAACTACACGATGGTGTGAAGTGTGATCTTTGAATTAAAAATTATATATATATATATATATATATATATATATATATATATATATATATATATATATATGTATATATATATGTGTATATATATATGTATGTGTATATATATATGTATGTGTATATATATATATATGTATGTGTATATATATATATGTATGTGTATATATATATATGCATATATATATATATATATATATATATATATATATATATATATATATATATATATATATATATATATATATATATGTATATATATATATATACCAGGTTGTAGGCAAAGGAATTGTACCTAACACAAAGACAGTATAGTGGTTTTTGAAAATGACTGAATGGTCGAAAATACTTGAATTTAACATTAATAAATTATGTACTTCAGATGATTTATACACAATTTTGAGCATAATTTTCAACACCTTATTCGAAATAATGATATAAAATCTAACAGACTTCACCGGTTCTTTTTGAGATGAATACTTGGATGCATTAACACACAAACACGCACACGCACACACACACACACACACACACACACACACACACACATATATATATATATATATATATATATATATATAGATAGATAGATATTTAAAGATATTTTTCATGTTTATATGTTCTTTTTATAGATACAAATATGTAAGTAAATGGTCTGTTTATAATAAACAGTATTAACAAAATTTACGTGCCTGAATGTCCGAGAAATTTTAATAGAAAATATGCGTCTACCGACAGAAATTGAATCTGTATCCTATACGGAACCGTTATATAGCCTGACGTGCCTTACCCGTTTGGCCCACAGAGGAGCGTTCGGTTAGCAAGGTCGATTTTACTGTTTTTAAACACAATTCCCCATGATTTTCCCTCATTCATTCATATCCGCTCAATGCGTATCCAATCATAAAAAAATGCCTTAACAAATAATTGGTCGACTTTGTCCATTTCATAATGTATGACGTCATTTGTTTACATTTTTTCTATGAAAATTTCTCGGGCATTTAGGCCGGTAAATGTTGTTAATACTGTTTATTATAAAACAGTGCATTTACTTAAATATGTGTATCTATAAAAAACGTATAAATATAAATATATCTTAAAAAATAATTGCCGGAATTTGTCCATTTCATAATGTATATATATATATATATATATATATATATATATATATATATATATGTGGGGGGGTGCGAGGGGGTGTTTGTGTGTGAGGGTGTTATTTAAATAAATATTAGGAAGGCGAAATGTACTGCTTTCGTAAAATTACATTCCGAATAATATTATGACAACATACCTTTTACTTGATAATATATATTTTCCTGTTACTTAAAATCTGGATATATTGGTAACGTCAACACTGATTTTATGCTAGAATTTCAAATCACGCCAAATATTTTTTGAATGCCATGTCCCTTCAGAAATACTCGATCATAAAAATCCACGTAATTATTTACTTAATTATATATAAGATGCCAGGCATTCCTGGGAAATATTATCGAGCTATTTTCCATTAACCTCCCCCTGCTTTGGAATACAGAACTTTCATTAAACTTGTTATTGGATAGTTCTTTTCCTGCATAACTATATTTTAATGTGTATAAATAAGTCGAGATATGAGTACGTTTCTGCAATCGAGGTATCAGGTTATTTAAGCTTTACGATAAAACTCTTTGGACACCAAGAAAGCATTGTATGCATTTTCTGCATATTCTTTGCAACGGAATGTATTTTAACTGAATGAAGGAGTCTCAAGATGATTGGAAGTTGGTCGTAAGTGAGCGAGAAATCGGGGGTTATGTGCTGTTCCTTATTTTATTTTCCATACACACAATAAAAATTAATTCACACCACGGGTATCAAAAAAATACAACTGCGCGGGAATTCACTCCTCACCATACCCTGTGGGGTTCAAAAACAAGAACGGCGCACCCAAATGTTCGGACGTAGTGAAAAGCACACCACGTGGTAAAAAAATATGATTTATTGACCAATCAGGGCTCGACATAAGAAACCCATTTCTTAATCTCCCCGGAGCCTCATCATTCACATATAAGGAAGGTAGAAACTCTCATCAGACCAGAGGGAGAACAGCGACAAGCCGACATCAAAGCGACATGGACAGCTTCGAACACACACACACACACACACACACACACACACACACACACACACACACACACACACACACACACACACACACACAGAATTCAGCAGTTCACACAACAGGCAGTATCGCGTATCAGTGAACATTCCTTCACCCTCTCTTTCTTTCATCTCACTCGCTACACATCGTCCTACCTTTTCCCACTCACATTCCCAGTGCCTTTCTTTCTCCTTTTCTTCCACTGCTTTACGGACAATTTCATTTTTGTACAAAAAAATAATTCTTATTTTTTACGAAAATAAACAAAAGTTTATTTTGCTTTATTTGTAGTGTATTTTCCTTTTATTATTTGTCTGAGGGACTTCTTTGCACCCTCAACAGTTAAGATGCATCCAGTATAATTTCGCATCAAATATCGGTGATCTGTGCTATCATACTGAAAATATATGGCAAAGCATTGACATAGATGATCCAGTTCTCATCCCAAGTCACTTTTCGACCCAAAACTGTATCATTCGAATTCCGTAAATACAGCATGGCACACATTTATCAAGTTTCTACACTTTGACAATTTTCTTGAGATGGTCCCGTATTGTTGTTATCTGAGACATTTCTCTGGCAGTTTGAACTGGGTTTTATTTGGATCGTCTTTTCAGATGTTGATTGATAATTGCAAGAAATGCTGAACATGAGAAACCAGATCTGTACTGCCCAATCACGAGTGGATATTTCACTCTAGAAACTATTAATGTTGGAAACGTTTGGCGAAGCATTCTGACCAAGTATGAACTCATGCAACAAAAGTAAACGTACATATTCTTTTTTCATGTTGAAGATGAAGCATATGCAATGTTTTAAGTTCGGAAAGAGATTGATATAAAATTAACAGATCACTTTATTCATTAGGAAGGTGTCATATTTTCAACGGTTATAATAACATCGAATATGACTAAACAATATAAACTGCCATTAAATAATATAGACCATTGTTAAATGTTTTTCGTAATATCGGATTTTCTTTATCCGTATAACGGAATACAGCGAATGTTTCGCCGAGATAGTTGTTGGGAAAGAAGAAATGGATTAATGATTTCCACTGGAGCATTCCTGCCAGTCCAGTCGGTGTTCATTATACTACTCGCTCATATATTTCTATTCCTGTTTATTGTTTTTGTCTTAATTTACGCGAGCAGAAGTTGATTCTCTTCCAGTTTTTGTCAAGACAATTGAGTTAATAACTGATGCTTTGTTGTCACCGCTAAGGTTAATTCAAAGCATTCGGGGATCTTCGATAAATTTACAATCCATATGACAGGAAATAGAGTTCCTTATCAAGAATCTTTCAGTCAATACTACAGGGACGATATTTATCTAAAAATGTAAGTGATAATTTATCTATATTTCTGCAAGTGAATTATTCGATGATATTGATATACCTTTTACACACACACGCGCGCGCGCGCACACACACACACACACATATATATATATGTATGTATGTATATATATATATATATATATATATATATATATATATATATATATATATATATATATATATATATATATATGTAATGATCGTCCAAGAGCAGCTTAGATGTGGCTGCAGAAAGTAGGGAGTACACTGTGAGTAATTGTTCTAGCAAGACAAGTTTGCTAATCATTACACAGCCTTTGTCCTTTTCCCCGTCTATGTCTCTTTTTCTCTCTCTCACTCTCTCACTATATATATATATATATATATATATATATATATATATATATATATATATATATATATATATATATATATATATATAAGGTCATCCCATAAGTTGTGTCCGAATTTTAACTTTTTGTTAAAATGAACGAAATTTAAAGTGTATTTTATAATGTCTAATGAAGCTGAACATTATTTTTATGTTTAGATACATTTACACTGATCAAATTTTATTTCAGAGAACAATAAAATTAAATTTTGTTTGATTAAAACCCTGCTAACATGGAAGTACCCAAGAATCATTTGAGGCACATAATGCTTTATGTGTTCAAGTAAGGAAACTCAGCAGCCGAAGCAGATAGAAACATTCACTCAGTTGATGGCGAGGAATGTGTGAATAAAAGAAGTTGCAGAAGATGGTTTGCAAAATTCAGAGGTGGAGATGAAGATCGAACCGGACGTCCAGTTGAGTTTGATGAAAAGCTTCTTGAAGCAGCCCTTGAAGAAAATCCTGCTTTATCAGTTGAGGAATTGGCAGTGGTTCTCAGTTCAAACCATACAACTGTTCATCGTCATTTTCAACAACTTGGAAAAGTTCCTAAACTTGGAAAATGAGTGCCACATGAATTGTCTGAAAACAAACTCAAATCCCTAGTTGACATCTGCTCTTCTCTCCATTCTCGCTAACTTGTTTCAACTTTTTTGGATAGACTTGTAACTGGCGACGAAAGATGGATCTTTTATCGAAATGTTAAGCGTCGTAGCCAGTGGCTTGGTAAAGGGGAAGGATCCCAGCCACAACCGAGAAAGGAACTTCATGGGCAAAACTTTCTTCTTTCAATCTCGTTGGATTACCAAGGAATAATCCACTTTGAATTCTTACCACCAAATGCAACAATTAATACTCAAATATACTGTCAGCAATTAGAGCGTTTGAACCAAGCTTTGAGGGAAAAAAGACCTGCTCTAGTGAATCGAAAACGGGTGATGTTTCATCTGGACAATGCGAGACCACACACAGAACGCATTACGTCACAAAAGATCGAAGAACTTGGTTGGGAGAAAATTCCTCATGTACCTAATTCTCCCGACCTTGCTCGTTCAGACTACCATTTGTTTCGTAGCTTACAGAATCATTTGGAAGAAACAGCTTTTGTAACATTGGAAGAGGTTAAAACTGACATTTGTGAGTTCTTCGAATCAAAGCCATAAGAATTTTACAGTAATGGAATTAGCAAGCTTGTTAATAGTTGGAAGTAAATTATAGATAATCAGGGAAAATACATAGTTGATTGAATCTGTAATTAAATGTAACATTTGGTCACTTGTTTTCTTTATTCAAAATTCGGACAGAACTTATGGGATGACCTGATATATATATATATATATATATATATATATATATATATATATATATATATATATATATATATATATATATATATATATATATATATATATATATGTTAAAAAGAAGAGAGAACCCGGAAACTGTTTTGCTTGTAATTTGGATTTTTTAAAAATATATTATACTTTATTTTCCATAATATATTTTGCATTATGGAAAGAAAGCATAATATTTTTAAAAAAAATCCATATTACACCCAAAAACGTTTGGCTTCTCTCTTCTTTTTAATATACACACATTTCTCTCGTTGGAACTACTATAACGTGTTCCTTTTATATATATATATATATATATATATATATATATATATATATATATATATATATATATATATATATATAGATATATATATATATATATATATATATATATATATATATATAGATATATATATATATATATATATAGTGTATTTGGGCAGCCATCACATTTTCATACAAATTTCAATGTAGGCAAGTGACAAAGCAGTGCGATTAAGTTTCTGTTTTATTATTTTATTCTCCAAGCAATTTTCTTTCTGAACGTACAGTGTGTAACACCTGTCTAAATGAAAAAGAAAAATATTCACCATCCATCTCTAATAAGATATCTCGAATATTCTGGTCGGTGTACGAAAATAAATAAATGTAATGTCTAATAAATAAACGCAGCCTCTTCTCGAAAAGTAGTATCAACTAAGAATAAATTTGAAATTGAAAAAATATGTCTGATTAATAAATACTCCCTCTGTTCCGAAATAGTTTTTCCATAGCCGGAAATCTCATGTGGAATATATTAATTCTTAGTCGAATTGTTTGCCGTTTACATTAAGAGGTTAGCATTGATGTTCCTCAAGTATTTATATTAGCTTATTCAGGTATAATAATTTGAAGCGCAAATTATATCACTTTTTCACCACATTAAAATTGTATTTTTTTTCAGACCACCAGCTTGCAAGAGATTATGATGGGAGAAGAGAAGCCAATTGGTAGAAATGCTAAACGAAATTGCAAGAAGCACGAATTGACAAATAATATACGTAGTGCTGTTTTTCAAGCACTGCTATAATGATCCACAAATCCTGTCCTGAAGCGTTGTGTAATAAAATAGGCTGCAGAAGAATTAAACGTAGCTGCAGAACGTCTGGGTTGGCAAATTGGATTAGTTTGCCAGCCTCCAAATAGTCCTGATTTCAATGTCCTTGATCTGGGTTATTTTAATGCAATTCAATCAATTCAGCACCAGCAAGATCCAAATAATGTTGACAAGCTCAGTGAAGCAGTGAAAGAAAGCTTCAATAAACTTCAGAAGTCGAAGCTTAAAAATAATTTTCTAAGTTTGCAGTTAGCAGTGGAAGAAGTTATTTTAGTTGACGGCGATAACAACTATAAACTCCGGCACATGTCGAAAGAGAAGCTTGAAAGAGAAGGAAAACTTGAAGTATCCATTTCTATTTCTGACGAGTTGCAACAAAAACTGATTTTGTTAAAGTAAACCTTCACCAGTTATTTTTCTATTAATTTAACTGTTTATGTATATCGGTTTCGATATATTTCACACTTATTTATATGACAATTCACTAATATTACTCATTTACTGTTGAGTATGGGAATTAATGATATTTTTTGTTCTTTTTGGTGATTTTTATCTACTGGAACAATTATTTTGGAACATGAATTATTTTTGGTGCAACTATTTCGGAACGGAGGGAGTAGTATATTTATTACTTCTTTGTAGATATTTAGAACTTGTTCAAATCTGTATTCATTCAGATTTACATATCTTCAGACAATATCACATGAGATATGAAATTGAGGCTAATTACGCAATGTTGATTCAAATAACCAGCACCCCTATTTCTTCATCTGTCCATTTCTTTCTTTCTTTCTTTGTTTCTTTCTTTCTATATACACATGCACATACATAAATAGACACGCGCGCGCACTCACTCACACATACTCACATATATTCCTATTATTTTTTTAGGTGTGTACATTTCATTTCAGACTGCGTAAGCATAAATGCATTGTATGTCATCTAAGTTTATTTCTACATAATCGCAATTGCATATCTCACTAAAAATCTTCATGCCAGCAGTGTACACTCTATTTTGAAATGAACTTTCACGTTATCTCAAGAGAAATTATCAAATGTACCAGCCTTCCTTTACATTTCTATTTTTTATTTTCACTTTTCTTTTTACATTATACACACGTACACACACACGTACATATATATATATATATATATATATATATATATATATATATATATATATATATATATATATATATATATATATATATATGTATTAACGTTGCTTATTTTTATCAGCTAGCTTATCATTTTATGTAATCCAAAAGAAGCCTCCCGTATTGTTTTCGGGAGACGTAAAAAAATGAAAAAAAAATAAAATGACAAAAAAGTGTATCACTGATAAAACACACGTGCTAGTTATTCATTTTTATATAAAGTTCAGAAATATCTTTCTTTATATTGCTTTCTGATAATTTTCACAATAGCATGTTAGGTTTTCCTTAAACCAATCTAATTATTTTTCACCGTGCATTGCCTCCCGATGTGACTTCCTCCTGTTGTCGCTTGAATGCACTTTAGGTTAATTAAATTAACTTTTATCACTTAGGTTTTCTGACTATACGTATCATTATGCAATAACTTTCATGTCCGGCTTCTTCTAACTTTATTGACGTCCAGCTTTTTAAATATATTATTGATTTATTGAGTATACATGGGAGTAAAAAATATTATATAGATCCGTGAATATTCATGACTAAATTCATAAGTAATTTTACTATGTCTGGAGAAAGTCGTGATCGTTTTAATCTTGAAAGATCTTAGTTGGTCTTAGCTTTTCAAATATATTTTCTTTATTATCTATGAATTTACATTGTGATCATGGAAAATATATTGGAAAAAAAGATCTCGTTGCTTTCTTCCACAGTTTTGAATTCAGTTTATTTCCTTCTTGATTACATGTCATGGAAATCTATAGGGATCAGTCTACAAGAGAAGAAATTACCCCACGACATTTCTCCAAGCATCTGTGCGAAAGGGGTCGACATAGAATTGACTGAAATTTCAAATTCAGTTGTCAATTCATATTTTCGAGACGAAATTAACGACAGTAGCATACTTGATAAGAAAGGTAAAAAGCTATCAATAATATCGACTGCTTTTGTTTAAAAAAAAAATACATTCAAATAGTCATGATGAGCATGCGTCTAACAGTTTCGTATTTACTCGCAGAGTTACCGTCCCTTCCAGAGATATATAATAAACAATTAAACACATAAACGAAGCAACAATAATGACAAAATATTAGGAGTACGATATATTTTCTATGAATATTGTCTAGCGTAGAACAAAAATAAATTTTGAGCGATCAGTAAACTTAGGAAAAATAAGAATTTCTGCGTTGCTAAAAGCGAAATTAATACCAAGAGCAACTGTGAAATTTACAGAATCTTGCTTCCATTAATTTATATAATTTACTGTCTGTATAATGTTATGTTTCTGTTGGTAATCTCTTATCGTTTCGGTAAATTTCAGACTGAAAATTTTATTATATACACGAAAATGAATTGTTTTCATTCCAATGCTAGGCATATCTCATCTTGTTTAATTTTCACAGTATCTTTTACTTTTATTTCAAGTATTTTCGTAAATTCTTAATAGGGGACACAGGGAATAAACTCACAATTACTATGTCGAAAATCCTTTAATTCGGAAAGCCAATAAGAGTTCTGCAACACTTAAGTTAAGTTTATCCTATCTTGCCTCATCTGCTAGAGTCTTGCTGTAAGCTGAAATACCTTTAATTTTAAATAATGTAATTAAAGATAACTCTGGATCCCAACAATTCATATAGAAATATAATCACTTGATCTCCGGAGAAAGCTATTGTAATCTGTTGATCTGATAAACTGGGAGTAAAACATATCAATAAGTAAAGACAGTTTAAACGTTTTGGGTTGCTGGATTTTTATAACAGCCCTTTTTCTTAATCAGTATTTTTTTAGTATATTGGAATCTAGATCTTTATTCAACATTTAACCTTTTAAAATTGAGTCTGTGAGTATTTCTATAAAAAGGTCTATCAGCGATAATATCAACTAGAAAATTCTTTTGAATTTCTGGATGAAGAGTTAGCATTATTTCGACTATTTATATTCGGATGATAGTCATAATCTTTGTTGTTGTTATCAAAATGTTATGGTTGCTTTGCTCTCCGGCCTTCCCCAGGTTTATACCAAGCGGGATAACCTAAGCGACAATGTCCTAGTGGGTTAAAAGAGTTGCTTTGGGAATTTGGTTACATATATATTTTGAATACAATCCCTGTGCCGAGCGGTGGGTACATGCATTCACTGGAAACGGGTGCACAATAACTGGACATTACTAAAAAAAAAAATAAGAACTAGGCGCTATCTATATACATGAGCAGTGGAAGAATAACAGCCTAACCCCGTAGATTAAATAAAATGTACAGATGAGAATTCTCTGACAGTCACCCTGGTGGATATACACCTGATAAAGGCCAAAGAGAACAATGGCCGAAATGATGTACTACTACTACTACTACTACTACTACTACTACTACTACAACTCCTAATAATAATAATAATAATAATAATAATAATAATAATAGAGATGAGGACATTAGTCGGAATATAAATAGTCTAAATAGTTATCATTGCTTTTGGTGCGCTTGTCTTTCTTATCCACTGGGAAAGCTGCCTAGTTAAATTAAAGTATCGCTATTGCTTATGTAAGAACAATTATATTGAAAAACACATTTGACGTCCTAATAACATGTAATAATTACAAAACATACATATCCTTGGTTAACAGAAGCGATTCACCGGGGAGGTTTTAAACATCTTCGACGTGTTTATGAGAGAAAATGCTACAATGAGCGAGATGAAGGAATCGGGATGAAAATAACGAGTGTGATATTTTTTTAAATATTCGACGAATCAATACTTCGGGGTTGCATGTATGTTACAATAGAAAATGGTTTTGCTACGTTTTAACGAAAGTATATTTTTTTCTTTCCTAAAAGAACACACAAGTCGAGGGCAGAGTAATAAATGAAAAAAAAGAAACGTAGATTTATAAAAGAAATATTGATTTAAAAAATAAATGTCCATATGTATATGAATTGTTTCTTAGACAAGCCATTACGTTACTGGGTATTTATCTAAATTATATAAAATATATCTCACGCTATATAAATATTTCAAACTATTGTCAATATAAGTTTAATTAGCAAAATAAGATAATGAAAATTCAAAAATATCTCGCATATATTTTCTAATAACTGTACCTGTTTATTGGTTAATTAAAAGAAAACACGAAAAAGTGAAATATTTCGATTAATATGACTTTTAAAATCTCATTCGCCCACGGAATAATTTTTTTACAAACCATACTGTATTAATATATTTTATTTATCATTGCTTTGAAAATATCTGGGACATCTTAGAGAACAGTGAAACGGTGCATATAGCATTCAGGCCATTACTGAAAAGCATATCAGTAAAGCGAATAGAAATATAATGGTAAAAAATTTGAAATATATTATGTATTACTTTTCCATTAATTCTGTAAACTATGAATGAAGACAAAATTGTACTTGGAGACCATATCTAGAAATTATTTTAAGTGTACTATGCATTTATCAAAACAGAAAAGCATATCTTCAGCTATAACATTTTGAGTGTAAATTCCGATCAGAACCAGTCGTTGAAATTAAAATTGCCTTCTCTACAAATGTATATTTTATCGTTGAATATCAGCTTACTGCTCATACCTAGGCATTGGATGTCAATTAAATATTAATAAAAAAAGTACATTTAAATGCATTAAATGTCACATTATTTTATCTCTCTCTTTACACAAGAACAGAGAAAATAGTGTATGGGAGGTATGTGCGTGTGTGAGGGAGAGATAGTTAAAGAGAGAGATAAAGAAAGAGAGATAAATAGTTAATCTCCGCAATTAATGACTCCTTATATGTTTCCGCTAATTCTTAGATACCCGGAACACCATAACCTTTTCAGACAGAAAATTCTCAACTACAAATCAGATTTCTACGTTGTCATCAACAAAAGGGTGCAGAGCACATTGGTAAGAATCGGAAACAAATGGATGCAACTTTTATTTTAATTACGAAGACTTCAATGTATTTGTGAAAAAAAAACATGGTATGATGCGTCTATCTTTTATCAGCCCGAAGTTGAAGTCGTTAAATACTGACTATAAAGCGTGAGATGGATAAATTGTCGTCTAAATTACGCAAAAATCGAAATAACCCGGACATCTCATTTAATCAAATATATTTACCAAAATCAGACAAAAAATATCTTGGAATACTACAGAGAGTAGATTGAATGGAGGATTGAATCGTGACGGACGAATTCTTGTGGTGAATGTGTCAATTGTAATGTATGAATGGGTCGCGAATCTGATTAGCT
>OZ038475.1:138833487-138883487 GCA_964036315.1 Acanthosepion esculentum | reverse complement strand
CAAGCCGCTCATACTTCCATAAAATAATTCCTTTAAAGGTGCCTTTTTTCTCTTCATATCTCACACTAAGTCCCCTATAACGCTCTCTCTCTCTCTTTCTCTTTTTCCCGAACTAAACAAGATTCCAGTACAAAGTGATACCATAAACAGTTTGAAAAATCCTGCGAATTTTAAAATTAAAATTCTTAGGTGGAAATGGTCATTAACTAAAGCTATCTTAATTCCAATTGTAAAGAAAATTTGCTCTGTTTAAAGAAAATGAACACTGAGCACTCTTTTGTGTGTCAGTTTTAGCACATTTCAAATTCTATGTTCTGTTAATTGTTAATATATATATATATATATATATATATATATATATATATATATATATGCCGCCATTTCATGTTTACCTCACGTAGAGGGAAATATCAGTCTCAACGCAATATTTATTGCTAGATATGAACAAATTCTATCTCTGTTATGCACACACACCCATATATATATATATATATATATATATATATATATATATATATATATATATATATATATATATATATATATATATATATATATTTATTGTGTGCATGCGCGCGTCTTTGTTTCTGTGTGTGTCTAGGTGTGTGTGTGAGTGTGTGCGTGAGTGTGTGTGTGTGTTTAACACTTCCCTTAACAAGAACTCACCACAAGATATTCAACAGAATTAAAGGACATATCAGCTAGTGCTGCACCTAGAACTCGCCACAAATGAAGAAAAACTCTGTTGAAAAACATCCAACATATTAAGCAGATTTATATCTACAGAGAAAATTAGGAATGACTCTTAAATTGTATGTGCTTGCAAGATAATGTTATATAGCGAAACTTTGTAAAAATCAGCAGATAATCTTGACAAATATACATAGGTGTAATTTAAAGACATAAGAAACGGAGTAACTATGCGTACAAACATCTTTTAAAGTAAATACGCGAAAGGCACAACCGTTTCTAAACTTATATGGAAATTATAAAGAGAAACAAAATAAAGGAAACATGTGATGGAAAAGAAAGAAAGAACATCAGTCTATAACGATAAATTCCCATAAGCGTAAACTCTGTCTCGAGGAGAAAAAAGATATAATCACCTTCGCAGACCAAAACATATTTACGTTACAAAAAAATCAGGACTTATCACAAAAAAAGGGAAATAAAACATTTTATTACGTTACTTTAAAATAAATGAATACATGCATAAATAAAATTAACAACATACAAACAACACCCCAAATAATAATAATAAAAAGAAGAAGAAGAAAAGAAACATAAAAAATAAACAAATAATAATCAAATTAAGAAACTACAAATGCGCACATAAACACAAGTCAATAATAATAATAATAATAATAATAATAATAATAATAATAATAAATAAATAAATAAATAATCGATACTAAATAATGAATAACATTTAACACGCACTATACAATAGCTACAAATAATCCCATTGAGATGCACAGCTATTTATACTCAATAACCTCGAAATTAATTAGAAATATAACCATTAATCGATAGGATGTCACAATAGTTCATGTTATATATAATATACCATTGACAATCATATATACGTAGTCGAGACACCACACAACGCACATGGTCTAAAGATTTCGTTCAAGCATGAATTTACATGGGCTTTATCCCGAGCACTGAGCATTTTAACCCATAAATATATCATACCATATATTTTATCATATGCACACACACACACACATACACATATACATATATATATATATATATATATATATATATATATATATGTGTGTGTGTGTGCGTGCGTGTGTCGCTGTTTGTTTGTGTGTGTGTGTGTGTGTGTGTGTGTGCATGTGTGCTTGTGTGTATGCGTTTGTATTTTCTTATCCTTTCGACATAAATTTGAGTGCGACAGGGAGTAAAAAACAAGTAATATTGGTTTATGAATTCATTGTTTTTTTTGTTTTCTTGTAAATACAAGGTTGTCTGATTGTAAGTGCTTTTTTAAAATAAGTATGTGTATATGCAATTTAGTAATAATTCACGTTCCTTCCACGTTTTCTAGAATTATTTTCATTTTCTTTTCATTTTTCCGTTTCTTAAATGTGTCTATTTTCATGGTTCAATATTATGTGAGTAAAACAAATCTACTGGAAAACAGGGCTTTAAAGGAAATAGAGTAAGTGCCAATGAAATAACTGGATGTACCATCGAATATGGTTTTAAGATTTGACGTTAAATGTTTCATTGCGAGCTATAAATCTATCTTGCTTTCATATTGAGTGATGTTCTACGAATCATTTAATTGTGAAGTATTCTATTCATTTGGTTTTATATTTTTGTCTATAAATGAATGTCAAATACTGCTTCCATAATAATGAAAATCAATGTAATATTTCTAATAATTAAAACTGAGTTTATAATGTACGCTTAGCGGTGGGTCATAAAATACGACTCGTGCTTCGGACCCGGTCCCCGATCAGAATTCATCCAACCCGTCGCCGAACTGTACCACAAATCTTATATGAACTTACCAATAGATTGTAGTTAAACTTACTATGTAGAAAGGTTAAAGTAAATGTAAGTAAAAATACCAAAATTCGACCAATATAATTTTGCATCTGACTTATAGGAAAATCAGTGAACTGGAAGGAAGGAATTTCTCTCATTTTCAGTGTTTCAAAGAGATGTGCACTCGAATCGCAGAAAATGCCAACCTCAAGTTTCCGAAGAAGATTATTTATGAGTTAAATATGCATTTTTGGAAAGATTTTCCAAACTCGTGAGAATTAAGAGTGACATTCTTCTGTTCCAAAATCCGTTTCATTGTAAACCTGATGACGCGCCTGTTGAACTACAGTTGAAATTCATTGATTTGCAAGCAAGAGACTTATCAAAAGAGAAACACAGTCGAGGAAAACTTATTGAATTTTATCGCTGCTTACCTAATAATGAGTTTCCAAAGTTGAAGAAATTTGCAGCTGATATGGCTTCAGTGTTTGGAACAACAAGACTGTCCGCAAACGTATTCAAAAATGAAGTATATGTAAAGTCAGTACATCGAATGAGGTTGACTGATGAACATTTGAAAGCAATTCTCTTGCTTTGCAGCAATTCCAAAGCAAATATCGATTATATCTTAAAAGGTAAACGCCAGTTTCACAATTCTCACTAACATTTTGGCTGCTTAGTTTGTGAGATTCGGATATGTGCGAACTGGGAGTGATATAACAATTTTATTGCTAATGTCGCGTTCTTTGATGACTTTTTGGTAAATAAATATGTTTGTTGTCTTTATTTTTCGGGTATTCAGTGTATTGTATTGAAAGAAATGGTTATCCATCCAGTTATCTGGCATTCTGTGAAACAAGTGTGGTGATGCCTGGCATAGAGTATCGCTTGCTGGTGGAGACAATGGAATAGACGAACAGATATCAAATTCTGACTGAGTTCGTTACGTTCGTTTACAGGAATACAAAAGGTTGTTAAATATATGAATGAATGTATGAGTTAAAAAATAGGATAGACTCGTGTTTCTAGCCTTGTTTGGCATCCCATGTGGGAGAATGAGAACTTTGAATTTACAGCCATTTAGTCGAGAAGCTGACGGATCTATCCCGTAATAATACATGCTAGAGGGACATACAGCAATACTAAGCGTAGGAATTTAATAACATTAAGGAAGAACTCGAGAGGCAGTAGCAGGAGGAAGACGATATTAATATATCAAATATTGCAACAAGAAGCATCCGAGGCAAATAAGGAAAACAGATTTTATAGCAAGATCTGGAACTCCATGCATCGTGTTCCAAAGGCTAGTTTAACAACAGTATTAAATAATTCCCAATTTAAAAGTTGAGAATGCTGATGTTTCATTTCCGAGCAGTTGTGAGGAAAGAAACCTTATTTGTTTCTAATCTAATCTCCTATTTATACTTGAGCGTCTCAATTCTGCCCTCTAGACAATGTAAAAAAAGATGGCTATATTAATTGATGATATTTCATTTGAATCCTTGAGTAGACAAGATCTCCTCATTCGCAAAATTCTTTCTCTTCACTGAACTCCGATTAGGATTAATTCCGTGATTATCTACGTCAAATCTTAAGCTGTCTTTAGAAAATTGAGCCACTGAGGATTCTTCTTTGATGAATGCCAGCATCAAAGATTTTTGGTGTCTAGAAAACGCCCGATGAAACCACAACCTTCTTCTTGGTTTACATCTGGCTGTTTAGCTCCGATCGTCCACGTGAATCACTAATTGCAGTTTGCTATTTTAGCTTTCCTCACAACATACACTTGTTCAAATATATATATATATATATATATATATATTGTTCAAATATATATATATATATATATATATATATATATATATATATATATAGATATATATGTGTGTGTGTGTGTGTGTGTGTGTGTATACAGATGGCCTGTCAGCCTTGTACAGTGTCAGTAATTTCTGAGGGGATTTCTTTTAAGGAAAGCCGTGGCCTGCCAGAGTCATTTTCCTTTTGTCGCAACGTTTCTAATTGGGTATTATATTTTAGATTATTCTGTGGATTTGTTTCGTGGACTGGGTGTAATGCTTTGAGTCGCTGCGCTTAGGAGATGGCATTTTATTTTGACCTTTGCTTTTACAGCGTTTGGCGGATATAAAGAGAGGGGTATAATATATATAAGCAGGTTAATATATATATATATATATATATATATATATATATATATATATATATATATATATATATATATATATATATATATATATGAAGGAATATAGTCTTAAAGTGTGAATATTTATGGGATAAAGTGGTCAATATCAGAGATAGAGCGTGTGTAAATATAAAAGTGAACATAGAAGTCAACACTTAGAGGCGACCGTCTGTTTCATGCTAGATGCAATCATCCTGGCCAGATTATTACATCTAGCATGAAACAGACTGTCGCCTCTAAGTGTTGACTTTTATGTTCATTTATATATATATATATATATATATATATATATATATATATATATATATATATATATATATATATATATATATATATATATATGTAATCATTTCACCTCCAATAAGAAAGTATTGTATGTTGTTGATGTTATAAAGATTACCATTTCGCTTTCCACATTCCGTTTTGATTATTCCTCATTCAGTAACATTTTCTAGGTTACAAAACTAGGCAATTCATCTCGGGATTGATGAGAGCATATAGCTAATCTGGTACAGCTCTTAAAATCATGACGTCTAGATAGCAAAGCGGAAAAGATAATCCAATCAATTGCTACGAAAGTATTTATAGAAAAGGCAAAAGGACGATACATTACAGCGGTTGGAAAGGAACTGAAGCCGAGATGGTATGTCAGCACTAATAATATTGCTGATTCTTCTTTGGGCTCCGTTTTCGATTTATCTCCCATTCAACAAGAATCGAGCATAGACATTCCGTCCGAAAATACCTTCCTATCAGCTCCGGGCCTCCCTCGTAGTCACCGTCGTGTCCTCATTCACCTAAGCTGCGAAAGCATCTTACTGCCAAAAACACCCCTCTCATTAAAGCACACGAATTTATTAATCCACTCCCTGACAATCTTGTCGTCACCATCGTGAGCACGGTCAACCGGCCCACAGATATATGTCAACTACAAGCGTTACCAATAAAACCCTGACAGCTAATCTCTCTTCCCTTAACAACGTCATCGAAAGAATGTGTTACTCTTACACACACTTGCATAAGATGGCAGTGAGGTCAATATATATATATATATATATATATATATATATATATATATATATATATATATATATATATATATATATATATATATATATATGATAATTGAGTAATGTCTGATGTTGAAAACTTATTTGCTATTTCCTTTGCAACCAGCCGCTCGTTAAAGCAACGGCAGCTGTCATAACCCCCTCAATAACTGTGCTGTATGTCACACACACGCAGACACATGCACAGGCGCAAACAAAAGCACACACACGCATATATGTATATATACACACATATACATACATGCATACACATATATAAATATGTATGTGTGTGTAATGTATGCCCTCAAAGAAACTGTAATAAATAGATAAGAACCTCCATGTCTAATGATATTTTATACAAATACACACGATTTCACAAATTACTTTGATTTAAAATATTTTTTTAAATCTTTTATTTTTCTCCTAATTACACGCAAAATTAAAAATAATAAAAAAAACTATTCTCAGCTATTTCTCGCCGATTCTATAGTGACGAATAGCAAGTTATTCATTTTATTTGTAAAACAATTGTCAATTATTTGTTATAAAACAGGCAAAAATCACCATGAGTGATAACAGGTGTAAAATAAAATAAAATCTCATCAAGAACCGAAAACAAATTACAATATTAGTCCTTGATTGCTATATTCGGTTTTATCTTAAGGAGTCTGACGAATAGTTTCGAAGCCAATAAAGGCTGGCATTAATGAGAAAAAATTCATACAAATACAATTCGTTCAAAGAAAAATAACACATGATATAGCCTCAAAATCAAATTTGCAAATGTGACATGATAGAGACCTCATAATATCGATTCGTTGAAAAGTATTGAGAAGCGATAAAATTCTTACGTCAGAAGAATATATAATTTGTCACAAAATGTTTCTCCTAAAAAATTAAAGAAGACACAAAAAATTCAAGAACGACGTGGAAATTGCTTCTGAGATACTGTTTTTTCCGACAACTGACTGACAGCATAAGATGATTAAGTCGATTATCAGATCGAACTGGAAGTAAGATATAAACCGCTCTGACAGCACGAATCTTGCAGAATA
This sequence comes from Acanthosepion esculentum, assembly GCA_964036315.1. Lineage (NCBI taxonomy): Eukaryota > Metazoa > Mollusca > Cephalopoda > Sepiida > Sepiidae > Acanthosepion > Acanthosepion esculentum. Next base: position 138,876,678 of record OZ038475.1, on the reverse strand, counting down.
TAAAAAACATGAGGTTGTCATTGTTTAATTAGGTAATGTCCAAATTTTAAAACGTAATTTCTACGCTCATCGACATAAATTATAAACTTACTCTTATTTTTTAATCGATACCACCCCAAGCAAGGTAGTAAAGCCACTAGAACACAAGGGAATATATGATGTGGAAGAATGAGAAAAAGAATAATTAATAATGATCGAGAAGAGGACAGATTAATCAGGACAGTAGATAGCGATTGACATTGCATTTAGATTTATTTTAAGATTAAAGTTGGCTATAAAGCATGGAACTGGAAGGGAATGCCATAAGCGAGAAGTACGACAAAGATATCTTAGCATTGAATCTACGCCTATATCTAGCTAGCTAAACTGAAAATTGATGTGATCTCGACGCGAGTCTAGTACTGATCTTGAGTTCAAAAAGTCTATGGACTAAACCGAAGAGATCACCCGAACAAGTGCCATGAAAGTAATTGCACGAAACACACAGAGAGGCAATCTTATGGCGATGGGAAAGTGACTGATATATATATATATATAGCATAATGAGAAGCCCCGTATATTTCTTGATATGTATATGATATGGAGAAAACAGCTGAAAAGTTGCAAATTAGAAAAATTGAATTGTTTTTAAAAATATTTATTTATTTATTTATATTTGTTTATATATATATATATATATATATATATATATATATATATATATATATATATATATATATATATATATATATATATATATATATATATATATATATATATATATATATATATATATATATATATATATATTTGATATTTCAGATCAGCCCCGATCTTTCGTCAGAAATAAATTAAATAACTGTATTCAGAAGTTTGTTTACAAGTAGCGTCCGTCGCGAGACGCGGACGTCACGTGATGTGGAATGCAACTGTGTTTGAACATTTCTAACGTAAATCTAACGATAATATTTTAGATGTTGTTTAAAAAGTTTTTTTTTGTTTTTTTTAACTATATCTAAAAAAAAATTTTAACTATTGAAATATTTATACAGATTTAAAATTCCCATGTCTTTGTTTAACCCTAGTTTATATGTGTCTAATTTTAAAATCCAGTATTTTTCTTTTTTTCTACGTGGGTATGTGGAACTAAAATCGGAATCTATCAATAAACATTTACAGTTGTCTAATGAGTGCCTTGATTGATTAAAGTGTTCAGCTATGGGGAAATAAGGATTGTTTTGACGTATGGTTAGTTTATGATTGTTGGAGTTAAATCTAAAATTATTTCCAGATTCACCTATATAGCCACAATTGGCACATATTGTGCAGAAAAGTAGAAGAAGTTTTACATTACATATGTCTGACAATTCGTCCATTGCGAGATATCTACCACAGCATTCCTGTCCGCATTCACAATATAAAAAATGACTAATCAAAAACACAATCATCCTACACCATGAAAACAACCAAATTAGATTACAGATCTTAGAAGCAATTTATATTAAAAAAATTAAGGCCGGCACTGAAGAGTATCAACTATGAATACTGCAGTAATGTTCTGAAGAGTTTTTCATGCTTTAATACGCGCGTGACCATGACATTATGACATGAGATAAAATTCCATAACGGATAATTTTGTCAAGTTCTAATGAACGCTCAAGGGCATTGTCACCCGTTTTGCATTTAAAAGTATAATGAAAAAACTACGGTAATTGATAACAACGCACACATTTGTATAAATACTTATATTAATGAACAATATATAGTTTTGTATTACTTGAACTCCTGAAGATGATCTTGGTAAAAGGTCGAAAGTAGTTGGGAAATGAACATAAAAGAAATTTAATCAGCTATAGTTCATTTCTCGCATCCTTCAACATCAATATACGGAAGGTTATTTGTGAAAATGAACGGATTTTGTTAACAATTACTAAACATAATATATGTAATTTATTCAATCAGACATGACTATATATATATATATATATATATATATATATATATATATATATATATATATATATATAATTATATATATATATATATATATATATATATATATATATATATATATATAATTATATATATATATATGTGACTGGTATGCAATCCGCAGACACGCACATCACCACCAACGCGGGAAAACGCACACGTGGACACAAACAACGCAGGGAAAAGCATACATCGATGATACGCATATTAAAAAGAACAAATCGAATGATATAAATAGTGAATTGCTGATAGCCCCTGAAGAAGGGATGGACAAGTGTGTTGAAAATATAGGTTTAAGATATGCGAAATTTATGGGTAAAAGCAGTCAATATCTGAAATAGATCTCTCATATTTGCCACAAGAATACATAGTAGAATCCTCAAGAAATATAATAAAATATTATATGAACATAAAAAAGAGATTTTACAAAATAATGCATAACAGAAATGGCCACAGCATTGGCATAAAATATATTACCGTGATCAAAGGTAAAAACAGACAATTCATGTTTAGAAAGTAAGTTAATACGAAGGAGATCTAGAGTCAATTTGCGCCCTGTTTTTTGCAACATTTTACAATACCTGGCAGATCATCTAATATAACATTGTGGATTACCTACTTACAAAGGTGATGGAAAGAAAAAGAAAAACGTCTCTAAATGATATCTGAAATTATACGCACCCCTCTTTCGTGCGCATTTATAGTCGCACCAACATAACATAATTAGTTCGAAGCAAGAAACGCGTCAGATATAACCGTTTTCACTTTGCCCTAAAATTTCCCCATATATATATATATATATATATATATATATATATATATATATATATATATATATATATGGGGGGGAAATATATATATATATATATATATATATATATATATATATATATATATATATATATATATGGGGGGGAAATATATATATATATATATATATATATATATATATATATATATATATATATATATATATGGGGGGGAAATATATATATATATATTATGGGGAAGAGTGTATAATCTTTGACTTAACGTCGTATATAGCGTACACGCACACACACACACACACACACGCACACACACACACGCACACACACACACACACATATATATATTATGGGGAAAGGTGTATAATCTTTGACGTAACATCGTACACACATATATATATATATATATATGTGTGTGTGTGTGTGTGTGTGTGTGTGTGTGTGTGTGTGTGTGTGTGTGTGTTTACAGCCTAAGCGTTCATTTAGTAAATTCGGATATTACGTTATATACAAATGTTTAATATTTCAGAAAATATATGATAGTCGGTTATATTTACCATGATAATTTAATTAAGATTTTTATCCAACTGTCTTTTATATTATAATTATCAAATAGGAAAAACGAATAACTTCACATTAAGTCTTGTCACGTATAATTTTTTTAGAATGGAACCCAATTTAAAATTGAGTTGGGAGTAATTTTTTTGTAATGAATTAAAAGTAAATATTATATTCATTATTACATTCAATTATTATGTCAGTTATAATGTAGCCGACATTAGTTAATTTCATGATCAATTATATGTTCCTTTCTAGTTGCATATATATATATATATATATATATACATAGTTTTATATTTTAGTATTTGAAGAAAATATACTAGAAATTATTTGTATTCTTACATATCAATTAGAAGTGATACAGAAAATTAACCTCCATCGACGAATGAGGACTTCTAAAAAGAAATAAATTGTTTGCTTTAATAGGATTAGATGTTGAATGTGTCAATTCTTCTAGTGTTCTTATTTTAATATGATATGTCTCCCCCCCCTCATGTTTAAACAAGCACTTCCTAAGGTCAATGGTGGAGAAGGCTTTTGATGTGTAAAGCAAGAGGCTTCTTTAAACATTGTGTACTGGCGTTACCGAATACCAAAAAGCAGTACCATATCATTTGAGGACGAGCAGCTCCAACAACAAATAAAATGGATAGCACATGAACTCGAATAGCGATTAATGGCATAAGCATCATGTTGACAATCCATACTACTTTAAATAGAATTTTGGTAAAGAAACACCTATTAATAGTACAAAGAGCGATACACGTACTGGACTTGAGAAAACATGTTTTCCTAAAATGTGTTGTAAGATAAATATTTTATAAATTCCAACCGAAAACAGCTCGTTAAACGAATGCCAAATGTTTCCATTTAAGGAAACGACTAATATTACTATTGCCATTGCAGGAGAAATTTCAGAATATAGGCAATAAATAGCTCTCTGTAAAATTTCGTTCTTTAAATATTTCCTGAACCTTTCACGTCCTCATCTCTCACTGTTCCGCATATCATGCCTGCTCTAGCGTTGCTTACTCGCTTTTTTCACCTCCTCTTCAGTGTGTTAAATTCTCTAAATCGTCTTTCCACATTATGCGTCCATAAACTTTATCATGGGCTTTCATGTGCTATAGTTTCGTTGCTGTTCCTATTTTCGATAAGACTTTCGCTTTGTTCAGTGTTATCTCCAACAAATTATCAGCTTTTGTCTGTAGAATCAAATCTTTGTTGCTTCAAGTCTCTTCACATATGCCACTTTTTTCATTTACAATTATCCTTTATCAGCTTTAAATCAATTCCCTGTTTGGAATTGTAAGCTAGTTCCTGTGGAGGCGTAATTTAGCATCCAGCCCCAAATGAAAGTGACCTCTGGTTTAAAGTAGAAAACATCAATGATAACTTTGAAGAAATAACTTTTAATTGCTCAATTCACTCTTTAGATTTGCAAACACCCTCTTTAACCCTGATTCGGACTATAAGACCAATTCTAGCAAAAGAAATATCTGGCTGAAATTCTGAATTGGACCTAAACTACAATTTGTGCTAATACTATAATTCATGGCGAAAATTGAGTTCTTCAAATAACAAACTCTGCGGAACTTCAAAACCCCACTTCACGAAACCTCTCACTTTAACTCTGATTCCTTGGTATCTTGAAGAAATAAAATTTATTTTCTCAATTTACATATATTTGGAGATATTTTAAACTGAATTTAAAACAAAGATTTTTCGGTTCACAATTTTTTTTGTGTTACTTTAAACTCAATTTTCAACTTTTGAAATCACTAATTTTTCAGTTATTTAAAAAAGATATTGTAACTTTTCCTGATCACAGTGCTAGTTGCTCAAATTCCAGATGAAGGCCAGATTTTCAATTCCAAGATCTTCCCGATATTAAAAGTATAATATGTCCGAGTGTGGCCTGAGTTAAAAGTGTTTCAAGCAGGGGCGGACAGAGATAATTTGTTGTTTATTTATTGAGAAGAATATAGAACAAGATTTGAATTTTAAAACTTTCCCTCATCACCCGGACACAAATCAAAATGCTGGAGGTTCAATGCCCAGATTAAGAGCATCTTTTCAGTCCAGCGATCATCTTGATTTCACAAAAAGGGGTAATATATCTACGTATACATATATTACACCTTACTGGAATCCTGAAGATGGCGTGTCTGTAAAGCAAGTGCAGGCCGAATTAGAGGCATTTCAGCCAGACGGACACAGAAAATTTGTCGTTTATTTATTTAAATAATTTTCAATAATTTTAATTTCTTCCTTCTTCAATAAGAGTTTTTAATGAAAATTTCTGCAAATGTCATGAGGAAATTACCGCAGATTTCATACTTTTTGGTCTAAATAAATATCCATTTTGAACGCTTAATGACTTCAGTTAAGATTTTCAGATTTTGAAATAAAATAATACAAACTGCTTTAATATATATCTCCCTTGGTTTTTCATCGGGGGTGGGGCATGCGCCGGAGTTTTGTTTGCGCATATGTTGGGAGAGACCAGACGCTGTCTATATTTCTGAGATGAGGTATTATGTACATTATTTACATTATTCGGACTATTGTCCTCATCTTTGTCGCCATATTTATTACAACGTTTCGGCCGTTGTACGCTCCGGCCTTCTTCAGGTGATTGGAATGTCGAACTGAACCCTTTATTTCGCTCACTGGGGTAGACTGTTATATTTCCACATACTATGTTTTAATGGATGTCAGTTATCAGTTCTTATCTCCTTAATTTCCCTCTGCACGTTCTTCACTGCCTTAACCGGGTATTGAACTCACAGTCTTTGTGTCCTGTCACTAGATCTAACTAACGTTTTGTCCACTGTGCTATGTGTCCTTGAGACCAGATTCTATTTCATAGTTTCCATCTGAATAGAAATAATTAGGTCTCATCCATTGTTCAACTTGCAAAGATAATTTCCATGACATTGTTGCAATTTATTTTGGCACATCTAGTCTTCTAGATTCCGACGATGTTTTCACAGATCGGGTGGTATACCTTGCCAAAGCGTAGCCCGTAATTTGACCTCAGGATCACCTACGTTTTCGGATTCAGAGTTGTCCTTCTCGACAGACTGCCAAACACAGCTAGATCTCAGTCCGTGCTGCTGTTTAAGCCATAACTGTGGATGGGTGGGGCTTTAGATGAGATGTATTCACACATTTCCCAAGTCTTTTGTGCATAACGGATATGGAATAAACGACGGGAAATCGGACTTTTGAAAATCTTCTATTTCTCATTCCGAGCATATATCGATTACACCAAACAAATCTGAGACAATTTTTAACTATATGAAACCAGGAATTACATTTCTCTCTATAATAAACAGAATGGCTGTTTGTAATCGCAAGTCCGATACGATATTCATCGTTATCTCGAAATATATGAAAAGTGTCTAGCTGGGAAATTCAAGTATTTAGGTAGTTTAAAAAGAATAAAAGGAATACTAAGAGCAGTGAGTGCAGGACAATCTCCTCACAGATGTGTATGAAACTTCAAGCAAAGGAAATGTGTTTGTATAGAAGGATGTTAAGGATACTACGGGGGTATCCTGTAAAAAACGATGAAATTTTAGAGAAAATGGAAACAAAAATAAAATACTTAACCTCAGCAAGAGATAGATGAGTTTTCTGGAGCATACTTAGTGAGCTTGAGAAAAATGATGATGGAACAGGTTTTAAGAGAAATAAGAGAAAGACGAAATTTATTAAGAACTACAAAGGGACGGAAAATTGTGAAGAGCCATCACCACTTACGACCTGAGGGGCTACGAAAGCTGAATATCGGGTGACGGAGAAAGTGTTTCAGAAATAACGATGTCGAAAATAAATATCTATTCGAAACGTGAGCAATTGATTAAACGAAAAATAACACGTGGAACACCACGTAATGTTTATTCTCCAAGAATGCTAGAAAAAATCATCGCAGAATAAGAAAAAAAAAACTTGAAGCGACAGAAATGGGGTTCTCCAATGAAATTTGAGTATAAAACGGAGAGACGATTTGACACATTAGTAAGTTTTAAGGAGATTAATAACAGCTACCAATAATCAGCATGTGGACTTGAAATTCTGGCAGACATACTGAAGTAAGAATGTGTGTAGAATTTAATATTCACAGGGGGCATCGAAGAAAAATGAAGTGAAAGTCACAAGTGCTATACTTTACAATATCTGTCTATATCTCAGAGATGAGGAATTATGCTTACTTGCATTATTTACATTACTCAGACTGCTATCCCCATGTTCATTGCCATATTTGCAAAATTTCGGCCGTTATTCGCTACGGTCTTCTTCAGGTGACAGGACACATGGTATAGTGGATAAAGATATTGTTTAAATTCAGTGAATAGACCCAAAGAGTTGTGAATTAATACTTGGAGAGCTGAGTTAAAGAGAAATAACTGTGACATCCGGAGGAGGCATGGGGCGTAGAACTACAACATTCTACCCCGGTGAACTAAATAAATGGTTCGTTTGGAAATTGCAATGAGAATTGAACTTAGGACCATTTAGAATAGATTTTATTCATCATTCCCAGTTTATTGCTAAATGCCACGTGTTGGAGATCATAGACAAAGAACTCCATTGGAAAATTCGTAAACTTAAGGAATCAGCACATATGCTAGGCCAGAAAAATCTCCTGAGCCGACCAAGCATAGAAATGAATACAATATGGTAACCAGTAATAAGGAGTGCCAGAGAAAAATGATAATACCAAAAAAATTGCAATATAAGCTCTAGTAAAAACATGTACTGATTACAGCAAAAATTGCAATATGAGCATTGGTAAAAAATCATTGTTGAAGAGATTAGGTTTATAATACCAAGAAATTCATACACAGATGTCGTGAAGGAGAAATTGCAAAGTGGATGAAGGCGTTGGTTAAATCCAGTGACAAGACCCAAAGAGTGTGAGTTCAATACCCGGTTAAGGCAGTGGAGAAAATGGTGAGCATAATTGACAGGAGATAATGGATAACTGACATCCATTAGACATGCACGTGGAATTAGAACAGTCTACCCGAGCGAGCGAAAGAAAGGTTTCAGTTCGATATTCCAACCACCTGAAGAAGGCCGGAGCGTTGTAATAAATATGGCGACAAAGATGAGGATAATAGTCCGAATAATGTAAATAGTTTACGTAAGAACTCATTTCAGAAATATAGACGGACATAGAAAGATGATGTAAAAACGAACTTTCCTAAGAGCTCCAAAGGATAGGAAGTTGTGGACAGCCATAATAATTACGTCCTGATCGGACACTGAACAGAAGTAAGGAAATTTCCAATGGGAAAATTGATTTAAACATTAAAGTAAAGGGTATCGGTTGTGCTTCCAAAAGAAAATGTCTAAAGTTAGGCTAGAATAAATGTAAATTTCTCCAGCGGATTATGAATTAGAATTTATTTAAGAAAGGGACAATACTAATAAACTGCACGATATTTAAAATTCACAAATAAAACAATTTAAGTTAAACACAGCAATTTTTTCTAAGATAAAACAAAATCATGATAAAGCAAGAGCCGGAAGATTGTACTTTATTCAACATTTTACATATATATATGTATGAATGTATGTATATGTGAGTGTCTGTGTGATATATTTACTTCGTTGAAACAGATATAAACTATGAGAATTCAAAGTAATTGTAAATAATTTAAAATAATTTATCAATCTTTGCTAAAAACAAGTTTCGTCGATGAACTGACATCATCAGAAAAATAATTCACAGAACCAAAACAAAACAAAAAAAAGAGCGACCACACAAAATCCAGGGGCATTATACCAATTCCAATCACCATAACTAATGAACTTAAAAATGAGATTTGCGTAATAAGAAAATAATCTTAAGCATTTAAATATACTTCGGAATTTAATTATTTTAAATCAGACGATTAATTTTACAATAGAAGCAAACTACCACGCCGAAAATTACCACGCATGCGCAGAAAGAGTGGTGTCGCCTCCTACTCAAACGATGTTCCTCACGCAACATTAGTTTCTACGGGAAAAATAAATTTGGACAATTTTGAACGCAATTCGTATTCGTGTGTGTGCATGTGTGCGCGCGCGCATGCATATATATATATATATATATATATATATATATATATATATATATAGGTATATATATAAATATAAAAGTGGACATGGGAGTCAGCACTTAGAGGCGACAGTCTGTTTCATGCTAGTGCAATCGTCAGGTGACTAGTGCTTTTATATTTACACACGCTCTATCTCTGATATTGACCACTTTATCCCATAAACATAGCACACTTTAAGACTATATTTCTTCATATATATATATATATATATATATATATATATATATATATATATATATATATATATATATATATATATATATATTGGAATTATTGGCTATCCGTATGAATAGAGTAACCAACAAATTAGCCAGGTATGAATCACACCAAGAATACATTAGGATATGCCTGAAGGACCAACTGGTACCGACCAATTTCAGTATTTATTTGGTACCATCAATAGCTAACCATAATGATGCATTTCTAGCATCATGGTACCGTAAATTAGAAGACTTCTGCAGGGAACTCATGCAGCATACCATACTGTTTTGACAGGAAAGCATAACGGCAACAACAGTGGGAATAAATCTGCTCTATGAGCAAATAAATAAAGAAAAGGAACCAGAAGAATATACCAACATAAAGAATGTCATAAAAGCTCACACAGACCAAACAGTGAGGGAACTACAAAAAACAAAAACTGAAAAACAAAGAAAATTAAAATGGAATATTTCCTCCAGACAGAAGAACAAAATAGAAGACAAGCCAAACTCAGAAAAAAGTGAACGACCATACCACAAGGGAAAACAAAAAAAACATCGTAACCCCACTGACCACCACACAACCAATTCAAACACTAAACAGGCCAAATAAATACACCAACAGACAACCACCAGCACCACAACCAACAATAACAAGACCGCCACCAACAACGATAGATAGAATCTCAAAACAAACGCACACACACAGAACAAACCACTAATTTACGCGACATCCTTAGGGTGCCGCACAAACATACACAAACCAAAACACAGCAGCGCTTCTACAGAACGCATAACCCTATTAGACCTCCCAGACCACCCAAATTAGCCCCTAGTAGGCAATCAACAGCAAACACACTCAACCTTAAAAAAAAAACGGAATAAGCCCCCAACCAGGACACCTAGATGGGGGTATAGCATACCTAATAGGAGACATGATGTAAGCTTTCGAGCTTTTACGAAAGAACTTCGCCATGCTTACAAATTCAAACTTGACCCATACGGACGAGTTATAAATTTAAGTAACAATAAATTTTCACTCAACACATTCATGTTACTAAATAAAGGACTAAGCTTTTGTCCTAGTCCCCCAAGTTTTGATAAAGACACCTTGGCAAAGGACCTGAAATCCTTCATCAGAAGAATACGGCTAAAAGCCCACTACGGGGACAAGTATCACACACCTTCCATACTTGATACATTAAAAGAGAAGGATACTACCTAAACACCACAAGAAAACAGACATTACTATACAGACATTTGAAATAGCCGTAGTAGATGGCATAAAGAAAACAATAGCATGTAAGCTGCCACGTAACAATATTACTGAAGGGGAACGTATAGCCCTCGGCACGCTGATATATAGAAATGAACTAATCCTAATGCAGGCTGACAAAGGGGGTGCCACAGTGATCTGGGGAATCAATGAATACATTAAAGAGGCCAACAAACAGCTAGCCGACAAAGAAACCCATAAAAGCTTACCTACAGATCCCCTTCCCGAATACCAAAAAAGAATTAACTAGCTCACTAAACATAATGCTTCGCCATAATCTAATCGACAAAGAAACATGCACATCACTTACACCCACAAACATTACACCTGCTCATTTCTATCTCCTTCCTAAAATACACAAAAGCAACAACCCAGGAAGGCCCGTCATTTCATCATTCAACTGCCACACGACCAAAATTTCAAAATACGTAGACCATTACATACAACCGCTAGCTAAGGAAGTAAAATCCTTCATCAGAGATACAACAGATCTACTAAACAAAATTAATCACATACAAACAGTTCCAGAGAATTCTATTCTAGTGACTATGGACGTAAGGTTACTCTGTTCAAACATTAAACACATCTAAGGGCTAACAGCCCTTCAGGAAGCACTTACTAAAAGAAGAAATCAAGAACCACCCAGAGAAGTTATCATAAAACCCATGGAGCATATTCTTACATTGAATACTTTCAACTTCAATGTAGCACACTACCTTCAAGTAAGAAGTTGTGCCATGGGCACCATTGCAACTCCTTAATATGCTACAATATTCATGGGAATATTTGAGGAGACCCATATCTATCCCCTCATTGGTAACGACTGCGTATTTTATGCAAGATACATCGATGATATATTCTTTGTATACACGGGCAGTGACGACAAACTCATCCAATTCCTCATGACCCTAAACACAGTGCACGACTCAATTAAGTTTGACTATGAAAAATCCAAAACATCGGTAACATTTTTAGACAACCGCATTTACATAGATGAAAACAGGAAATTATAAACGACACTATACACTAAAATCCCCGACACCCACAACTATCTACACTTTAAGTCTTCCCACCCTAAACACCTCAAAGAGAACCTTCCCTATTCACAAGCACTTAGACTCAAAAGGATATGTTCCCACAATGAAGAATTAAACAAACACATTGAAAATCTGGAGCATCAATTCACAACACGTGGCTATAAACAACACCTTATCAGGAAACAAATAAATAAAGCAATTACCACACCTAGAGAAAACACCCTAATGTACAAGATTAAAAATAAATCTAGCCGCATTCCTCTAGTAACTACTTTCAACCCCACTCTGCCTCCACTATCCCAAATAATCAAAAGTCGCTGGGAAATACTACATCTCAAACCAAACCTAAAAAAATTGTTTAAGGAACTTCTATCATATCGTAGACCTAAGAACCTAAAAGAAATCATAGGTAGTAACCACATTTCAGGGGACAAGGTAATCTGTAATAAACTAACAACAAAAACAACTGGATTTTCCCAACCATGTAACAACAAAAGAAGTTTATGCTGCAACCATATTAGACACACGAATTCATTCACTCGCTCAGTCACTAAATCTACTTTCAAAATCGACCACGACTCTAACTGTAGAAGTTATAACGTAATTTGCCCCCTAGAATGCACACTATGCCAGAAAGAATATGTAGGAAAATCTGAATGGCCCTTTCACTACAGAATTAATAATTATCGCAATTGAATTAAGTCGACTCCCCATGAAAAATTATTACCTGTAGAACAACATTTCTGCCTAGAAAAACACGATTTCAAAACCCATGGCAAAGTCACTATAATTGAGAGAATAGAAAAAGTCCAGAGCAGATAACATTAGAAAGATTTTAGAGTTCCATGAAAATAAGTGGATACGACGTTTAAAAACACACTATCCAGGCGGGCTAAACCATACATTTAACAATATAGATAGTATTAATACACAACCCTACAAATCAAAACTTTCTCACATTTCTCACCCACACAAAACAGACATGCTTACGGATGTGTTGAGGCCTCACACTTATACACACACACACGAATATACACACTTACACACATCATACTCACTCACTCCCTAATGAGCCAAATGATAACACACACCCACAGCAATAAACACGCTTACACATATCATACTCACTCACTCACTCCCTAAGAACCAAATAACACACACACACACACACACACACACACACACACACACACACACACACACACACACACACACACACACACACACAGACACAAACACACACACACACTTAACAGAGACACATCCCCTCGCCAGGAATCAAAGAAACTGCTAAACTGACCAAGAGAGTTCAAAGCATCATGAATCCATTCAGCTCTTATCTCAAATAACAACTTAAAAGAGACTGTTTGACCAACACAAGGAATGTTAAAAAATTCATGTTAAAAAGATAAAAAAAAACAAATGAAAACTACAGACAACAGTTCATTTTCTCCATCAAGACATTCATTTCTGTAGTTCACTGCTAGCAGCAAGCATAAATATTTTTTTCTCCTGATGATGGGCATGTTGGCCAAAACTAGTCGAGGAATCTAAATGAAATAATAATAATAATAATAATAATAATAACGAAAGAATATTAATATACAACCCAGTGTGTCTGACGATTTCAATTTTTTAATCAATTTTTTAAATAATTTTTATTGTTCAATATATCTATCTATCTATCTATCTATCTATCTATCTATCTATCTATCTATCTATATATATATATATATATATATATATATATATATATATATATATATTCTAAGCGTAGCTTAGATTTAGCACAAATTATGGGGCACCTATTTAAGATCGAACTCACTAATGAGTTGGTCCCTCACTGGTTGCCACATTCTTTCCTCCTTTTGCCGCATCTAATCAACACTTAGAAAATCAATACACGCACAATTATATATATATATATATATATATATATATATATATATATATATATATATATGAGGGGTTGTGTGTGTGTTTAGGGTGCAATGAATTTGCCTATAAATCTGCAGTTATAGTTTCATAGAATTATGCCTTTCGTGGCTTATATATCTATTCAATTTTCTCTTCTCTAATGTCATTTTAAAAGGGAATTCTTTTAAATATAATATTTGATGAAATCTCACTGAATTAACCTCACAAATGTATCCTGGAATGATGAATATTGAATAGTGGCAGTTTTTAAAAAATAATAATCATATTCGCTTAACGGGAAAAGAAAATATTGAGCAGAAAATGAATGCAATTGATGTTTTTTTAAGTTTCATTTCGTAGTAATGGTATTTTGTGCGATGCACTGAATCATTTCTATGAATATATGTTAGTATTATCACTGATTTTGCTTATTTCACCAACATTAATAGTGCTGAAAATCCTCATTTGTAGAGACAAGTTGAACTCTGAATGAAATATACCCAAGGGGAGTTAGATATTACAAGAAATAAATGAAAGTATGAAAAGAATAAAATAAAATTATATGCAAGGAGAGCGCCTACTAATATCAAGCTATTCATGGTGAATCATTTTAATGTTAGGATAAAGAAAATAACACTATAAATCAAAGCCAGGTTCAAAGAAATGAGGAATCGATAAACAAATTCTTTCATGCAAACGTGTATTCGATGGAGAAAGCAGAACAGTGTAATATAAATGAGTTTGAACGAGAACGAGAAAATACTTACATGAATGCAAAAATATGAAAGAGAGGCTGTTCGACTTTCTGTCAGTGAGTCGGTTGAGAGGTCACAATTAATTAGTCAATTACATTCTGACATTCATCCATGTATGCAGCATGCTATTCAATAAAAAAAAATGTAAACTGAGAGTAAAAACAAAAAACAATATTTTTTTTACTATTTACCATCTGCAAATAATTTCAGTTTTACATACAAATATGCAGATGGATATCTAATGTGTTATATACTGCAGCTAACATTTTTAACATGTTATATTTGGTGTTAATATAAAAGGATGCTTATAGACATAGAAAATTTTATTTGCACAACAATGATAAAAACTGATCCGTTCTAACCAGGATTAAGCAACGGGCAATGATTTGATAGGAAACAATTCTGAATTGTAAAATCTCAAATGAATAACAATGTTACTAGTTCGAAGCTTCATAGTGAATTGTAAGGTTTATTGACGGATAACTAGTAATGTTTGTTATCTGCTGGTAAAGTCGTATGTTTTAATGAATATTGTGAAGTCTTTTTTCATATGTAGAAATAAAGCAATTTAAAAATCAGTAGATTAATTTTTAAAATTAGCTACATAAAATAAAGCGTGCATTTTATTTTATTGCCTTAATGCCATTGTCTTCATCAGGATTACTCTCTCGAATATCTTTCGTCCAAGATATTTGATCGTGTAATCTTTGTGCACGTTCAATAGGTATATTATCTTTCAGTACTTTGACGTGGTGCAATGGTCATCATGTTTGTCTCACTAGATCATTTACGACTGTATAGTGCGTTCGATCCCATGGGGTGGCCATATATTCGGCCATGTGTCACATCTAAGCTACCATAGAAATACAGGGGGCATATCGACGTGGTGTAATGGTAAGCAATGGTAATGATTTTGATCCTCACTGGGTGCTTCATGTTTTCGGCCTTGTGCCGAAAATAAGCCACACTTAGAAAATCACCTGCCAAAATTGTATTTTTAATACAATAAATATACAGCATGTCTATCATCTAATTGCAATAATCCGCCCTTTAGACTTTCAGAATGAATCACTAAAATTCATAAAAGTGTCATATTCTTTGTAATAGTTAATAGATAGTTTGTGATGCGAAAATGTACGCACCTTAATAGTGGGAATATTTTCGTGAAAATCCAAATTTGTTCTCTAAAATTAAGGAACAACATATAAAGGAATAATAATATGAAAATAATATTGTGTAATAAATGCAATATCGAACAGCCATTCTTATAGATCATTTCACATTAATACGAGAATTTCCTGGCTCTGTGAATGAATCTACACTGTTTCTAATTTTCATCAACGACATTCATGATGTTATCACTTCCCAACGCGGTATCTATGCCGGTGACACAACTACTTACTCCTGTCAAAATAGTAACTCCTATAGGTCTTATTAATTTAAACTATAAGCTAATTATCAAGCCGAGTTAATGTTCGATCTTGTTTATTGTCTTCACATTGAGTGATATAATTTTTCAAGGGATAAATAAAGCGTTTCTTCTCACAACAGCGAGAAGGATAATCGAGGCTCACGTTTCTTTTAGCAGTTATCTATATTACATTGGGTTCTGAAATGTGGAGCCTATATTACAGTTGTATTATAGCAAAGAAATATGCAGACAAGAATGTTATCTGAAAGATATTAAACCACGCATAAATAAAATACACGTTATCAAGTAAATTATTTTCTTCACAAAGAAATATACCATGATTTTATTATTTCGGTAGAAAAGTAGGAATTCGAGAATAATATCAGGTTTTGCTTATTATTAGCAAAAACCCTAGCATTGAAAGCATGAGATATGTTTATGCATCTTTAAAAAATATGTGTACATTTTATTTCAAAACAAATGGAACACAAATAATATGGGAGAGAGAGAGGTGAAGGGAGAGAGATAGAATGAAAGATTGGGGTGGGGAGAGATGAGGTTGAAGTAAAACGCAGTTACTTCTTTCTTTCAATGACTGTGATATTCTTTCATACTGAAAATAAATTGTAAATTCAAATAACGTATGTACACATTTTCAAGAGATTACGTATTTGGTTGAATTCTTAAGAGAGAAAATGTTTCGACCATTTTCACTGTCAAAATCTAGGATCTTTACTAAATCACAGTGAAATATGAATGTATCAATGCTACTATTAACATATGTACATTTCTATGTGTGTTGGAGACATTTTTTCTGTTATTTCGAAACGGAATATACGTGATTTAATATTTATATTTCGTTGGATTGTGATAATGCACTGTGTACAAAATGTTTCTCGCAACATTTTTCTCATTCAGATAATATTTCGTTCTTGTTTATTTAACGCAATGTAAACTGGTGTAACAACAATTTTGATTTGTATTAAATACATCATCAATCATAGGTGTTTGTATTTTGCTGTTTGGACGATTTGTTTCGTCTTTGTTTCATTGTTATTACAAAGTGTATAAAAAGTAATTTGAGAAATATCAAATAACTTAGCATTATGAAATTCTTAATGAAAAAAAATCGAGATGGTCAGCTGAACATAAATTAAACAAAGAGTATAGTACAAAATGTTCAGACGTTTATCGGATCGACAGACACCAGAAACAGGCAAGATAACACAACAGCTGAAAAGTGATAACATGATGAAAAACATAGTCTGCTTGTTAATAATGTAAATAATTTTAGATACTAATTCTAGAAATCCAGATATTAATTAAAAAAAGGTGTATTACATGCTGATTATATTAAAACATTTGGGTCACGATTCGCAAATAATTGTTATGTAATGCTTCACGGTAGATATA
Organism: Acanthosepion esculentum; assembly: GCA_964036315.1. Lineage (NCBI taxonomy): Eukaryota > Metazoa > Mollusca > Cephalopoda > Sepiida > Sepiidae > Acanthosepion > Acanthosepion esculentum. The sequence goes on along the minus strand of OZ038475.1, from coordinate 138,859,251 downwards.
AAAATAGTTACAAAAATTATAAGCATTATACTGAACAGGGAGAAAGTATGATTGCATGCCTTCACTTTATCCCCAGAATTATTTCTTTGTGTCCCAGTCAACCAAAATTAGACAACCAATCGCAAAACACGATCCAAATTTTTACCGACTGTTCAACCGATGACTAGGCTTTAAGTCATTTTTCTCTACCACCGGTAAAGTGGTGTGCATGGCTCAAAGGGTTAAGCCATTATATTTACAAATCTGAGATAAGATTATCTTATTGCACAAATCTCAAAGAGCACGCACGAACAAGCAACTAAGAACTAATCTGGCATTTCTGAAATATCCTTAACATCAAAGGAAATATAAATCCTAAAACTTTAAATCTATATTACTCTTTAGGAAATAGATTATTGTGGTATCCGTTTTAATTCCTTGATATTTTTAGGTAAATTTTTATCAATAATAAATGTGAATAGATTTTTGTCTATATTATCTTTTTGCCTTTCAAAATAAATCTACACTGTGCATACAACAATAATAACAATTAGAGATTTGTGTCAAAAAGTGAATGAGTGAAGGAAAACTTCACAATAAGCAACCAAGTGTCTAATTTGGCCAAATTAAGATTTGATGGTTTGAACTTATTTTCTGAGAGACGTAAACTTATTACAAATAAAATTAGCTCGCAAACAATGAGCGATGATTCAACTGGAAAAAATGAACGCATAATTTGTATATCAGACTTTATTTTCTCATTTTCATCTGGTGTATGTATTGTGAATGCGAAGGTATTCAAATATTGATTTTCTTACATCCGATGTACTTTACCTATTTCAACAATTTAAGAATTCAAGAATGCGGCATACAATAAAATAGCAAGGAAGAAATAAATCTGAACGTACAAAATAAAAAATCTCTGTAGATATTGTTTTTAGAAGTCTCTTGTAACGAAGTCCACAACGCCACTAGAAATTTGGCTGCGGCCATAAGAAGTGTGCTTAATGACAATAGCAGGCAAAGTTCAAAAGACTTAAAGGCAATCGGATTTTGTTTTCATTGTTGTCTCATGTGAACAATACAACACGTTCACTGTAGCAGTCAAGTGTCGCATTGTTCATTCATTGAATTTTATTGGTAATAAGTTTACGTCTCCCAGAAAATAAATTGAAACCTACAAATTGGCGCCGTTTATTTTCACACAGATGAGTTTTAAACAGAGTCTTTGATGGGCGTTAATAACATCGCCTATCACTTGTTAATGTATACTTCCACGCCGCGTAACAGGAACATATTTGAATTGTAGTTGATTATGTCTTCTCGTTTCATTTATGTAACTGACGGCTTCTGTACACGTGTGATTATGAATCACTACAACAAACTACTCTTTGGAACTCATAATAAAGTTTATCGTTTTCCTATACTTTCTTATCTCTTCTCTGTCATTCGTTTCCACAAGAATGTCAGGTAGGTTAGTCACTAGTTTTCAATATTTCCTGTGATATTCAAATTCTAAAAGCCTTATTTCTTCATTAGGAGACAGTGAAACGTTATGTAGAATTTCAGTACTCATCTTTATTTTCTGATTTAATAACTGTCTGCATCCAAGTCGTATACTTTACATCGACGAGCAAGGAAAAGTTTAATGATTACAGTCGCCGTTTCCATACAGGAATCTTTCGGCATTCATTGAGCGAAGAGTTACCGTCGAGTGAAACTGTTTTTTTATTAAAATAATTTCTCTCGAAATTGTTTTTACATTCCATAAATCTTACAGACTTTTGTAATGTTGATGTTTATTTTCGATAGTATGGAAACTTATGTGATTGTGTTATTCTTAATTTCTCTTCTAATTATATGTTTAAGCTGTTTCCTCTTGTTGCAAATAGGATCAACAGAGTTCATATAATACAGTGATCTTTAAGGGTCGACTGCCTTGGGATAATATATTTCCACACTATATTACAATATGCCCGTTGTTTTTCCAAATACAGTGTAACCTGGATATAAGAGAGTTGTCGGTACCGGAGAAGAAGTCTCTAATATCCGGGCTTATCTTATATCCGGGTTTGGTCTATTATATATACATTAACACAGGCTCTAATTTGGGACCACATAAAATTTATCTTATATCCGGGTTTCTCTTACATCCGGGTCTCTTATATCCGGGTTACACTGTAAATCTTATTTCTTTACTTTCACTGAAGATCAAGTATAAACAAATATCAGTATTTACGTTCTTTTTTAATGTTATTTCCAATGTTAGTGATCCTGTCGGATAGTTACTTTGAAATGTTTTTTTGTTTTTATTTTGTCTATTCTACTTAAAATATTACAACAGCCATTTTAATATTCAACTATTTATTAAATGCACATCTTAGTATTTCCGAGATTTTCATCTTGCTTCTAATTCTCTCTAGTCTGATTGGGCTGCGACATCCATAATTTGATAATTCCTTCATATTTTAAAGTACCGGACTCTCTTCTGGCTGTTTCCGTTATAAATTTGAATAGTAAAATCTCAAAGAATGTCGTATTTATAATATCACTGCCGCTTCCCATAAATTATTGCTATGTTCATATACAACATTTTTCTCAGTACCAAGTGGACCTTTTTTTTTCTTTCCATTCAGGTTTGTATTTTTTGTTAAATAATTTCGTATATTTTTTTATCATATTCAACTCTAGGATTATCGCTCTTGGTATAATGCCAAGCTACAAGTACGTTAAGCTGGTTTTGCGATGCTTGCTTGTCATTCTTGAATTCAATCAGTCTCGTGAGGGTCAGATTTTCCAATACTTCTTTCTTAATAATATGCGATAATGTATCAGCAGTCTCTTTCTGATGAATGATGCTTCTTTCCATTTTTACTAAAACTTCATCGTTGCTCACATCTTCAAACGATTGTATTCTCAGCATCCTTCGGTAAAACAATATTTCTGTTGATACAAATCTCTTCTTAATTTGTGACGGTATTGTCCAGCATTCATTGACATATATTAAATAACACTTCAGTACTCATTTTTGTTTCTGTCCAAAGTTTCCTCTTTCTTAATACTTCGTCTAAATCTTGGAATGCATATTCGCTATCCCTTCTGATTTTTGTGTCACACTTACCGTCCTCTATTTAAAAAAACAAAACAAAAAAAACTTCTCAAATATTTAAGTTCTTACTCTTATTTAATATTGATATCTCCAATTTGTAATTTGAATACAGTTATTTAAAGATAGTTAAGATTGCGTGGTTGCTAATTTTAATAAATCTGCAACACCATTCTCACAATTCTTGCAGACAATTGCACTGCAGTGTCATAAGGAATAACAATGATTCCTAGAGTTTCTAATATATCACTTCGATTCTAATTCTTCTGAGGTGACTTGAAAAGCACTATATCTTATGAGTACTGATGAATCAATCATAATTCACAATTCTTGCATACACTATGTCACCGTGCTGGCATTCATCGTAATTTCATTTTCAATACATTGTTCGTTGACAGTACGATATTTAAAGTACTTTCATTCTTTCTATCTATCTATTTACAGTTTGTCTGAAGTCATTGTGCAAATTAAATAAACCTCAATAACTCAAAACGTTCGGAACTAATATTTGTCATATTCAAACTCATCCATTTCCATCCTTAGCAAAATATTTAATTCAATTTTCTGGCATTTTTAATGGTTAGTTTTTGCAATATTTGTAATTTACGAAAATGGACTGACTGAAGTTATTATGCAGATTAAACTAATATTCGCTTAAGACCACTGAAATCTAATAAAATTATTTTTCTATTTTGTCCATAACTGATGTGGAAACCCGGGAAGTATGCTGTTTTTTTCTTGAAATAGAATTCTTTAACGAAAGTATGGGACGCTTTTTTGGTTTGTTTTTGTTAGTTTTGGCACATATTGTTTTGTTATTTGCATTAATCTGAGCCTTTGTTTTTGTGTACGTGTTTTAGCGTGGTGGCTCTCCTCTCGAATATTATGGTGGAGTCTCCCCACAGCCCAGATAACCCTCGCGCTAGCCAACAGCATGAAATATGTTAGACCTGGTGGGGCTCCAATCTGGATTTCTGCGTACGCTGATGTGGATCCATTTATGTGTCGTGTCCCAGCCACATTGAGGTGGTAAAAAATGCGCTTGAAAGATACGAGCTGCAGTAGGCAAAGAACTGATCGGAGGTACAGCAAAGGTCGAAGCGCTCCAAAGGCGTTTGTCCTTGAGGGGTAGGGCTGATGTCAGGCACGTTTTTCCTCTTATCCTTTACCGGTTGACTGTACTCATCTATGTAAAGAACATAGGAAAGCGATCGAGCGCATACTCCTCATCCTTTTGTGGGATGGAGAAAGCATCTGGTCTGCAGTGAAGTCTACGTCCAGCATCCCTGTCATGGGGGTGCTGGGATTGACACACTTGGCGATTCATATACTTGCCTCGAAGCTGGCTTTCCTTTGTCGCGCATTGACAGAGGACTCGATCTTGGAGGGGATTTTTAGGGACTCCTTCATTAGCCTTAACATGGCTCCTCCCGTTTTTAGGGTTGAGCACCGTCGTAAGCTTCGGAAACAGTTGAGTTTACTCGAATACTGAAGACCGGCCTTGTGGGCCATTCCTTCGTCAACTGGTCTTTCATGGATTGGGAGACTATTGTATTAAGAATTAGTTAAGGGGGTCGGGACGGATACTTTCTGTGAGCAGTTTGGCTTGTCGGTTACCGAGTTCCGCTCTTGGAGGCCAGCGGCAGATTACCTCAGGAAGTTTTCGGTTACCTGGTGATTTGGAATGAACTATCTCTCAATGACGTAGCCTTCAAAGGGGGCTAGGCTAGACTTTCCCGACTGCCATCGGTTTGACCTTGGTCTAGACGAAACGCCTTCTAGCATTGTACGCAGCTGCGCACGTTCTTAGATTATGTCGGCGTGTTGACAGCTCGTATTGATCACATGCATCTCGTGTTCGTCGATCTCGCAAGCACGTGCGATAATGTATCGGTTCCGTTCTCTGAAGTGAAATGAATGGTGTTTCTTAAATTGCTAACTGTGGCAAGAATAGTGATGTGATCGTCACGGATGGAGGGACTCTTGTGATACGATCGTTATTTTCATCAGTTTCTGGATGGAATCTTTCGGCAAACATCCCAAGATGAAAATCAGAACGGATAGAAAGTGTTTTTTATTAGACAGATTTCAGCAATAGGTGGGTAAAATTGTCGAACTTGGAGCGAATGAATGGAAAAGCCTTGATTTTCTTTTTAATTTCCCTTTGACACAACGGGTCGATTTCCTGTGAACCCTCTCCTGGTTAAATTAGAGACTTCTTTTACCTAGTTAATGTGAATAAATGTTGTTTATTCCCTGTGCCTGTCCCCCTCTTTTGTTATGATCCATGTTTAGATTCCCAATCTTCCCAGTTCTTTTCTCAGCTCGACTGGGTCAGGCTCACTCAGTCATTTATTTTTTCAAATACTGCCCGATTAGTTAACTAGTGTGCTTCTTGTTCTGTTTAAAGGAAGAATACACCCCCCTCTCATCTCATTTCAAGAGGATTTATTTTTATTAAAAAATGTAAAAAAAAAAAAGAATTTGAAGTGATTGTTCATAATGAAATTTTTACGTCATGTGTGTTTTTAGGTTCCCTGTAAATTTGTGGTATTGAGCGGTGTATGTAGTATTGATAGATGCTGGATGAGTTCTTGTTTGAATGAGAAAAAATTACATTATTTACATTATTCGGACTATTGTCCTCATCTTTGTCTACAAAGTTTATTACAACGTTTCGGCCGTTGTACGCTCCGGCCTTCTTCAGGTGGTTGGAATGTCGTATCGAACCCTTTATTTCGCTCACTGGGGGTAGACTGTTATAGTTCCACGTGCCATGTTCAATGGATGTCATCCATTAAACATGGCACGTGGAAAAATAGCATTTACACATCGAGAACTAAAAACCCAAAAGAAAAGAAACACATAGACCTTTTCACTCCTAAGCCACAAAACAAAATCTGTGATGTCACCTTCAATAAGGACTTGTGCATTTAAACGTTTTTGCGGGGAGCCATTTCTTATGCTTATACCTGATATAAATTGAAATCGCACCAAACTAACACGGACCGATGGAAAAACAGTTTTATCTTTTAGCGTAAACATATCATGGATCGTTTTCTTTAGCGCTATCAAGTTAAAAGTCACCCAGAACAACACAATCGTTAATATGTAAGCAACTGACACAGACACTTTCATGTGAAACTGCCTAAATGTTTTTCCAGTAAAGAACGATAAAAACGAAAACATTTATGACTAAGCCCGGTTTAACGCGCGTACCATTCATTTAGAAGAATGTATTATTTGTTCTGGCAAGCGCACAACAGGAAGTTTACATCTATTAGTGCGTCTGATACATATAGCTCCTTACCGATCTCAGCGTTCCGTATATCCGTTCGCTTCAGGTTCACTTAAGACCGCCATGCTCTTTAACCCGCGTGTTTTCTAATTGCACAGATTTTTAATTTCGATATGGGTCTGTTCACAACATTTCGTTCGGAACATGGAGGAAATGCTAGTTAGAACGGGGATGATTTTTGCTGCTATTCTTCTTCTTCTTCTTCTTCTTCTTCTTCTTCTTCTTCTTCTTATTATTATTATTATTATTATTATTATTATAGTCAATGGTGTCAGTAGAGGAATGATAGTAATGTTAGTCACTCTTGGAGTTTTTTTTTTTATTCTGTTAATTGTCAGCATGGGATTTGGATTAGAACTGTTTAATGTGAGATGCGTTTTAATCATCGATGCCTCTTTAAAGACAAATAAAAATGGCATGTGTCTAGAGGTAAGCAGCGATGATTTAGGTATATTATAAACCGAAGTTTCCTGAGAATAAGAAAAAGAAAAAGAAATGTTAACAATCCAATGAAAGGGTAGCAGCAAACACATATCGGAATTTCGAAATGGCTTGAATGAATAATGACTAGAGGTTAATGGAAAGTTTCAATAAAGAGAATTAAAATTTATATCAGAATGTATCATTCTTATACTTTCTCTTAGATGACTAATAAAAGGGTGTCTTAATAAATGGGGGGGCATCTTAATTCTTTTAATAAACTACAAATGGGAGTCTTAATTCAAGAAATGATTGAAAATCATTTAAAGAGTCTAAAGTGTAAAATTAATAAAGAAGATGGTCTTGGGGGATTTGGAATGTTTCTCAAAAACAAATAAATAAACATGCCAAGTGCTATTAGGTACCGAATAATGTAAATCATGTGTGGGTGGTGTAATAGATAGCTGCTAAAAATACGAAATCAGGTAGCCGGGATCTTACGTGTAGATACTATTAAGAAAGCTATAAAGTCATCTCCTCCGACCAGCTATGAGTTAAATAGTTTAACTTGTATCTTGAAATATTATTGTTATAAAAAAAAAAGAAACGTTTTTAATGCAAAATTCGATTGTCAACATATTAAATAATTGTTCTTACAATGCAAAGTCTTAAAGAACAAATACTAAATCAATCAGTCGAAGAATCTCCGCATTTCCATTTACTAATCCGGTTGTTCTATTGATAGCAACAAATAAGCTTGGAAAGTTTTCAATGTTAAATTCCATGCCATCCACTAAGAATGGTAAGCGGAAATAATCAAATGAAAAAAGTATAAAGTTGAAAATGCCGAGAATATTAGAGTATGTGTGATCAATGTTGGAAGTTACAATTTTATCCTATATAAAATATCTCTTCATTCATCAAGTGGGCGATCATGGTAACTCCTAGTAACGTTTGTGCCATCAATCCCATCCCCCGTTTCATCATCCATTCACATTAGCACGTCATGTTGGTGGTGCGCAACCCCCCCTCTCTTTTTTGCCTCCAATATAGCCAGTGAGTTTCACATTATCTAAGCACTCTTTCCGTTTTATGTGTAAGTAATTTCATCTGTTTCTTTCTAGTTCTGTATAAGTGTATGAGGATGATACATATGTTTAAAATGATGTAAATAAGACAACCACTGAGTGATATACTCATCCGAATGGAAATGCTAAACTAAACAGATTTAAACGCGAATGAAAGATAAGGTGAATAAAACGGTTAAGAACCAGATTTTAAAACGTATAAATTGTAAAAAAGAAGGTTTATGCGGAAAGAAAACATATAACCAGAAATATTTTTGATGAGCTTAACATTAAAAAAAAAATTAAAACAAGAGCAAAGAAGCTTAACCAAAAAAAGAATTAATGTGGTGAGAGGAATAATAGTTATTTGCGGATTTGCCAGATTTGAAAAAAATATTATTTATATATGAAATTCCAAATATTTCCCGTCGTTTAGCTTAGCGAGTTTGCTTCGGTGTCTTGTGTCTTTCCTTCTATTTCATATGATACGTAATGAATGTATACACCGAATAGCTTAAAAGCCGTCCTATCGGGAGGCAATTAAGCCAAGTCATGCGGAAGATACTTGATTGGGCTTTCAGCTTCTTCAGAAGGTTGAGAGTCCCTAAGCCATTGCATATTCTCAGTATTTGAAGTTCTCCTAGCTTTTCATTTACACGGTACTTTCTTTTCCTCAATGCAGCCTTGGTTCTTTTGGTTGCTACCTGGTCCTCGGTTGGCTGAGATTTCATTTTTACGAAGTATAACTTAAAACTGACCGCTGGATTTAAGAATTGCATTAATATTTTAATATCTTAAAAGTTCAGCGATAATTCTTCTGTCGCCACTTAATGTAAAGACAATTTGATGTACGCAGGTCCTTACCTTCAGTACAAACAATTATTTATATGTCATGGGTGACTTTGGCTGGATTTTGCAATTAATTTCAATTATTACCAAATTTATTTCCAAGTTATAAAAATTGTTATCGTACAAAACATTCTCGCAAAAAATCACGTAAAAATATCGCCGCAAATGAAAATTTGGGAATCCAAAATTTTAGAGTTGCGGGTTTGGATCCAGCCTGAAATGTCTTTAATTTTCTCCCGGAGTCGGTTTGATTCGAAAATGGTATGATACGTTGGGCTAAGGTCTCTAGAAGTAGTGTTGAAAAGGTGTAATACACATAGACATTCACATTTATTTACATAGAAGACTGACCAGCGTAAAGATTATAGATGAAATAAGAGGAACTGGAAGGCTGGTATTCATTCACTTCACACTAGGCTCATGGAAAATAAAGCTCGACTCTCCCATTCACCCGGTAGCATTTGTGGCGGTTCTTCCACCACATTTATTTAATTTTGATTAGGAAACCAAACTGATGGGAAGAAAGGGGCAAGGCAAAGGTAACAATATAAAAAAAATTGTATTCAACAATACATACAATAGAGAATGTGTACGAAAAAGCATGCAATGAATAAGACGAGAGTTGCCCCTCTTTGACTATCAAAGTCTATCAAAGTTCTCTGAAAGAAAAGAGTTATTAGTTTGTTATAAATATTTTTAAACAGTTCTGCTGTGCAAGAGGAAAAAGTATGTAAGTGTAAAGGAATATGCAGCTTGTGAGTTTTGAGTGAGAAGATGGGTGCATAGCTTCAACTGTCGTGGATTTCTGTGGCAGCTAAAGTCTCACTAGTGCGTCTCCTCTTTTCTCTTGATTTTACAGGTGATCATTGAATAAGGAGTGCTGCGCGGGATGAATCTTTCTCCACGAGCAGAAAATCTGATTGATCGATACTGACCTATCAGTGCATAAGCTTTGTGAAGACTTCTGGGAGCCGATTCTCCCAAAAGTGCACGAAGTCTACTATATGAAAATATAGCGAGTTCATAATTGTCGCATAAGATAGCAGCGTTGATTCCTGTCCAATGAATGATTGCTATTGAAAATTTGAATTTGTATAGGTGTATGTGTGTGTGATGATGATCGCCATACAATTAAATATCTGGCGATGAATGGGAATTTACGCTGCCAGATTTCGGGTTATTTCTACAGCCTGCGTGGAAATGTTTTATCATTTAGCTAAATTAAATTAATAAAAATTACGTCATTAAAATACTACGCTTGTCTCATTCAGTTTCAAATAAAATTGTGTTATTGGAACGATTACACAGTCCCCATGTGTAGCAGTTCATCAAATATCTGCAGAAATTGTCAAAAGTTAATTAAATATTTTAAATTATAGAATTTAAATGTCGGTAAATAGGGTGATTTTATATTATATAAACATTAAGTTTCAATCGGGAAAGTATAACACTTATATATTTATCGCAACATTCTGAAAATTAGGATATTCCACAATAGCAACTGCCAGACACATTAAATCGTTTATTAGAATTCTGAAACAGAATTCAAAGAGCTGTCATATCTTCTTTAAGTGCCGTCTATTCACAATTTCCTGTCCTTTGTCTAATAAATTTTGTATTTCTGTTATTTCTCCTAAATATGTTTCCCCATGTATTTACTCAAAGTAAGTATGTTATGCGTTGTTTTCCTTTGTCCTCCTTACCTTCAATCTGTCCTGTGAGTATTAGATCACCAAACCGTTTTCCTCATTATGGGCCCTAGAAAATTAAACTGTTTCTTTCAGATGTTAGGTATAAATTTCCATTTTGTTCCCCTTTCTCTAAAACTATGCCGTTGCTCGCATATTCAGTCAATATTATCACCAGCATCCTCCTATAGAACTTTTATTACTATTACTTCAAGTCTCTTCATCTTTGAGCAGATTGTCTAGCATTCACTGTCATATAAGACGACAAATATCCCGTAACAGTTTAATACATGTTTCCATGCTTCTAGCGAAGTTTGTCTGTTTATTAATACTTTGCTTACGTTTTGGAACGCATCGTTGGTTATCCCGATGTATCTTTGGATTTCATTGACGCACATTCATTACTCTGTTAAAACATTTCACAGATAATAAAAATTGTGTACTTATTTGGTGAGTTATCTCCGATTTAGAATTTGTATTTTGGGCTCACACTTCTTTTAACAACCATGCATTATGTTTTCCTGCATTTCATTTTTAATCCTTATTAATCGTTTCCATTCACTACCTTCTGTAGGATTATTTTGTGGTTTTCTTTCCGTGTCGACTTGGCTGAAAATTTTTAAACAAGGATATATATATATATATATATATATATATATATATATATATATGCTTATCATACGCTATTTTGAATCTGATATTTTTGAGGTAATCTTATTTAATAATAATAATAATGATATGTATGCATATATGTACACATATCCGAAGGAGGAAGAGGATTAGTTCAACTAGAACTGTCTTACAAAACTACAAAACTGTATTTCAAAGACACCTGAAAACTACGGAATATTGGATGATGATCTGTGTCAAAGAGCATGAAAGAAATCAGAAACATTATTTAGTAATAAACGAAACCAAAAACTTTAAAAGGAAATTTCAAGTGGCTGAAGAAGTGCAATTAAACCATAACACACCTACTGCAGCGGCAAATAACCTAATAAAGAAAGCAAAACAAATGCAATATACCAAATGCAGAAACTGATGCAGACCATCCCCATACCAATTAGTGGTTACGTAGTGCAGGGTTAAATGCTGAAACTGAGACATTAATTCCTGCTGCACACGACCAATATTTGCTAACTATAAATTACCAAGTCCACATACTGAAAAATTGTGTTTGACCAAAATGCAGATTATGTGATACATATCCTGTAACAATTGACCATCTTGTATCGGGTTGCACGGTATTGGCACCTACTGAATATAAAATCTGGCATCATAGATTGAGCCAATATCTGCATTGAAACATCTGCAACTTTTACCGAAAGGCAACTGATATAAATTGGTATGAACACCACCCAGACCCGCTTAAATTGATAGGACCTGTAACAATTTTATCGGAGTTTATTATATACACGGGCAGTACAATCAACGATAATCACCCAGATATCGTGATCAGAGACCAAAGGAAAAAAAAACAGAACATGTCCTCTTATTGACATGGCAGTCCCTGAAGACAGTAATATATCTTTGAAGATCTCAAAAAAACTATCAAAATACAAGGACTTTGAAATCGAAACCTCAAAAATGTGGCACGTATGGACATCATCATTTTCAGTTGTAGCAGATGCCATCAGTTTGATTGGAAAATGTTCTGATAGATTCATTGAAGGTATTTCTGGTAGCCTGAGCCCTAAAGTAATGCACAAAATGTCCAATATAAATACAGCGTATAAATAAGAGAAATCTTAGAAGAACCCACTTATTCAATATGCTATTTCATTATGAATAAAATACGTCAATCGAATCTCATTTATAAATGCGTTGCTAGTCTCTAATTGTACATTTATATTATGAACTAATTCATCAGTTCTTTTAAGAGTGTATCTTGTTACTACTCAACCAGATTGAAATAATTCTCAAGACAAATACATGCAAGATGATTTAATCATGTCGATATAAGTGTTTGTTTGGTTTGAATTTTTAACAAGTTAAGGTGTTATTTAGTTGTTGCTTCATGTCAAATGACGTAGTGTACCTGAGTTTTGTGGGAAGTTTCAGTAAGATAAAATCTGATTGGTAAAACGCCATACTGACTAGCCAATCCCGATCAAGATTCCGAGTGTAAAAATAATACTGTACAGCTGGGTTTTTGAGTAGTAAACTTTATAATATCCTCCACCACTAGCTTTAGGACATAACTCAAGGAAAGGTTGAGCTTGCTTTTTACGGATCATCAAACGCAGAATATTCTTGGCTGGAAGAGTAACGTGAATTGTGGAAATAAAATATTCATCAGAGTTTTGCATGGATCAAAATAGTAGCAAAAGAAAGAAAGGATGAAGAAAAAGTGGGAGTAAGCGTGATGGTGAGAAACCCGAAGTAATGTCCAGTTGTTCGTCGTTTCGCCAAAATGAATGGTATGAAACATATAACTGGCTTCATCTATGAAGTGACTGAACAAGGAATGTCCACAAAAATGCTATCTTTAATACTGTCACACTAAGAAAACAAAGCGTCAGAATGCCGTTACTATGTGTGTGATCTACGCCTTCAAGTGGCATGGCAGAGTCCCCTTATTCTGTGAGATTCAAAGAAATTGGACCAACTCCACACAGTGTAACAAATTACTTCCATATTTTGGACCGTTTTGACAACGAAAAAATTCACAACACCGGCACAATTATGTCACGCAGGATATTAAATCATGTCACATGTGATATTTTGCTGTTTGGTGACGTACATCTGTGCAATGGATAGCAGACATTTGCTTCTGGTTAAATTAGACCTCTTTCGCATCAACAAAATATACAAATACTCTATTTAATGTGCATCTGCTGTAATTGCAAAAATGTATGATACTAAATCAGCTTCATAACACCTCAGTTGATACATATCTAAATTTTCCTTGCGTATAACTATATATTGGATTGCCCTTCAGTCTTTATACTAAAACTAATCCGATGTATGCATATTATGTTCTTGTAATATATTGGTTTGGTGTGTTTTATGGAACATCAAGCCATTGGGTCAGTTAATGCCGGAATTTAATGTTTTTCTAAACAAAACCCTGTTTTGAAACAGTCAAAAATATGTATTCTTGCCTATTTTATTATAGAAATGTACTGTTGATTTCTGTTGGTGGATTCACTATTTGTTCATAACTGGGACCCTAACAGGTGCAACTACACCAGGTCAGAGGGAACCTAGTAACAACAGCAGTTAAGAGGTTGTTCCACGTTCCACAAAACTTTCAATTTTCCGACCGGAAGGCTTGCTGCCAGATGTAGTTTATCGTCATACCCCTGACTAAGTTGTAATATATAATTTTCCATCGCCGTTTATTAAAATATCTAAAATGGAAAGCGGGGTGAGCATACAAATAATTCCGCCAATGTAGTTTTCTGTCGAATCGTGCGGAAACCATTTGTGATTCGAGGAAACATTAACTTTTTTTTTCAAATAATAGTTACACAAAACCATACAATCGTGAATTTAATCTTTTAAGCAGGTATAATCTTTGCGGAATCTTTCAAAACAACATTCATTATTCTTTTTCTCTAAAAGTCTGTATAATGCAAACCGATTTTGTGGCATTGTTTTATTTTCTAAACACATACATTAGTACATATATTAAGTTTTCGCTACACGGTTCCCTCTACGGAAGAATCTGTCTGATGTCTCAGTGCCTGGAATCCTAATTCGACGCCTTCCACGTTACAAATGCAAGGTTATTCCCATTAAAAGGTCAAATCTCAGGCATTTTTGATAAAACAAATATCAGTCTGTCTTTAACAGATTTAGAAAGTGATTTATAGCAAAATATGATATAATTTTAAAAAGTGTCGTATTGGGTATGACGATAAACTACACCCGGGAACGAGAAAACTGACCAGGAGGTTTTGAGGGGCGTGGAACCACCTGTTAGTTGTTGTTGATTCCAGGTCCACCCCATTCCAGTGTGGAAGAACCTGTTAGGTTTCCAGCTACGGACAAGTAGTGAACCCCCAAAATGGGTTCAAAATATTAAAATATATTAGAAAAGATCACCACTAATACGTTTGTATTGTAACAAAAATAAATTTAAAATTACCATCATTAAATTATTTGAAAAAATTACCAGCAATAATTTTTTGGAAAAAATATCAAACTCACAAGAAAATAAAAATTCGGCATGAAATCATGCGTGAGTGTCGTTAAATAAACATACAATAAACTACATGAACTGATTTTTTAATCGAGCTCACCCCAAGCAAGGCAACAGAGCCACTGTGACACAAGGTGCTACTGGGTATGAAAGAGTTAGAAACAGAAGCATTGTTAAGGAGCGAGTAGAAACATTGTTTTTCTAATTTCCGTTTCCTTATTTTTGTAAGAAATACTTTATTGTTTTTTTGCTTAAAATATGCTTACTTATGCGTTCATGTCGTCTCGAGTTTTAATTCTTCATATCCGACTGCTTATTATTCGTTTTAATTTCTGATGGACAGGAGAATCCTTACTCGACGAAAAATTTGGAACATACTCAAGAGTACGTATCTGAAACTATTCACACAAATCTAATCGCAACGGGCCGGCATGGATCGCGAATGGATCTGGCTGAAACGATGGAAATTGATCCCTGTAATTCTTGTTGACGTTTAAAATACATCCAGCCTTTTTGTCTTCATATCAAAATTTAAACAAAAAGCAATTCATCATTCACAGAAGTCTATCCACACGGCGTCCAAACCTCAGTTCGCGTCATCCGCATCTGATCAGTAGTATGCTGGTCAATTTTATATTTGTCAGTTGTATAAACATTAATTAAATGCTATTAGTTAATCTTTAGTTTTTACTTTTAGTTTTGTTTTGCTTTATCAGGGTTTTTTAAAAAAAGAAAGAACCACAGTGAAAAATAATTGAAAAACATAACAATCGATTTCCATTTTTGATTTTGTCTAAAAGCTTTCGTAATTTGTCTTGGGGGCAATAATTTATCCATTATTTACAATTCAAAACAGTCAGTTAAAATGCTTACTTAATATAAATGTGCTCCAATTATAGTTTCACTCTTACGCATACTCATTTTTCTTTCTCTCCCATTCTCTGGTTTTATATTACGCCTTATATTGAAACACTCATATATATATGTACGCAATGGAAATCTCCAATCCACAAAAATGTGTCATATTTTGTCAATAGAGAGAGAGAGAGAGAGAGAGAGAGAGAGAGAGAGAGAGAGAGAGAGACAGACAGACAGACAGACAGACAGACAGACAGACAGACAGACAGACAGACAGACAGAGGGGGGGAAATACTACTTATAAATTGTACATGGCACATTTTCATTATCTTTGAATTCATTTTTTTTTTTCAGAACAATGAATTAATATCGACTGAAAATATTGAATGCCGATTGTTGAATCCATGACTATTATGATATTCCTGTTCGGGCAGGGGAGAATTGAATAAATCCCATGATGTAAACAACAACTGTACTCAACTATGAGGAAATGGTGTTTCAATTTAAAAAAACGGCGATATCATGCTCAATATAAAGAACGGAAACCTTCTACTTAATCGATTGCTCAGATTATGAATACTTTTGATGATCTAATCTGGGTTACTCAAGTAATCACAGTAGATATCTTTCCGCTGTACGTCGTGTTAAACATGAAAACATTTCAATATTTTTTGACGTTTACATTTTGATTTTGCAGCAATTTCAGCGATATTATTTTAATATGCGTCTTAGTGACTTTATTGTCTTGCTTAGGTTGAAAGAGATAGAGTGATAATTGTTCGAAAAGACTTGTCACTGTTAATAAAACAATGCTACACCGCTACAAACTTTCTGAAGGCCGAACAAATTCAACGCCTAAAATTCAATATACTTGTATTATTTCAAGCAATTTGTTCTCATCTTAATTTGTATGGATGCCATTATAGATATAATGTTTCGACCTCTGGTTATCAGTAAATGCCCATTAATCGGTTGACAGGATATTTGATAGTTAATGTAATATTTTGTCCCTGTGATAATATTTCTGATTAATTCCTGGTGAATCGGCGCGTCACTCCTCGATCCATTGGATGACAGTAACACAGGTATAATAAACATCTATATCCTATATACTACCGTCCCGAAGGACCTTAGTGGTGTGCTCTTTGGTTCCTTTTATACCTAGTGTCAGATAGTTATTGATATTTGGTTAGGATGGCGGATTCGTACCACCTTTCCTACTATAGCATTTCATTTCAGAGATGAGTATTGTCAATATTTTTTTTATGATTTCGAACTATATGAATGTATTCTGATGCCTTTATTCAGACGTCAAATAAGAACAGCAAAATTTGTGGAATGATGTTCCGTTTTTGCAACAAAATGCATCTGCATACTGACTGAGCAAGACTGTTAAAATATTGAAGAATTCGTGTTTTAACTGCATAGGCTGTACTGCCTTCGCTTTCACTATGTATTTAATGTTTGCGAATGATGTGCAAATGAAAAAACAGCTAATATATATTCAATGGGCAACTATCAGAATATATTTGAAAGATATGTTAAACTAAACGAAATTTATAAAAGTGTATTGAAAG
Source organism: Acanthosepion esculentum (assembly GCA_964036315.1). Classification (NCBI taxonomy): domain Eukaryota; kingdom Metazoa; phylum Mollusca; class Cephalopoda; order Sepiida; family Sepiidae; genus Acanthosepion; species Acanthosepion esculentum. Next base: position 138,842,262 of record OZ038475.1, on the reverse strand, counting down.
ACACGGTGAATGTGTGCAATAGCATTTATGTTCCATACATTTAGGAGATTAACATTTGTTCAGGCTGAGAAGATTTTAATAGTACCTTGTCGATGTGATATCTTTCTGGAAAGCATCAGCCCACTTTGAATATCTTAAAAACCGATTACGCAAATATTGGCGTAACATAGATAACCATCATATGGAACTTCCTAATATCATAGGTATAATTTAAAAATGTCTCTGCATTATTTTCTCGGAAATGATGTTTTTTTTGCTAGAAAAAAAGCATTTATGATGGCAATTTATTATGAGAATTCCAGCCCATATCCTAAGACTACCACATCCTTGTTGCGTTCATTTAGCTATAGGCACGCCTCGATTGGATAAAATCCCTCTTTTGGTCCAACCATAATGTCCATCAAATGTCGCTCGAATTTCAACCTTGAAATCTTCTTTAGAAAAGTCAATTGTCATGTATTTCTTTGTCCAATTTCGACGCTTTAAAATATTTGCTTTAGTGAGAAAAGGGAGCATAAGAGATTTCTCTACAGATCCGAAAGACGGAGTGTTCTACACCTTTTCGTCCTTCTTGCGTCCCTAAATTCCAGGCTTTTCAAAGATCTAAGCCCTGGTCAAAGGTGTTTGTTACGCTATAACTCACTTTAGTTTACGTTCATCGCGAAGAAGCAAATTCTTAAAGCCTTTTCCTTTGCTTCGAGTTCTTAACTTATATTTTCAACAGCTTTCTGTTTCGTCCAGTGATCGCTACAAATGTCTTTGATAACTCCATTGTAGACATCCCCTCACTCACCGACTTTGTTATTTTATGTTTTACAGCCATTGTTAGATCCTTCCCTTTACCCATGTTTCAACCTATATTATAGGCCAAAAATAGTTTTCATGAGATTTCAGATCTCTTAATCTAATATTATTTTAATCTTCATTATAACTTCAGTCAGTTCCTTTTCGTAAATTCAAAATATCTCAAAACTTTGCCAAGAAAAATTAACTATATATCGTATTCATGGTGGAAATGGATGAGTTTAAATCTGACGAATAATGTTTCCGAACTTTCTGAGTTATTGAGGTTAATTTGATTTGCATAATAACATAAGACATGCTGTAAAAATGAATACATCACATTTAGAGACGTCTAAATTTTACCCGCGTAAGTGACATCGAGGCAGCCAGTTATAGAAACATAGTAATTGAGAGTTGTTTTACTAATTGTAATATCCTAAAATACATCCGATATAATAAAGTTTTTTTTTATCTGTGTCGTGCCAGAAAATCCTTTTTGTCATAATCCATAATCCATCTTTCATATTTATAAATAAGTTTGTACACTGAATACGGCAGCCATTTCTGCTCTGATGTTCCTCTCGAGATTCGTGATATGTCTGCTGATTTAATCGGTCCTGATCTGGCATCCCGACTTCAGTTATATTTCATCGACATGACAGGGCTTCCCTCGGTCATTTCTACAAATATTCTCATGGCGACTGTTCCGATGAACATTTTCCATAGTACCTCAATTACATGAATTTAAGCGTGCTACTAGATTGGCAAATGGATTTTATAATTTACAGTTGAAGTAGAGACTTACAACCGCCACTTCTCTTCTAACAGTTTCTTTTCTCACTCTGCCCACCTGTTGAAATCACATCCTATTTTTATGCCATCTACGATCTTCAAACATTTAAATGAAAAGTAAATCACCAGCGCCTTTCTTACTGAATATTATTACTTTATTGTCCTTTTATCACATAACCTGTCTATTTGTTTCCATTCTTTTCCTTCATGTAACACTCATCTTCCTCGTGGCATCAGCACCTCTCCTGGTGTGAAATGATTTTAAGAAAGACAAAAAAATACAATGCTTTTCTGGTACCATCAACTGAATCGCTTGAAGCTTTCGTTTGTGTTGTGAAATATCTTTCAAACACACCAAATCTGTTTGATTTAATTTGATTGATATTTATCAACAATTACAAGTTATTTAAAGTTAGAAAATAATTTTAGATTGTAAGAAGTTATTTTGTGAGAGATAATAATGATTTACTGATAGAAATCATACTAATTAACCCATAGCTGACGGAAGAATATGTGGACTAATAACATACCCAAGATTATTTGCGCGTAAGTGAATATAAAAAAAAACAACTGGAATTGGAACTCGACTCTCTGATTTCCAATTCCGTGTCCTTACGCATTACACCACCCACACATCCAAACTCTTAGTTCGTGGTATTTTCAAGTAGTTATCCATGCAGATCAGTTTCTCAATCTTGTTTAATTCAGGGCGTAGAATAACTAAAACTCTGAGGCGCACGTTTAATTGTAATATTCTAAAATAAGTCGTGAAATTTGAAAATCGGAAAATAATAAAGAAGTCTCCTGCAATAAGTATTTAGTTTTAAGAGAATACATTGCTTCGTATCACTAGCTTTTTAAATAATAAATATTCTTTTTAAATATAAAAATAATTTACCAATTACTCTTCTGTTAACTTGCGTCGCACCTGGATACTTTTCGGGGTTCATTGTTGTGCCTCGCCGCACAAGTTGAGAAATGCTGATCTAGATACGGACAAAGCTCGATGTGGCTTAACTTCGGTGATCGTACGCGAACCAGTTTCAACGTGATATGGCTATAATCTCAGATTTCCTTAAGGAAATAATATAATTCTGAAAGAAATTGATTTTCACTTAAATCCGTAGTAAAGCATGTTATGTCATTTTAATAATTTCTCTTCATACTTACATTGTATTTTCAATACTTACTTTTTCTGTTTTCTTTGATATTGTTTACTCGATCACTTTATTTAAAATCGTCTTTTTACTGATCATCTTATACTAAACGCTTTTCATTGTTATCATTATTTATTGTTTTTACTTTGAATTCTATTATTCATTCATTTCTAAATATTTTTTCCGTGTCCCATATATTTTATATTTCTTTTGCGATTTGAATTCTCTTTTCACGTTCATCTTTATCTTTAAAACTCCTATCTTTTTATCAAACCCAGAATTTATCTCGCTCAATTCAAAGTAACTCTTCATTACCGTCCATTTCCGCAGATATTTTAACAATTGTAACTCTACCTGCTTATTAGATCTGACTTTCAACACAAACATACTTAACCTCAACGGGAAATATGATACAAGTGTTACATTCAGACCGTATAATGCGACCTTGTTTTTTTCTAAAACATATTCGACAAACGGTGTGTCTAAAAACATTAAAGTGCTTTTACATTTTGTTCGTATTCTTATCGTCTCTTGTTGAAAGATGGATGTTTATTTACAAACATTTTGTTTAAATCAGCGTGGAAAGTTAACATCTAGAATATAACATTACTTTGCCTAATATTTACATGTGCTAGACATTTTCGTTGTTGATGCAAATAAAATAAAAGAAAGATTTGAGTGTTACCTCAAAATGGAGTAATGCTTAGTAAGCAATTTGGTTGATTATTAATAATGAGTGGTTTGTTCGAACCTCCCTGGGTGACCTGTAGTTTTGACATTGTGCCTATGGAAAGTAGATAAAACAACGCAATATGTGTAAGAAAAGAATCCGTATTCACGATTTGCGACCACTACACTGTGACATAGTGAAATCTGTCACTCACTCTCTCATTCTATCGCTTTGTCTATCTTTCTGGGGATCTATATATGATAGTGACCGAAATAGTAGCGCGAAAAATATTATACTGATCTTTTTATACAGTTAATGAAAATGATTCATCTTTCTTTGTAATACGTGAACCTCACTATTCCAGTGGTCTTATATATCAAACAATTCTCTCCTACCATCAACCTTAGATTACTTCATAGTAGTAATGTCATGTGGCAAGAGAGAAATTGGAATGAACGCTCCTCTTTTAAAGAACATCATAAGCGTAATTTACAAAGTAAGAGTCAACACCTGAGGAAAAAATAACAACGTAGAAAAGCACACTTGTAATTGACTGTAGAAGAAGTCAAAAGCGCTTGGGATAAATTTATGACAAAAAATGTTAGGATGCTAGAAAAACTTAAAAAATTAATTCAGTCTAATTTGTCGGCCGATGATTATATATATATATATATATATATATATATATATATATATATATATATAGTCGGGAAACAAAAGATGTACGTACATATACAATTTTAATTTCTTGCATTTCCAACTAATGAAGATACATATTTTGTTTTCATATAATTAAGTGTACACAGATGCATAATAACTAAATATGCATAGGAAACCGAATTACAAATTGATTTCATAGGAATAAGTCTCATTTTCCATTTAAATGGGTAATAAATGTATTTGTACAAATACAAAATGAATACATAATCTTCATTTAATAGTTTGTAGAATAGCCATTATTCATTTCTACACCAACCAACCAACCACTACTTGTAGATCTCTATTTATGATTTGCAAATTGTAGTTGGTATTTTGTTCCATTCATCTTCGTATATGGTCTTCAGATCCGGGATGATTATTGGAGCTCTCGATTGCATTTGAATTTTCAAATAAGGTCATTGATTATCGATTGGGTTTAAATCTGGAGACTGACTCGGCCATTTCATGATTACATTATTTTTAGCAAGCCATTTCTTCGTAGATTTTGCAGTGCGTTTATGATCATTATCTTGTTAAAAGATCCAATCAGGAGGAAATTCAAGATTTTCAACCGAAATTCGGAAGTTTTCTCCAAAATATTTTTATGTGTTGCACCATTCATTCTACCATCTATGACTGATATGTTGCCAGTAACCTTTGCATAAAAAAACTCCTCATACCATGATACTCTCACTACCAAATTTCACTGATGGAACTTTTTTTTTTTGAAGGTATCACCATCTTTCCTCCATATATGATTCTAGAATTACGTCCAATCAACTCAATTTTTGTTTCGTGTCAATATAATAGTTTTTACCAATACGATTTTTCCTTATCCTTATGTACACGAACGAATTTCAACCAGGCATCTGTGTCTTTGCACTAGCAGTGGAGTTTTCCGAGGGAGACGTGACTTTAGATACTTCCTTTGTATTCAATTGCTTACTGTCCCTTTAGTGACACAGATTCCTGTTGAAAGAAAATCATGCTGCTACTCTTGACGAGTAATCATTGACTTTTGTTTAATTTGACGCATTAATTTCCTTGAATATATCTTCTGTACAGTACCTGTTCTTTGATTTTTTATGGTTTGTCTACCTTGCAATGAATGAACTAATCGTAGTAGATGGAATAGTAAGTTTGGTATGAAATTATCCTGTAACTTTTTCTTTCCAGTGCCATCCAATCAGTTCTTATTGTAAATTTGTCTCTTCATTATCTCTTGACAGAATAACCTTCTTGAACGAATATCGTTTATAGAATGTTCTGTTTGTATCTTTTAGGCTAAGGTCTACTTCTGATAAAATTGTTGGAACATTCTATATATTTCAAATTCAATTTGGGACTAATGAAAGTCATTTTGGGACTAAGCAAGTTCATAATGAAATAGCCAAGTTCAGAATGGAACGTAGAAAATTCAAAATGAAATAAGCAATTTTGAATTTTGCATTATGGAAAAATGTTTCGAACTTATCTGCGCATTTCAATAAACAAAATATCATAGATTAAATATCAACTGGGCAGTAAATCATATAATTAAATAATCGGAGCGCAACGTTGCGTAGATTCTACTATCAAACCCTTACAAGAGACTATTCTTGAACGGAGAAAAAAAGTTAGTTTCAGATACTTTCATTAGTAAGACAATCCAAGAGAAGAGAAGAAGAGAGAAAGAAATGGATAGACTGTATATAGTGTTTTAAAAAAGAGGGAATAAGAGAGAGTTATTCAAAATGGAATGATTTGGAGGACAACAGGGCAAATCACGAAAGTCCAAAGAAAAAGCACCAGGGAAATACTGAATCCATACATCAAGACAGATTTTGATAGAAAATAGATATAGCGATTTTTTAAGCACATAAATTGCATCCAAAAATCATCCACCTTTGATGAATTTTCTTGATTTATTGATTGCTCCTAGAAGATAAACTTGTCAATAGTAAACTTTAGTTGAACATTATCTTATCACGAAAATATTTAATTGTAAAGTCTTAACGAAATAATTGCTCAGTCCCAAATTAAATTTGCTTATTCTATTTTGAATTTGACTACTTCATTTTGAATCTGTTTAGTTCCATTTTAAATTTGACTATTACATTTTGAATTTGCTATGTCCCAAATTAAATTTGCTTATTCTATTTTGAATTTGACTACTTCATTTTGAATCTGTTTAGTTCCATTTTAAATTTGACTATTACATTTTGAATTTGCTATGTCCCAAATTAAATTTGACTATTCCACTTTGAATTTGCTATGTCCCAAATTAAATTTGACTATTCCACTTTGAATTTGCTATGTCCCAAATTAAATTTGACTATTCCACTTTGAATTTGCTATGTCGCATTTTGAATTTGACTATTCCATTTATAATTTGTTGTTTCCCATTTTGAATTTGGTGTTTCCCAATTTAAATTTGACTATCCCATTTGGAATTTGAACTTAGCTATTTCATTATGAACTTGCTTAGTCCAAAATGACTTTGACTAGTCCAAAATTGAACTTGAAATGGTATAGAATATACCTCTTGAAAAATCTGAAGTATAAAAGCAATTTAAAAGTTTTACAATCTGAAATTTGCATTCTATGAATACTTTTTCCATCAATTAAAATGGATAAATGTGATTTATTTCTATTAATTGAACCTTTTCTGTGTTTTTTATGCAAATTCACTTATTATGCATCTGTATACAGTTAATTATAAGACATAAATGTTTATTCGTTATTTGGAAATACAATAAATTAAACATTTGTATGTGTACGCATATTTATTTCCTTACCCGTTGTATATATATATATAATATATATAAATATATATATTTTTGAACTAGAAAAATTGTAAATGGAAAGACTAATAATTGTAAATGATAGACCAATACAAATTTCTCAAATTAGAGTTCCGCCTTTTCTCATTTTGATGCTGCATTAATATTAGACATATTCTGAAATTTGCATTAAAATCTGTAGTTAAACTTTTTCCACGATTTGAAACAGTAGCAGAAAATTTAAAATGTACACGCTAATTCAAGTTAACTTTCTTACAAAGTGCTTTCATAGCTAGGGCTGTTGAAATAAATTCAGCTCTTAGTATTAAATATGCATCAAATTATGATATATTAAAGCCGCGATTTTAAGTAATAAGCAAATAGTACAGAGGGGCAAAAAATATAAAATACTTGATAATCAAATTTGTGGAATTTGTCAGAGATTAGAAATATTTTTTTGATCGATGGTTAAGGTCTATGAACATTGGCGTTGATGATAATAAACTGCTTCAATTAATTCTTATAGCGGATACTAAACAATGCACCACCTATGATTTATTAACGCATCTTGCCGAAAAAGATATTAAAAATAGAAATGAATACTTATACTGTAATGCATGAAATGATTTTCAGTTAATTACAGGCCAAAAGAAATTTATGAAAACAATTCAGTAGGTCAATCAGTTTCTCAGCGAATCCAGATGTCACATTCTAAACCTCGTATGGATGTTACAGCAAATCTAAAAAATAGTCGTTTTTATTTTAATAATATTGTTGAAGCAAAATGCAAAATTAAATGTGCTTATTGTTAAAAAATAATCACATTATTAATGATTGCTTGAAGGATAAGAATAAGCGTGAAGCTGAAAGCTCTCTTTTTCTCTATGCCTTTGCTACTAAACAAGTTCCCGATTGAAAAAGTTCCTGATAACAGGATCGTAAATATAGTTCGTTTTCCATGGAGAATTATAAGCCCTTCTTTTCACATGGATATATTTCTATTGATCAACATATTGTTTTGATCCTGTTACAATTTTACGTGATACTGTTGCGCCTCAAGACCTTGTTCTTAGTCGATGGGCGAACAATATCGGACTAAATCTTCACTAGTGATTCAGTATTATTACAGGGTCTTGAGCTAGGTGTCATTAATGTTCCCCTCCATCGGATTCCAACCGAATTACTGCTCCAGTTATTGTAGGCGCTCAACCTACTCTTCCTCTCAAAGGCGCTTCTGTATTACTTTAATTTGGCTGGAGGAAAGGTTTGTCGCGTCCTATTGTCAAAGATATATTATATTTTAATTATGATTGTGATTCGAAAAATGAAGATACCTATTCTGCGTGAGCTGTTAAGAGAGCAAGGGATAAAAATCAAACTGAAAGTGATACAGAAAATATATCATATTGAATTTGTTAAACGGATGAAATATTTTTGTCCCATGAGACCGAAAACAATATGGAAATTAGAAATAACAAAAATAAAAATATTGTACGCTCACAAAAATCTAGAAATGAAAATTGATTGTCTGAAACGACTGGTGTTGTTAGATTACGTATGAAAATTTAAAGAAAAATTAAATAGTGAAATGACGAAAACTTAAAAAATCCCCCCAAAAAGTGAAAATCAAATTAAAGTATGATATAAATACGAAAGGGAGAAATCTTAAACTGGTGGGTAAAGTTTTTGTATTTTTACCAGTTCCTAGCAATCGTCGATAAGCAAAGTATTCCTGTCCTAATTTAATAGAAGAAAGATTCATGGTTTCAATTATGTTTTACCGAACATAGAGAAGCGTAAAAATAAAAGAGTAGACCAAATTAACATTTTAAAATTAACTGATATCAATAATAATATAACGAATATAAAAATTTCCACCTTAAATAATATGACAAAAATGTTTTGAATCTCA
>OZ038475.1:138770987-138828487 GCA_964036315.1 Acanthosepion esculentum | reverse complement strand
TAGAACCTATGTTCAATCAATTCATCGTTAATGGAAGGAAATGTACCACGTATAAATAGATATACTCAAGATATATACTCCGTTTTGGTTCTTTAAATAAGACCGACAACAGGAACGCTTTCTTGGCACATAGCCTTTGGAAAGCCATGCCAGCTATTGAATCGAATTTTCAACTAATTGTTTAGACAATTATACTTCTTTCGTGTTTGTTGTATCGGATAATAAACTGGTTATAAAAGTCTGTGATTTTAGTAAGACGTTTTCAATATAGTTAAAGAAAACATCTTTTGAAAACGATTTTCCATTTGATCACTTTTAAACAATATCATCCATGCATACATCATTGAATTTTAGTATTCTTGAAGTGCAATGAGTGATGTTCGCTTGGACGATCGTGTCTTTTTTAGAGTCATGGTTGACTTGAAAGTAGAATTTCCGCAGTAGGCTGCCGTTAAATTCTGCGGTAATCTGGTCGCCAATTAAAACAAGAGAACACAGTTCCTGCCGCTATTTAGTCCATACGTGGGAGAAGAAGTTATCTATTTATACCTTTCCTAACGGTCTTTAGGCATAAGTGAATGTAAGGAACTCGATTGTAATTCGATCACGTCCCTCCAGAGGAAAACATATTTTTGGTCTAATCATCGATGATCCGAACAAACGTTGATACCAGCGTTCTATTCTATACGATATTTACGTTTATATTTCACTCTATCCTTGGAGTGCGTTGGTTGTTTAACTACTTGATAAAAATGAATATAATTCTAATTTGGCTTATGGTCATTTCTCATTGAAACACTAAATTAAGAAACATCGGGTCGGGTTAATATGGGTAACTGCTTGGGAATATCAGGTGCTGTAAGCATGAATCGGCAATGGTTTAATGGATAATGGCTCGGAATTGTCAAACGAATATCCAAGTTTCTATTTCAGTTGACCTTGATATATTCAAATAATCTTTGGAAAAATTTTGAATCCACCAATTCTCCACCAACTATTGTTTAATTCGTACGACATGTATCAGTGAATCATTTTGACCTCTAAGAAAACTTACAATCTAAAATTATTTTCCGGATTTATGTAGCCTGAAACGGATGATAAACAGTAGAAAACGAATCAATCAATCATATGCTTCGGTTTGGTTTTGTATTCATAGAATTTAAATTTCTAATATTAAGAAATGATGAAATTGAACCAATATACATATTAAATGTGAATCAATTGCAAAAAATATTAACGTACGTCAAATAAAATTTCATTAACATTTTATATATTCTATTCACTTATTCTATAACATTAGAAAGATTCTAGTGTTCCATGAAAATAAATGGAAACAACGTTTAAAAACGCACTATCCAGCCGGGCGTAACCATAAATTTAACAATATATATAGTAATAATATATAACCCTACAAATCAAAACCTACCCACATTTCTCAGTACATAAGACAGACATTCTTACGCAGGTGTTCAGGCCTCACACTTATAAACACACCCACACGAATATACACACTCACACACATAATACTCACTCACTCCCAAATGAGCCTAATGATAACACACACCCATAGTAATATACCCGCTTAAACACATCATAATCACTCACTCGCTAAGAACCAAATAACACACACACTTAAAAGAGTCACCCCACTTTCCAGGAACCAATAAAACTGGCAAAATGAACAAGAGAATTCAGAACAGCATGAATCCCTCCAGCTCTTATCTCAAATAACAATTGAAAAGAGACTGTTTGACAAAGACAGACCAAAGATTCATGTAAAAAATCAAATAAAAACTCGACAAAAGTTCATTTTCTCCATCAAGCATTTATTTCTGTAGTTCAATTGTAACAGCAAGCTGAAAATAATTTTTCTCCTAATGATGGCCATGATGGCCGAAACTAGTCGAGGAATCTAAATGAAATAATGATAAAAACGAAAGAATATAAATAAACAACCCAGTGTGTCCGAAGATATTAATTTTTAAATATTTTTATAGTTCAATATATATATATATATATATATATATATATATATATATATATATATATATATATATATATATATATATATATTCACACACACACACACACACACACATATATATATATATATGTGTGTGTGTGTGTGTGTGAAGAAATATAGTTTTAAGGTGTGATATATTTATGGGTAAGGTGTTCAATATCAAAGATAGAGTGTATGTAAATATAAAAATAAAGGGTGAACATTGAAGTCAACACTCAGAGGCGACAGGCTGTTTCATGCTGGACGCAACCGTCATGCGTCTAGCATGAAACAGCCTGTCGCCTCTGAGTGTTGACTTCAATGTTCACATATATATATATATATATATATATATATATATATATATATATATGTGTGTGTGTGTGTGTGTGTGTGTATGTGTTTATATATATATATATATATATATATATATATATATATATATATATATATATATATATATATATATACAAAATGTACAGATATGGAAATATATTGCATTGTATTTTCGCTGAATATTCTTTCTATTTATCTTGCCTGCCATCTGTTGTATACGATCGAAGAGACTTTTTTTTCAAGTAAACAACGTGACAAGCACACACTAACAATGGCATGAAATACAGTCTTTTCCAACTAAAAAGGCTTAAAAGTAAATGTGACATTTGTCTAAATACTATGTTACATTCGCCGGATTTCGCACCCTAAATAGAAGGTGAGAGATCAGCTGTTTTCCACCACATTTTCATTTAATCGTAATGCAATTACCTGTATGCACGGACTGGGCTTTAATCTATAAACCCACCGGAGTTCTTATTATTGGTTGGTTAAATATTCATGGAAGGACAATGCATTCATGTAAGTAGCTTTGCTCAAATAAATTGCTTAAGTTCATGAATAGGTGGCATTGATTATATCTGCGTCTCTTTATATTGATTGCAGAAATAGATTCTTCTGTGAACCACACCTCGGCAAAAGTACGTATCTCGAGAATCGGCTTCCATTCTTCTGCGAGCCACACATTGGCAAAAGTACGTATCTCGAGAATCGGCTTCCATTCTTCTGCGAACCACACATTGGCAAAAGTACGGATCTCGAGAATCGGCTTCCATTCTTCTGCGAGACACGCCTCGGTAAAAGTACGGATCTCGAGAATCGGCTTCCATTCTTCTGCGAGACACGCCTCGGCAAATGTACGTCTCAAGAATTGGCTTGTATTTGGTTATATAGGAGGATGTGCGCAAAGAACAGGTTTTTTAATTGCGACTACATTTCTTACGATATACATATATATTAACTTTGAAATATGATTTTAAATATTGGTTTACTGCTTGATAATCATCCACTACATCGGCGATAAAGAAAATAATATGTTCTGATTTGTTCCTTGAAAAATGTCCGAGACTAACCTGATGAATCTCGAATATTTAAATAAATAACATATTTGAAAATTTACAGTATTTTACCAGAGAATAATTTAAAATGTTTATAATTTACAAACGAAGGTATGAAATTATATTATAAATACCAAGGTAAAAATATACAGTGTCTTTAAATATATATAGAGTGTCCATAAAGTTCGTGTGCACTTTAAAAAATTTATTACTTTATTTGTATTTGCGATAGAAATATTTTTTAAAAAGGATTAGAAAACAGTAAATCTATAGTTTTTAAGGTTTTATTGAAATTTTATTTAAGTTTCCACATGTCCTCCATCATTAACAATACAAAAGGTGATACGATTTCGCAGTTCACGGAAAACATTTGCCAACTGATTTACAGTAATGCCTGAAATCACATTCGTTATATTAGCTATAATTAAAACTAGGTACATCAAACTTTATAACATTTTTTACAGATTATTTCTATCGCAAATACAAATAAATTTATACATTTTTAAAGTGCACACGAACTTTATGGACTCCCTATATATATATATATATATATATCTGTGTGTTTGTGTGTGTGTGCGTATTCTAACATATATTGTTAAATATAACAGACAACGATTAACTTTTATGTTTGATCATGTGTCGGTCCAAAACCCTTATATTTGCTTTAGATTTGGGATAAAATAAAGACAAACTGTGGATTTTTTTTATTATGGTACTTTTGATCTTAAGCTTTCGGCTCACATGAGCCATATTCAGAGTGTTTATATGGATATATAAAAATAAAGATGATATTCTGTTACGTTGACATAAAGGATTGCTATGCGACGATAACGGTTGCGGAATAGCAGACGTAGGTGGTAAATACATGTTGCGGTTCTATGACGTTGTACCACGTGAGTGAACGAAATTTTAACAACAGGACCATATGTCTCGATGCAAAGTAATGTTTGTTGAGTGTGGGTTGATTTGTTTTAATGTAGATGGCCTGCATTTTCTGAAGTTTCTATTTACTTGGTGTATGTCTGAGTATTGCTGTGTTATCATCTAATATCTGTTTAATATTTTGTACATGGCTATGTTTTTCTAAGAAATGTTGTTTAATAGAATTAAGAGCAGAAAAGTGAAAAGTAAGTCTACGGGAGAGCGTGGTTGTAGTATCACCAATATATATAGTGGGTTTTATTATTATTATCAAACATGCGATCTCTGAACGGGCATATATATTGATACACTACATTGTTTTATTTATTTATTTTTTTTGTAAAGGTCTTAGTTGTGGGTTTATAGGATTATTAGAATCTATGAGATGAATTGTTTTAATTTTTTATAATGTATGATGAGATTAAGTTGTTTATTATTATTATTAATGGGTCTAACTTTTCGGCCTATTATGTATTTGTGTGTTGTTTCGTCATGTTTGTAATTATTATGCATTTCGTTACAATAGTATATGTTAATAGTTTATGTTTATTTTGACGTATACACTTATTATTAATATTAACAATTTTGTTAGCGGTATCATTAACATTATTGAGATACATGTAAATTTGTTGATCAGTAACGGAATTAGGGAATCCATTATTAAAAAGTGATTGTTTAATGTTATGTAATTGATTCATAGAATATGCTTTTGGAAGAAAATATCATTTGCGTGCGTTGGATTAAAATTTTATGACGGCTAACTTATATCTTTTGGGATATTCACTATTATAATTAAGAAGACTCGTGTTAATGCTAGTGGGGTTTTCTATATAGAGTAATGATAAATTTATGTGTTCTGAAACAAATATATTAAGGAATGGAATTTTATTATTGATATTAATTTCTAGTGATCAATTTGGACGGAGTGACTTTCACTTGTTTTTAAGTTGTGTAATTTGATCAATATTTTTAGCCAGAACAAAAATATCATATATATATATTATATATACAGAGGGTTTATTAGTGTCATTAAATATTTTATTTTCTAAATGTGTCATATAATAATTAAAAAATATATTATATATACAGAGGGTTTATTAGTGTCATTAAATATTTTATTTTCTAAATGTGTCATATAATAATTAGAAAAAGTGGATCTAAAGGAAATCCCATTGGAATACCGCCAATTTGATCATATATATTACCTAGTGGGTCATGGTACATGCTAATAATATTTTTTTTTAAATAGTTGGTTTAATATTGATGGGTGGGAGAGAAGTGCGATTGTATACATCACGGATAATGATATCAATGGTTTCATGGACGGGTCATTAGTAAATAAATGTTGTACATCCAGAGACGCGATAATTTTGTTGTTTGGTTTTATAGCATGAAGAATTTTTATACATTCATTTGTGGAGATAATGCAATATTTACTTGGGAGGTAGGAGCAGTTAATTTATGAAGGGTTTTTGAAAGGTGTAGGTATTTGTGAAATGATAGGTCTGGGGAGATGATCATTTTATGGGTTTTTACATTCCATAAAGGTATGCAGGTTGATCGGCACTTATAATCTTTTGATGTTTATAAGATGCTTCTTCCAGCATTTTTAGCAGTAATAAGTTTATTGATATGGTTTTTAATTTGGGAGGTGGTGTTATTGGTTAAATTTTAAATTTATTGTAATCGTCCGAAATGGTCTGTAATTATGAGTGTTAATCATGATTGTTTAGTATTATGAAATTATTAGGTTTATCAGCTGTTGCTGCTTTAGTAGAGTGGCTGTTTTTTTATTAAAGGAGTGTTTATAATTCGATTCGGATTTTTATGATACTGGGGTCTAATAGATACGGCTTTAAGTAATTCTTTTCAACCTACCTATATTGTGGTGTTATTCCAATAGAATTATTTGTTGGTATAAACCATCAGTTTGCGTTTGTTAGAAATTAGGTTTCTGTGTGATATAAACATTTGGCCCAAGATTAAGGAATTCCATTTCATTTGGAGTGAGTATTTAAACCGATATGTTAATGAAGTCCTTGATGTTTGGTAAAAGTATTTTTCTTTTTTATAATTTGTAAAGCCTTTTTGGGACTTGATGTGGGATTCATTTTCCTTTTGTGTTGCATTATATAATAAATCCAATATTTACTTTGAAGCCATCTACATTAAAGAAAATTACATTTCAAATTAGTCGCAAATATACAAATATAAATTAATATTATTTAACATATCATAACAAAAACATTTACTCGTCATTGTAATACTGACAGAATTGTGATATGACTTTCAACTTAATGCCAAGGCATGATCAACTTTAATCATTTATTTAATTATTATACATTTAAAAATCATATTTTGTAAGTTTTTTTTTATAAATTCCGTAACAAAATGTAAGCTCCTTTCTGATTATAATAGATTTACACTGTAAAATATTAGCGGTGCATTTATATTAACTAAATCGCCATCAAATTGTGCCTTTAAATTCTTTAATTCTGCTATTTAACTAATAGGTTTCATATGAATTCATAATATAAGCACAACGAATGAGAATCGGTTCTATTCCAAGTAACAACGAGTTTACAAATATGAATAGCCACAAAACCACAAATTTGATTATATATCATAAATAATATTCGTTAAAGAAATAAAAAATAATATGAAGTTTAGTAATATATACGATTATATGTCAAAACTTACGTCGCGAGTCCAAAACTTAAGATGTAATAAATGGTATTGCCGTGATTAATTAGATATTTACTACTCACAGATAATTCTATGTCTCTGATTTGGGGGAAAACTTTATATTTGCAACAAAAGATACTATAATCCCCAAAGTTCTGTTTTCAATAAAGTAATACGTATCAGATTATATGTCTGATGATATATTCGGATTTTTATTAGCTGAGAAATATTAATGGTGCCATTCTAAAGGAAGACATTAAATTGTACATGAGATAATATAATGTTCGTTTCACAAATAATGGCGAATAAGCTTAAAATGAATAATCTCCAGGAGAAAATACATTTACACTTTTGTAGATAATCAAACACTGACATATCTATATTTCTAATATATATCGCCATACACAGGCAGACTGATTCTCAGCTATTCAGTGTATCTAGGTGTACGATTGCGTCAAACCGGGGTCGAAAGCCTACATATTTGGAATCAGTCAGAGATCGTACCCCTAGGCTATCGTCGCACGGCACAGAGAAAGGGAAATTTTAACGTTTTCTATACGAAATACACCAGTGGCCCGGAGAGCTCAATTCAGTTGAAGAGCAATGTGTTCATAGCAGTAGAAGACACTGTTTATAAAATTACCCTTTTCTCAGGAGAGTTCAACCGGATTTCCCGGAAGCATATAATATTTATTTTTCAATAGAACATGTAAAAATCAAATAATAATATTATTTATTTTGATATAATATATATATATATATATATATATATATATATATATATATATATATATATATATATATATATATTTGTTAATATTATAGTTATATAATAATATTGTATATATATATATACATATATATAATATATATATATAATAATATAATAATATATAATAATCATATATAATATATATATATATAATATATAATAATATAATATATATATACATAATATATATATATAATATTTCTAATATATATATATATATATATATATATATATATATATATATATATATATATATACAAAACGTACACTTTCATATTTAAAACCTATTTAATTTCAAAGCAATATATATATAATATAAAATATTTCTAATATATATATTTATTTATATATATATATATATATATATATATATATATATATATATATATATATACATATATATATATATATATATATATATACAAAACGTACACTTTCATATTTAAAACCTATTTAATTTCAAAGCAAATTTATTTCAAGCATATATACATTTATTCGTTATTGTGTCCATTTTTTACTGTCAAATAATACATAAATGATGCGAAAATATATAATTGATATGATGAAAAAATGGCATAAAAAGTAATATTTAGTTTATTAATTTATATAATTTATATGTGAAAGATTATTTTAAAATATACACTGCCTCCTTTCAGGGCAATATACATTCCCAACATTTTTCTTGCTTCGCTTCCTGTGAAATCAATCATTTATAACGTCATTAAAATCTAATTAAAAGACGCTTGATAAATTTGGAAAATGTTGAGACGCCATAAATTAAAACGGAAATAATTTTTACAAAAACATCGTAATTTGGTTTACATGTCAGAAAAAAATGAAAACACAACTTATCTTTTATAAATCTTTGCGCTGATTGAAATATAAAAATAATAATGGTCGTATTTTAATTATTAATCTACCCTCTATCGACAAAAATATGTAATTACTTTAGCTTTAATAAAGTTAAATATATTTTAAAGAAAGCTGTACACATCTACAGTAATATTTGTTTGAATAAATGTTTCTATTGTTGCAAGAAACTTAGATACTTTTTGATAAATGCTACATGCATGTTAATATTAATATACTTAGAATCTGTTCCCGGCACGAAAACAGGCATCTTCATGAAGTTGTTTCAGTTGTTTTAGCCATAATTATTTTTACTTTCATCTTTCTCAGATAAAATGTTAAAACTAGATTCAGGCGAATGGAACTTGTAGGTTTTAGCGAAAACGATTTTCGAATCTTTTCCACTGGCGCTACACAATCACGTATAAATAACTACCAAAAAACAGAAACATCATCAATTTAGTGATTTTAACAAAAGAAACACATAAATGGCTATAGCTAAAAAATATAATGACATAAGTAAGATGTTGACGTTCCATATTACTTAAAACAAAATATTAGGAATAAAACTCCCATCAATAAGAGTGATAATATTTGACAGGTGCAAACTACCTTCTCGTAAAAATATTTTAATAGAAACATATTATGAATTTCAGTCGACATGACACGTGCTAATTAATGCTGAATGTTTCCTTATAGGGAAACAGCTAGTATTATAATTATCATTACCATTCAACATTTTTTCTAATTGTTTATTCATTTATGAATAAGGAGAAAATATATTGCGACAAAAATGCAGATAAAAACATTTCATCCTCTAAAACCAATTCCTTATATATTTTACAAGCGTTTAAAAAAATGAATTTACTAATAATAATTAATTCAATAAAAAACTTTTTTAAAATAAAAATATTGCACGAATTCACAGTACTTAAAAATAATTAGGTTGACGGTCAATGCTTACAGATTTTGTAGAATTTGCAGGGTAGTCTGCTGACTTTCTACATTTTCAACATTCATTTCAGTTTAAAATGTGCTGTTAATATACTTTAATTGTTCATTTAATTCATGATGCTGCTTTATTCACAGCAGATGTTGGATTGATAGCACGTCATTAAATACTGAAAAGGACGCATCGAGCTAACAAAGAGAATGACTTGCTTTTCAACCAAGAGCTTTAACAAATCTAATGCAAATTCCTCCAAAAATAGCTCTTCTAATACACGAGTCTAAACTGTCGTAGTCTAATGAGGGAACTGAACAATATGGTATAGAATTGTTCATAGAATATAACAGATGCCACCTACTTGGTTACTCTGGAAGCTGTAAGCTTGGCAGTATTGATCAATGACAGCTTTTCAAAATTATATTACCAAATACTGCTGGTTGGTAACTTCTTGGTATATCGTAGAATGAATGTAAAATTTGGTCCTAAAATGCAGATACCAGGCTTAAAATTTAACATCCGTTAATTAATTATCTGTTGTCGCATGACAACTAGAATAATAGGTTAGTTCTTTTCATTTTTGATACACAAACCTTTCTGCAAGCGACATGCCTGTCTAAAATGTACAAAATATAACAATCGACAACAATTTTATTTCATACTTAAAAATATGAAAGTGAGGTTTTAAAAAAAGAGTAACGGATTCACTGTTAATTTTGTCAGTCATTATATATTTTGGCTCATAGCATGTGATTTACTCTACAATTTTAAATGAAGTCACTCCAGACATATCTAAACGGCGCCTACTTCTTCATGTCATTTCTTCTCTGAAGCTGTCACTAAAATCAAATCTAAAATGATATAGAATAGATTTAAATACATTTACGGCAGATTTGAAAATTGTGTTTCTATGAGGACAAAGACATCATAAATTAATAATGTTCAAATAATTCATTTTAATTACCAATGCTGGTACAGAAAGCTACAAAGTATTAAAAAAACACAACTTTTAGATGCACCACATCTACTGGATTCTATTCTGCCTGATTGTAAAACGTAAATATTTTGAACAGTTTCGAAATGAGTAGTTGATTAAAATATTGAACTTAAATTTGTTATTATATTTGGTGCACTTTACATAATGAAAAACTTAGTTGATATAGTTTGATAGTTAGGAGACGTAGTTGTCGATAAATCTTCCCGATTCACCCAGGTAAATGTTTGCATGTCGTATATTTGGTTAGCAATTTTTCTGTCCAAATGAATGTCCATTAGCGACATCATTTAGTTATCATCCTCTGAAGGACTGAACTGAAATTGCCACATTTTAGAATTCTGTTGGCGCCATTAATTTATTAACCTTTACTGAGATTGGTGTACTTGATTGTATAATTTCTACAGTGTCAGGAACATTTCGATCATGTCTTGAATTCGGTAGAAGGAAATCTCCTATATTTCATGCCAGACAATTTACTGGGATATACTCAGAGAGCAATGGTTCTTTTAACGGAATTTATCGCTATTTATATGTAGTAAAATTAATTATTCCACCAATTGAAATATCTTTATCGTTAAGTGATTGACGGGTTAAATCGTAGGAAGATCAAACACAACTATCCTTCATAAATATATTTAGTTTCAGTAAATGTCCAATTTATTTTTAATGATGTAAAAGCCAAAATGATAAGATTTTCGTGAATTCCATCGAACGTGTAAGCAACGTCGAAATATTAAATAATATTTAAACAAAAAGAAAATTTATACTCAGAACAAGAAAGAGTCAGTTCAAATTACATGGGAACATAACGAGGAAGGGGGACTTGGAAAAGTGAACTCTCACAGGGAATATCAAAGGAAAGAGAGAAAAGGAAAGGTATCGGAACACCCACGGGACGAATTTGGGATAACGGATTAGGAAATAGATGCTTGCCAAATGTGAAACGTAGGTAAAAGAGCCATGGGGGAGAGGATGTAGATTGTTTGGGACTCTTAACAGCGGGTGTGTATGGAACATCGAATAAGTAAAAAAACAAGAAGAACAAGAATAAGAAGAAGAACGATAGAGAAGAACAAGAAGAAGAACGATAGAAGAAGAACAAGAAGAAGAACGAGAAGAAGAACAAGAACAAACACAATCACTAATGCCACTAGTATGGGGAAAGTAATACACAATTCACTAGCTTTGTTTTCTTAAATTGTTCTATTCCAATTCTGGTAATGTCACTGAAAATTTCACTGTATCATCTTTAGCAAAAATAAAAAAAACAAACCGAGAAGTAATTGTTATAATATTGTAGAATGTAATGACAGCGTTATTTCAGCGGCTATAAATAAACGCGAAAATACATGTATATCATTCAAATAATGATCATTCTGGTCTGATACATAGAATGAATAAACATCATTCACATATACACATATGTATGCACACACTTACGTATACACGGCTATATATATATATATATATATATATATATATATATATATATATATATATATATATATATATATATATATATATATATATATATATATATATATATATATATATGATGAAATGGGCAAATCCGAAAATTATTTTGAGACATTTTTTTTTGTTTATACGTTATTATTATAGATACAAATATTTAAGTAAATGCTCTGTTTATAGCCTGAAAATCATGGATAATTGTAGTTTAATAACAGTAAATTCGACCTTGCTCACAGAAACGCTCCTCTTTGGCTCAATCGGAAAAACAATGTCAGGCTATATGACGGTTCCGTATAAGATACAGGTTCGATTCCTGTCGGAGAACGCATATTTTCTATGAAAATCTCTCGGATATTAAGGCCAGTAATTGTCGTTCATACTGTTTATTATAAACAGAGCATTTACTTAAATATTTGTATCCATAAAAAGAACGTATAAACATAAAAAATGTCTCATATATATATATATATATATATATATATATATATATATATATATATATATATATATATATACTGCGTGTAAGAGCAAAATTATCCATATCGCATAACTGGTCATCCCACAACATTTTTAATATCTAATAATAAACACTAAACTAATTGAGTTTATTTTTCCAGGTTTTCAGATAAGATATTTAGCTATCTTGACTCCATTTCTCTTAAGAATCTGAGAAAATCAATTTGAGATTTATAGAAATAGATCAGGTAGAAATATAACAGGTCAAAATCATGTTGTGTCAGCCACTCTATGTCTTCTCAAGTGAACAATGATGAGAGGAAAAATGTCATTCAGGTCTTCAGTAGTAGTACGAAAATTCATACTCTGGCTTTTATCTTTAAAGTTCATTCAGGAACCATCAAGAGAACGGTGAATAAGTTTAAAGAAGAGGGAAAAGTAGTGAGGGAAACTAGATCAGAGGGTCACAACTGCGAGATAGAGCGTCATTTGAACTTTGAGGTAAAGATATCAATTAGAAAACATCCAACTTGAAACATCAGACGTTTGTCACGTGAGACAGGAGTTTCAGCTGCGACAGGTCAAAGAGGAGTAAAAAAAAATCTTGCAGATGAAATCTTACGCGAAACGTGTGTGGCAAATTGTTACTCCAGAAGAGAAAGTTTGAGAGGCGAAGATTATATGGAATAAGTTGGAAAATGATCCTCAAATAATATATTCATATATAAATATTGTCGTCCGCAGAGAGACTGTTTCGCAGTTCATCAAGCCGGGTTTGAAAGCTGAATGATATGATATCAGTTTGAGATTTTACCCCCAAGCCATTGACATATAACAGGGGCGAAGGTGAATTTAGACGTATTTATTTTTAAATAAACACGCCAGTGACTGCGAGAATTTGATTAGTCTTAACGAAGTATCTTTTGAGAATTCTTTCAATCATTCATGACCTTCCGACACTTAACTATGATTAATTATATATATATATATATATATATATATATATATATATATATATATATATATATATATATGTATATATATATATATATATATATGTGTGTGTGTGTGTATGTGTGTGTGTATGTGTGTGTGTGTATGTGTGTGTGTGTGTGTATTAGGAACATAAAAAATCGTTTTCACGTCTTTCGTCATTTAGGACTCCACCGTACTTAAATATATTTTAATGATGACGTAATTACATATGCGTACGCAAGCAGAAGTTTGTTGTTGAAATTTCAAAGTTTATAGTTTTCTATCCATAAATATACATACTCAAATGTATGCATGTATGTATATGTATGCATGTATGTATATATATATATATATATATATATATATATATATATATATATATATATATATATATATATATATAATCACTACTTTCATCCTATAAATATTTTTCCATTTAGTATTAATACTGATATATTTGACTGAGAATCAAACATGGACGGCTATACGTATTTCCGTTTTCACCTCAGCGCTTCCTGATATTTACACCTGCCAGGAAGCGAAACTTGTGTAAATATTTTGACTGTGAGAGATTATTTGAAATTTTCTTTTCTTTTATTTTGTAACTCCAAGAATTCTGACGCCGTCTATTTAACTTTCGACCAAGGTTACTGTTTTCAAAATCCCTTGCCTAAATATCTAATAAAATGCGGATAACCTTCTTCGGAATTATAAAATAAGAATTCGTATTTTTGAACTGTTCAATATTATCGACAGAAAAAATTTGTTATACGAGTTTTCAAATGTAAATATTTAATATTTGTCACAATCATCATTGAAAATATTTCATGTGCAATGAGAAGGAAAATTGACACTGAAAGTAGCTATTAATATGTCACGGGTCTGTCTTCTGTCAATAAACTATTATACAATAATTCAACGCTTATTAAAAATTTTTGAAAATGAATATCTAAGCTTGATTTTTTTAGACTGTTCAATTTTCAAATAATTCCTCACATTTTTTTATTTATACCAGATGTTAATGTCCTCACCGACGTCGACAGGCCCATTGTGTACTTCCTTTTCTAGAAGCTTTAGGTCTCATATTTCCCACTGAATTGCAGCCGGCTGTCAAGAAACTATACTTTCAGATAGTTCTGACTTCATTTAAGATCCTCATATAAGACTTTTTAAACTTGTATATATCTGCTTGATATATTAAGCAGGGTTTGTTTTATGTGTTAGTCTTTCAAGTATAAACTTTATCATATCCTTTGAAGTATTTGAACTCAAAATATATGAACAATTATTTGAATTACGATTTTTTTTTCTTAAAAATTCCAGCCATGCTGGTGAAAATCATGGTTAGATTTAATCCTTTGCACTATACTCAATTGGGCACTTCACATATTTATTCCAGTACTCATTCTAATTTTTCAAAACGTTTTCTTAAACTCTACTGCATATTTTTGTCTACTTAATCCCGTCCAATGTCTGATCATCTCCTTCCGCCATTTAAATCTTAGTTTTACTAACGTCGAGAATTACAAACGGAGCAGACTTTTGGTTGTATGGTATGATGCAATGATGAACCAAAGGCTATCTACAAGAGACATAATTGCAGATGCAAAGATCAAGCATTATGCAGTGTATCCTATTTACGACTCCTTGCCTAATGTAGCGTTTCGAAACCTGCGCGCCAGGATGCGCACTAATACGTTATGAAAGGCAGCCAGGCGCAACCCAGCTTAACAGAAGAGTCATTTATGAATTATTTTTTATATTTAAGTATCCCGTCACCACATATATAAATATTTCTTTCCATTCGTATATAAGACAGGGATAAACTGTTCACAAAGTATACATTTCTTACCTGCGTACTGACTGGGGTTTATGTATTTATTTTCTTCGAGACTCTCATTGGAATTAAATTTTTAATCTTCTCATGGATGATTGGGCCGTTGAGGTTTCCCGTTGAGTGGATGCCGGAATCGAAGTTTTCCTGTCTCGTAAATTTCAATTGAAACTGCAATCGTCTTCTAGGTTAACTCCTACCGGTTCCGCCGCTATAGCACACAGGAATCACTTCTTCTGTCTATACGAATGAGACAGTTCGGATTATAATGCCGCTTTGTATCCACTCTTAATAATTCTAAACGAATGGTCAACGAAGCTCAGTCACTTTTCGAAATTAGAGTGAGACACCATATAGACTATCACGAAAAATCTGGATCTCATGATTCAAGTCGATTATGAATTGGTTTGTTAAACAATGCTAAATCTTAAGGGTTTATCTTGTTTTACGTAATCTCTAACATTTCTTTAAACAGTTTTGTCATCGACTGCTAATAAAGCAAAATTCTTTGCTCCTAAGTTCTCTCAGCTCATTGGAAGTATCTTTACATGCTTTTCCTCCTAAAACTGAACCTGTAATGTGTTAGATGCACAGAATTAAGTCTCTTATTTTTTTTAGTGACAAAACTAGATCCTCACAAGGCAGGCGGATTTGACGTAATCCATAAAATTGCCTTTAAATATGTTCCTGGACTGTTTAGTTTTTTTCTCTGTGCTCAATAAGAAATTGCTACATCTTGCTTTTCAGGTTTCAGAATTCGTATTCCCTTTTTAACCTGTTTTTAATAACTCTGATGAACATTCTGATCTCTTGAATTATCGTCTTATTAATAATCTACCACTTTTATGCCAAATACTTTAATCACTAATCCACAGCAAATTGGTTAAGCATCTCGCTTAGCTAATCATTCTTTCGGATTGTCTTTCGCTTTTCTAGCTGAACTACCGACGTGTTAACGACTGTTACTGCTTTACTAAATAAAAAAGTAGATAAAATCAACGGAGCTCAGGCAGTGTATATCTCGAAGTTTATTTACAGGGTTCAGAAGCTGAATGTCTATGACGTCACCGGCCGAAGTTTTGATATCAATCCAACTTAACAAATCATGTAATGAAAAAGTCTGAACCAACACCATCTAGAGCCTTCCGCATTAACGTGGGTGATTCCCAGGTTCTGTCCTTGGACATTCCTTTTGGTTATCTTTATCAACAACCTTCGCCATGTAATTAGTTTCCAATTCGATATTTATTCTGATTACACGACTATATTCTCCTGTCTTAATGGTGTTAAATAATTAAACTGAAAGATGATCTCGAAAATGTTTTCTACTGATGAAAATAGAGCCAAATAATGACTGGTAAACGTCATCGACTACAAAATGAATGCATTGTCTTTTATTCATCTTAGAGACTTATTTATGCTTTCCAACATCCTGGCTGATACTAATCTCTAGGAGGGCTACGAATTGCACCTTATAGATCCCACGTTTACCACTGACATTAAGTGGAATAAATATATGATTAAGTTATGTTTATTTTACTACTTTGAATATTACTGCTACGCCTGGTTTTGTGCTCCTGCTATATATCTCCTGATTCATGATAAAACTCAAAGACAATGGATCTGTAAGATTATCGGTCCTGATATAGCATCTTGAATTTAGTCACTTCCGCATCGCATGGAAGTGAATTCTCTGTGTCGTTTAATAAATAGCTCCACGGCAATTGTATTTTTGAAGATCTTCAAAAAGCTATCAAAATACAAGGACCTTGAAATCGAAATCTCAAAAATGTGGCACATGGGAACATCAACAATTCCTGTTGTAGTTGGAGCCCTCGGAATGTTTAGAAAATATTCCAGTAGACTCATTGAAAGGAAGTCGTGGAATCCCATGTCTAAAACAAATGCAAAATATTGTTCTCACGGCTACAGCTCACACGAAGGATCTTATCTATGTCAAGTGTGCGTGTGTGTGTGTGTGTGTGTGTGTGTGTGTGTGTGTGTGTGTGTGTGTGTGTGTGTGTGTGTGTGTGTGTGTGTGTGTGTTTTAATTGGTCAATGAAAAATGTCAGGATGCCATTTCTAACAATAGGTCTCTGGACGGGACCCCAAAAGAAAATAATAATAATAATAATAATAATAATAATAATAATAATAATAATAATAATAATAATAAAAAGAATAAGAAGAATAAGAAGAAGAACAGTAACACAGGTAACATCAACATACAGGTTGCCCAGAAGATCACACTACAATAAACATTCGATATACTAAGAAAGGTGTTATTAATTAAATGACAAATCTCTTATAGAGTAAGGGCCACAATTTTGACCCGACTCTACAGGTTACAGAGCAGGAAACATAACATACAAAATTATAATAACTCAATAATTATGCAAATGTCAGCAAAAAAGTTGAGATGAAATTATAACTTGCAAACCACAATGTGTAAATTAGGATTTTATGCTCTTAACATAATTCACATCATAGAAATCGTATTTACAAATGATTACAAATCATTTCATTTCACTTTTAATTGAACCGTCTCAACAATAAAATTATTTACACAATTGAGATTATTATTATTATTATTATTATTATTATTATTGCTACTAATACTAATAATAAAATTACTACTACAATGGTCAATCTGTTAGGAAGGAGACTTCCTGATGTTATCGAACTGAAGGGGTCGAACCCAACGTGCGACACCTTTAGTAAGTGCCTAAAAACTTTATCAATTTTTGACCCGAGCCTTGTGAGTGAAATGAGGTAGTCGGAAATTTTAGTGATTTTATTTTTTTTTAAAGAGCACTACTTCATTCCCAAAATTTTTCTAATTTTAAGCGTAGATTTTTCCCTTTATTTAATCTTCCTCTTGATTGGTTTATAATATAAAATGATAAATATCTGCATTTATTTCTTTGTAGATGGGAAAAGATGGTTATGTTATATAATATAATTTTCTCCTAAGAAAAATCTAATCATTTCAATATATTTTACACACACACACACACACACACGCACGCACACACACACACACACACACACACACACACACACACACACACACACGCACGCGCGCGCACTCACATACACACACACTCATAGTCCTAAAAACGTTGCAACAGTTAAAACAAATAAGTCACGTCAACTTTTTAGCTACACCCTCTCTTTTCTTATTTCTTCTATTACCTTCCTGACTACTGCTCTTTCCTTCTACCTTTTTGCTTTACTTGTTTCATTTTTTCCACTTTTTTAAATTTTTTTCTGTCTGGCTTTAACAACTATTCAAGCCAGATCAATTTATGAATTTGTTTTATTCTGACCGGTTTGAAAATACTTATAAATTACGTTAATTTATAAGCTGATAATGACCATAACCAATATAAAATCTTAATTCCTATTGTAATATATATATATATATATATATATATATATATATATATATATATATATATATATATATATATATATATATATATATATACATACATACATACATACATATATATATATATATATATATATATATATATATATATATATATATATATATATATATAGGTAACTACGCTCGTCTCGGAAAACCTTCGGTTTCTTGATTTGCCAATGATCAAATCAATATAGAAGGAAAAAAGGTTATAAAATAGAAAGAGCTATGAATATGAACGTCTGTCGAAAATAATCGTACAACATACAGGTTCAAAGCCCCCCCCCCCAAAAAAAACAATACGAATGATCAACTAACTAAAAAAATGCTCAATAAAAAGTAGAGCAGACTTATTGTTTGGCTCTCTAGGTTTGACCATATATATATATATATATATATATATATATATATATATATATATATATATATATAATACGGATATTGGAATCGCCTCTGCATTGTGTTGTCCTTAAAGTTCGCTGAATGTACTGTTGTTAAGTCTAGGACACCATTTACACGAGAGGAAATGGACAGGTATGAGGCTTTAATGATTTGCAGATAATTTTAATTTCTCTGACTCATCAGTGTAAACTATGCGTCATTTACACTATCCGTCATGAATCTTGTCTTGATGCATTTACCCGTAGATTGTAGAAACATAACGGCTAAGAGTTTTCAGGGTTAATTATAGGCTTACTTCCACATCATTCTGATGCAACATTATTGAAGTTAAGCAACATTGATCCTAATTCGTACCTAGATCGGTGACATCATGGGAGTACCAGAGATTTATGCTCGATGAGCGGATGTTATAATAGATGTTAGCACAGAAAATCAGATAGCCAATTTCAAATTCTTGGCGGGTTCGTTATATTCACTTACGCGCACCTACCATGTAGAAAGTTAAGAATTCAAATCTTCATCTCAAAACTATAGTTTAATTACTATTACTTTATCACTAATACGTTATTAATTTTTCAAATCTGGAAATATTTACTGGCAGGAAATAGCAGCAGGAGCTGTAGAAAAATTAAGTCAATCTCATTTATTGACAATTAAAATGGTGTAACTGACGAAAATTATATATAACAGCCGGAATATTACTAAATGCGAAACATGTATATCTACGTTCCTCTTGGCTGGTTAAATGCCCAGGGAGATGGAGTCATATACGATACCAAATCAATTCGAGTAACAAGCGTGGGCTCAGCTTATTTTGGGTTTTGATGACGGTATCCTGTTGATATTAAATGATCAATAGGTTTTAAGTTACCTAAATAAATATCCTATGTACCTGGGCTAACTTTGCTCTTTGGGTGTTATTAAGTACGTTATTTCCACCTGAAAGAGCACAAGGAAAAATCGTTTCAGGTTTCCCCACTTAAAACAAAGTGATTGTCTGTTTTCCATCCTTGATCTTAATCAAGGTTTGGATTAATGCCAAACTCTTGGAAATGTTGAAAGTTACTGAAGGTGAGTCTCAGTATACACTGATTCCAATTGTAAGGCTATCTCTTGGATCACTCTCTTGAAAATAGCTTACACCATTTCTGGAGATTCTTTGAAGATATGGGCATGAACCAGTACATCTATCTATCTATCTATCTATCTATCTATCTATCTATCTATCTATCTATCTATCTATCTATCTCTGTGTATATATATATATATATATATATATATATATATATATATATATATATATATATATATATACCCGGTATTTGTACCACCGGATCGATTATCTGTACTATATATATATATATATATATATATATATATATATATATATATATGTAATCATAAATTTTATTAAAGGAGTCATCTCAGAGTTTCTTCATTTCTCGCCTATCTTTAAAGAAGAATGATTTTATATTTTATAATTTTGTAAACGCTTAAATACAACAATATAACAAGAAATTTGTGGAAAATACTCCGAATATAAATAGAGTAAATAATGATAAATCCTCATCCCCAACATTTCAGAGAGAAATGTCAGTACATTCTTCTTTGTTTCAAACATTACTAATACTTTCCTGGACTTTTTGAATTCAACTTATCCTATCACAAATGTGCGTATGGATTTCGGCGTCGTATTTCCTCTCCTCTTCTAAGATAACCACCATTGAATTATGTAAATACATTTACAAAATCTAATAGATTATAAATTTAAAATAAAATTACTAACATAAGTCGCACGAAATATGTCGTTCCTATTTTAATAAAGCAGATATACGGTAAATTGATCGATACATTAACTCGTATATCAGAGTTACTAATAAAGGGGAAAATCAACGTATATAAAAGTTTGTCCCTATTATCTCACTTTTCTCTTGCTATGCTTTGTGATATTAAAACTTTTCGATTTATTAATTTTACAGCCTTTTTCAGTAGTTACTCGTCCATTTGCAAAGGGAATCTTTTAGAAAGTTGTAAACAAATCAGTTAAAATATTTAATATTTAATAATTAAATCGAAACGGAAAGTGATTGTTAATAATCCTGATATCACTTGAAATGAAAATAACGCTTACAAAAATTACAGTCTTCAAAAATTATAATCTTACATAGAGTTGTTATTTTATAAAATGCCAAAACCTTTCAACTCTGATTTTTGCACTAATATTTTTACATTATCATTTACTTCATGCATTACGAGGGTCAATCAATAAATAAGGTGAATTTTTCGATATAAGGAATTCTAATACAGATAGAAGCTTACTCTTTTTTATTTTAGTTTTTGTTTTACTTCTTTTTCCTATGGATTTAATTTCTTTTGCGGATTAAAAAAAATCTTTGAGAGTTTTGGCGATTAACAAAGATGGTCGACCAAGAAGCATGCTCGAGGATTGAACAACGGTCAGCTATCAGGTTTTTGGTTACTGAAGGGTGCAAACCAATTGAAATTCATAGGAGAATGTCAACTGTGTATGTTGCCACATGTTTCAGCCAAAAAATATCTACTCGTGGGCTAAATTGTTTAAAGAAGGACGGAGCAGTGTTGAGGATGAATACAGGCCTGGGAGGCCTACAGAAGTGAGGTTTCCTGAGGTGATTGAATCAGTCAATGACCTCATTCAGTCTGACAGAAGGGTGACCCTGGATGACATTGCAAGGACTTTGAGCTTATCTGTTGGCACAAATGCAGGGGTCATCAGTCAGAAGGTGTCATCTTGCATCATGACAACACAAGGCCTCGCACAGCATCCCAAACGGTGCAGACCATCAACGAGCTGGGCTGGAAACTGCTCCCTCATCCTCCTTACAGCCCCGACCTTGCCCCTTCAGACTTTCACCTGTTTGGTCCCTTGAAAGCGTTCACGAGAGGCACGAAGTTTAAAAGTTACAATGAAGTCAAAAGTGTTGTGAGCGACTGCTGAGACATCAGAACAAGGATTTTTATGCTGAGGGAATACGGAAGATTGTGCACAGATGGGAAAAGTGTGTGACAGTGCTGGGAGACTACGTTGAAAAATCCTTAAAAAGTAAGCTTCTATCTGTATTAGAAGTCCTTATACCGAAAAACTCACCTTATTTATTGAATGACCCTCGTAATTTTAATCTAGACAATTAAATTATTTTTTTATTATTGTAAACTAAACAATTGTACAAAAAATTGTGAAACCAATATTCGTCTGAAGTTGTCATTCTTAATAGCAAATCGATTTAGATGATTATTTTATGTTTAAAATTCTGAACTACTCTGTTTAGTTCGTTTCGGTTGACAGAATTTGGAAAAGACACAGGCATATCTCTTTCTAGCTATGAACTAGATATCTAAGAAGACTTGCCTCCCTTGACATGTTAAGCGAAATCACCTCAAATGCCAGAGTAGAATGACTGCTTTGGTAGAAAAGTAGACGTTCAATTCAAAATCATCCTGATGATTATATGGTTTTTGACACGTTATATAGCTGTGAATAGAATTAGTGATCGAACGACCGTAATAAACTATAGGATCGGGATTATACTGAGATATCTTATTGCCTATCAGTTAATTTGTCCACTAAATCCTATAACCTATAATGTCTTGATTTTATATTTGTTTGTTTATTTAAGTGGAACAGTTCGTATATGCTTTATATTTAGTTAAATCCATATAGTATTGATCTCCTTGACACCACAATCATTATATAAAAACGTTTAATCAATGTTGTCGACTGATTTCTAAATTGTCTGCCTCAGTTAATGATAAGCATATTTCCGGTGGTTTATTGACATAGACTTCCAAACATATGTTTACGTAAACCCTATTAAAATCGCATTAAATTATTATTATTCGGATTAATTCCAATGAAATATTTCATGAGTGACTCTTAAGAAAATATAGTTATTAGCTGAACTGTACTCTATTTTACAGTAATTAGGGAATTCCTATAAGCAGTAAGTGTTTCAGTTACTACCAATGTTAAATATTAACATCAAAATGCTGTGTCGAGTGCCGAAAAAATGTAGACACATTTCCAAAGAATATTACAATCTCTAGCCAAACATATGTAATAGCTGTGACAAAGATTATGGAATTAGCACCATTCGATGATGTTCTTTCTATTTAGCATAAAATAACTAACGTCAGGTGAGATACAGAACATTATTTTATTCAATAGATTCATGGTT
The DNA here is from genome assembly GCA_964036315.1 of Acanthosepion esculentum. Taxonomy (NCBI): domain Eukaryota; kingdom Metazoa; phylum Mollusca; class Cephalopoda; order Sepiida; family Sepiidae; genus Acanthosepion; species Acanthosepion esculentum. The sequence continues at coordinate 138,805,137 of OZ038475.1, read as the reverse complement.
CATAAAATATACCTTAAACAAACTTGATTACATTCTTTAAATTAAGGCTGTAATTTCCCTAGTATTTCAGACGAAAATATTATGGAATAATTTGGAATCAAACTTTTATTTTCCAGTTATCATTCTACTCTATCATTTTCGGTTATTTGAATCCAAAATTCCCTTTCTCTTAGAATAGCAAGACATACCACCCAACTTAAATATTTAATATATAGCTGATAGCCACGACGAAAAAACAGAATTTAGAAATAAAAAATAGTTTCTTTTACGACAGGCTTAATTCTTTCAATCGTGGATTTAACTATTTTAAAGCAATATTATTAATCATAATGTACCCACATACCCGAATGGCGGTGAATAGTCTATTGGCTGATGTGATCTTTGTCATAGGGTATGTTTTTATTTCCACCATAATATTTCAAATGTATTTAGTTTTACGGCATATGCATTTTCTCATTACATAGATATAAAAAGAATTATTAATTGGACATAGATTGAAACATACCTCTTCGTAAAAATGGTTTCAAATTTCGCATAAGTCTTCTTATTTTTTCTAAGTCTAGAGTTTAATTAAAGTTTTCAACTCGAACAAAACGTGATCAAATTGTCGCATTGAAAATGGCTGATATGAAGAATGGTAACGCGATAAAACACTTATCTCTTTGTCGATAAAAAACTGCCTTATATATGCTAAAAATGTTAAGTGGATCTAAAGACTACACCAAATCAAATTCCAAGAAGAAATCGTTAAGTTATTACCAGGAAACATTGAAGCCGAAAAGAAAATGGTGAAGAGAAATCAAGGAATATGCCTGAGGAGGATGGCAATAAAGAGGGATATTTGGGTTAAGTTACCAAGGGGGAATATGAAAGAAGATTTAGGACTAAAACATTACAAGATTCTACGACGTTAGTTGCTCGCAAGTGCCTCCAAGCACAAAGGGCTCCATTGGCTTAACGGTTTTTGTTTCATTGTGGATACTATGGTTAGCTACCAACGCGAAACATTCTCGAAAGCATCTGAACAGAAACCAACTGGGGTCATGGTTTGGGCTACTTTTCCTCCTGCTGCATAGGAATAGCCGTAGTTGTTCATTGAAGGAATAATGAACGTGAATAGCAGAGAAAATATTTGAGAATGATGGGTTGCTCTGACTGTCAGTCCCATTTGGAAGTTGCTATGACTTCAAGCAAGATGAAGCCACCGGCTACGCAGCCAATTTCGCACGGGAACAGAGATATTGCAATGCACTTTATGACAAGTTAATTATATCTTCATCAGGCTCTAACATCAATCCTATTGAGATTTCGATATCGCCATGCTAGAAAGCGATGTTTCCTGTATATCCTGTGTGCCAGACCTAAAGGGAGCTATTATAAAATCGTGGTGCATTATGATCAAAAAGGTTCGAAAGAAGTTATGCAGTTGAGAAGTGATTATGTTTTACTGTGAAAAAATGATGCTATTTTTAATTACATATATACATATTTATATATATATATATATTTATATATATATATATGTGTGTGTGTGTGTGTGTGTCTGTGTGTGTGTGTGTGTGTCTGTGTGTGTGTGTGTGTGTGTGTTAATGTACACATAATATATATGTAGAGAAGACAATTTAAATAATGTAGACGATCGAAAAATAGTATTTAGTCCTTGACGACGCGTTTCGTCATTCGACTTTATCAAGGCAAATGATGATAAACAAAAGCGAAATTTTGTGTAGTTACCTGAAATTCAAAAGTTTTAAAAAGATGTTCCAGAGACTCATGTAACTATAGAACATTTCTTTCATGTTTATCATCATTTACCTTGCGAAAGTCGAAGGACGAACCACGTCAATGAGGACTAACTACTATTTTCCGTTTACCTATTTGATCATATATATATATATATATATATATATATATATATATATATATATATATATATATATATATATATATATTTATATATATATATATATATATATATTTATATATATATATATATATATATATATATATATATATATATATATATATATATATATATATATATACGTATATAGCTTTTTGAAATTGTAGGACTGATGAATTGGATCGTATTTACGATTCCAATGGAATAGATTTTGACCATGAAATATTAGTATTTAAGACTTTTTATTATATCCTTACATTGAGTTCTACCTGGATTTTATCCTCTTGGAATTATTTTCATACATATATATATATATATATATATATATATATATATATATATATATATATATATATATATATATATATATATATGTGTGTGTGTGTGTGTATATATATATATATGATTGCATATGTATGTGTATATTTACCACTAATAATATATATATATATATATATATATATATGTGTGTGTGTGTGTGTGTGTGTGTATATATATTTATATATATCTATATATCTATATATATATACATATATGTATACATATATATTCATATATATATATATGTGTGTGTGTGTGTATTGATATATATCTATATATATATATATCTATATATATATACATATATGTATACATATATATATATATATATATGTATATATATTTGTGTGTGTGTGTATATATTGATATATATCTATATATATATATATATATATATACATATATACATATATGTATACATATATATATTCATATATATATATATATATATATATATATATATATATATATATATATATATATATATATATATATATATATATAACACCCAAGCTGCTAAATACTATTAATCAAAACGAAAACTTTTAAAAATTTATACATAAATGAATAATGGGTAAATGTTTATGCCACATGCGGTAGATCCCAATCGTTCGCTCACTATGTAATTGATTGTATATGTGTCATTCCTGGAGAAATGCTCTAATCCCGTTTGGTGTCAGACAATATATATTATTGCCAAAAAATGACTTTATCATTAGCAAACAATTTTCCTCTTGATGGAATGTGAATATTATACAGTATTTCAACGTGACGCGTTGATTGATTAGCTAATTATTGCCATTTCACCTTTGTGTCTAAATCACATTCCAAACATTGACATGACCGACTTTGGAAGTCATATTCATATGTTTTCAAAGATAAATGTTCCAGCTCCTTATCTTTGACCGATACAGACTTTTGATTCTTCAATGAATAACCTCTTCACCCAATCATACACACACCACGATTGTTTCTCTTTACCCCACTTTAATATAATTTTCTTCTGTTTATCTGTTAATACTGTTTTTCCTTTGTTTTATCCCTGGTTTAAGCTACATTTTTTCATTTTTTTTTCTATTTATCCATTTACAAATCAAATTGCTTTCAGTCGTCTATCACGATATTTCAGCGTCTTTGCTGCTAAACTAAAAAGTTTTCCTTTTTTCTTTTTTTAGCATCCCATTTCATTTATATTATCACCAAAATCTGTGCACTCCCGATTGGAAACATCCAACATCATTACACCAGATTCCGCTGTAGAAGGCATTCTTGAATGGGTTTTACCATGTTTTCCATTGTTTCATTTGGAAGATCGTTTGTTGGAGAGATGTTTCTTTATATCTAGTGGATGACGGTTGATATAGTGGATAGCGTTTCAGAAGTTGTTACCGGGGAGCTGATTTCGATATTCAGTCGAGTTCCTTTCCTTTACTTACGAGGAAATAACCTTGGGAAAGGTAAGAATCCAACACCTCGCACCAGTTATGGTATAAAAAGTGGGATTTGCATCTGTAATGAACATTGTTATTCTCAAATAATTGTTGTGTCAATTATTCTTACAATCCAAAATATGTTCAGTTTGAAATAAACCATATTTTTTATAAAACATAAACAAAGAAATCAATCAATAAATTCATGATTTTTTTCCAGATTTCACTCCGATGATTATTCTTAAACATCTTAAGAGAATTCTGCCAATATGTCAAAAGACTGCATCGATGGTTTTGTAACTTCTTCAAAATACCACGTGGAATTACAATCATCTCCTTGGTCCACACTGGCATTTTAAGCTGCTGTAGCTCACATGAATTACTTTTTCCGGCTATGCCAAAGTGACTCTTCTGATAACAACAGATGCCTATTCATGGCTCCACGTAATAAATTTGAACGTGTCAACGAAGTAGCTAAAGGATATTTTTTTGGATAGAATAAGGAACCATATATCCTCTAACAACTTTCTCTCATGTGACGGCTGGCAGTATTGTAATAGTGTATTATAGAAGTAAGATTTATTTTCCTCCTTTCTTCACTCAATTCTGAGTTCTTAATATTTGCTGATAAAACAGAATGTTTTGCCGGCAATTCTTTCCAGACTCTTCTCTTGATTCACCTGGAGTTTCCTTATCTAACTTTCCTCATAAAACTGAGCCTCTGCTGAGTGATATCTATATAACTCCTTCCATGTTTCCGTTATCATATCAATCTGGATCATTACAAAGATATATGTTCCCGACTGGCACTTGTTCGCTCTAAACTGCACAATAAATGGCTCGCCGCCTCCTCTTTTCCTGCATGTTTGAAATCCGCCTTTGCTGTACCAGTTTTCGTGAACTCAGCCTACCGTCTGGCGCTTTGAACAATCGCACAATCGCACAATCGCACATTAGAAAATCTACCCCTTTTTTTCAATCTACTAGAGGCCCTAATCAACTTTGAATTGCTTAAGCATCTCACATTGTAGGACCTTCTTTCTTATTGTTGATATGGCTTTTGCTGCGTCAAAAACAGATATTATAACGATTATTGCTGTCAGTGTTTTTCAAAATTTCGATGAAAAATTGTCAAGCTTTCAGCATCTCAAAAGCATTTGGCACTGTTTGTCATACCGGTTTTCATCAGAAATTGAAAAGCTATGGTAATTCCTGACAAAATTTCCAACTGATTCATAATTTTTATCAAAATTTTAAAGGAAAATTGTTATGAACGGCCAATGTTCGAGATCTTTTGCTCTAATGCAGTTGTCCATCTGAGTTAGGTCTGCTGCTCGGAAAGTTGCTTGACTGTGTAGTGTGAGGAAATGTTTTCCATCAGAAACTGTCTTGATTAATTATAATTCTACTAGTCATCCATGCTTTGAATATTGCAGCCTCCTATGGGATAGTTCTACTCCTATATATTTATTGGTACTGACCTGGCGTTTCCAAGAGTCCTAATGTAGCTTCCTTGTACCTATTCAATAAATAATTTAATATTCAATGTTCGGATGAACAGCTCGATGGTACCCAGAGTTTATGAATTTATGTGCAGTAATAGTTTGGCGGCAAGGTCTCATCAAGTCAAAATTTAATTAGCTAGATGTACTCTATAAAACCAGTTTCTTTTGTCGTATTTCACACCTGCTGAAATATCTTTTGGTACCATGCTATCAATACACCTTCAAACATTTATATCAAATGTCAATTGTTGTCAAGTGTCTTCTTGATTCTGTTGTATTGTTCTCACCCCGTGTGTTCTCGGAGTCCGTAGGCTCAGCCAAAAATTTCCCTTAGAACCTGTATAAAAAAACTTTGCTCTTCGGCAAATCCTCGTCCGAGTTCCTCGCCGCCCAAGACAGAGGGTTCGAAAATTGAACAATCTATGCATCTTGTAGCAAGCGGAAGAGACCAACATAGACTCTTTAGAGTGAAAACACCACCAAACCTTTGCACGCAGTAACCTCTTGTATTCGGTCATTACTAGCTTGCTTTTAGTGAAAATAAAATAGATATTGTTAAGTCTGCAATATCTGTTCTTTCTGCGGAAGACTAATTTGGCTACTTATCCTTATTTCTCTTTAACATTGGATTATTCCATAATATCCCCCCTACATGTCTTGGAAAAATTATAGCGTATATAGAAAATACGTGTTACTTTGGTAAGCAGAGAGTTCAACTCCAAAAGCTTCTTCCAAATAACCGTTTCTTTGTGGGACAGACCATTGCATTGACTATTCTGAGAAAACTATAAGCCTCCTAAAGTCCAGAGCTTATAATTATCTATATACGCGACATCTTCACTTCTACATCCACCGCTTACTTTCATAACAAACACTATTAAATAATCCACTACATTCAGTAATAATTGGTTCTTTTTATATTGAGTTAAATTTATTAATAAACAAAAAAACTGACTTACAATTAAACTTGATTTTATCACCAATATAACAATGTCTTACTCCGCATTATTTCTTGGAGGATGTTATTTGTCTCAGAACACGTCTGCAATTTTCGGTACATCATAGAGACAGACGCACGCCCTGACATTGTAGCGGAGTCTGATTCAGGGAAGTGTGACCTCCTAGTAGAATTAACAGTTCCATGAGAAGAGAACAGGAAAAGAGACACGCGAAAAAGAATAACCATTACGAATCGCAGCGATGCGACTGCGTGGAAAAGCGGTTGACATGTCATATGTTACCTATTGAGGTTGGATGCCGTGGATTCCTTGGGCGGTCAATCGTATCCATCATTTTGAAGATGGGCATCACTGACCGGTGCCTGAAGCGTGCTTTGCACAGTCTCCTGACCACAGCTCAACAGGTATCGAGTTGAATCTGGTCAAGATAAAAAAAGATAAACACGATTAATTACACCATGCTCGCAACACAATGAGACTTCCGACGTGAAACACATCTGTTTACCTTCCATTCTACGTTAGTGATAACGGTCGGCACTAGCTTGTTTTGTATTGGGTAACCATCAAACGGAAATGCTTTTAACACAACGTTGAAAATCTGATTTGCAATTGCATAAAAAATCGCAGAGACTGGCACAAAAAAATATACTGCCCGGTGGCAAAAGCTTTTTGTGACGCCAGGGGTGACTTTACCGCCTTAAACACCGAATCTATGTTACCTCCCTTTGTTGGTGGCTGACAGCGGTTGGATATCTCATGTGCTAGCACATGTAAAAAAAATCAGCTGTGGTTGTTGGGTTTGCTTTTGAGCAAATACAATTGAAACGTTATAACTTCATCTCTTCTCCCTGCGTGCCATCGTTTTATAGAAGGGCAGAAAACTCACTCTAGCTTTGGTTAACAATAATCTCGGAGAAAATCAACTCTGAAGTCAAAACTGTCTGATAACTCCACCCTAAAATCATACTTGAAACCAAAACCAGGGTGAGAAGAACTCGTCTGCCGTATATCTGACCCGAGATTCCTTATCGTCGTCTAGAGGATTAAGCTAAAATCGTGACATGCTTGGAAATATTCGATTTAATTGGTTAGATTTCATTGTGTTCCCTTTTCATTAAATCAATCGTAACCAGATATTCATGAATAAATATGCTCCTAATACAGAATCTGCACGTAAACACATTAGTATGTGTAATCATATATGACACATCAATTAAATTGTGGATGGAGCTCTCGAAATTAAATTAAATTTAAAATTGGTGAAATGTAAAAATAAATTCAGGTTCGAATGTATAAAGCGTTGTCATGAGAAAGAAGAAGGGTTAGTTGAAATTTCTTTTGTGCAATTCGTTTGGCGAAATACCACTTATTCAAAGATATCTAGTTTCGTTTACTGAAACTTTCAAAGTACACGATATCATTAGCCAATTTCCATCGATTCATGTGGATTATTTGCTTTGCATCTACTGAAATCGGATTCCAAATAATCGTCTGAGATTTTGCACAAGTGAGGCAAGTCTACAGATTTGAGATTCTGTCGTAAACGTCTGGCCAGTGAAGTTTCTTATCTGACAAAGGATTTCCGAATTCCGAATAAATAACAGAATCCATTTCTCCTTAACAGTCGTCCACATAGATTAAGTGCACACAAATACATAAGTACAACACTGGTTAACGTAAAAAATGGGACATCTATTACAAGTATGAGTATCCACTAGAATAATGTTTGAAGTTATAAAAGCGTCGTATTAAAATTAAAAGTAATAATTCTAAATATTTGCTCTGATCTAAGTGAAAGAGCGGTCAGATTAACATTACATCAGGCATTATGTTCCCTCTACAAAGGTGAACGCAGTTACGAACTCTCCTTAAAACCGCATTATACTTTGTTAAGTTTATATATATATATATATATATATATATATATATATATATATATATATATATATATATATATATATATATATATATATATATATATATATATATATATAAACATTTGTGCATTTATATAGCATATTTTCATTCAAACAGGTTTGGTTAAATAATTTTGACAAACTTTGTTTATTTTTATTTTAATCCTTTCGAGTCCACGAATTAATTTATTGGTAGCCGTTGAATGTTGCTTAAGAAAAATACCAACATTTTCTTTAAAATAGTTATTATTTTCACAAGTACTTTCAATCTCATCAGAAACCATCATAGGGGGGATGTTAATTGTCTGCGTATATGTATACCTATTTCTGTAAATTCAAAACGTGCTACTGTTCGTTTTACTGCGTTTCTTATCGTTTTATACTAATTTCTAATTCACGTGTTTTTATGTAAGAGAAGAAACTTATATCTCCTTTATATATATATATACATATATATATATCCTTTTCATATTTATTGAACTCCTAGATTTTACATTTAAACATAAATTATGAAAATAATAAGAATAAGTGCTCCGACTACATACGAAGTATTTATTACAATATCCAGCTTAAAATATATATGTAAACGTGTGTTGTTTCATGTGTATATGTACAATGAAAATGTATCAATTTTAACTTGATTAAGTCATGTAATTTTCTGTAAATATTCTTTTGTACGGACTCTTGGGATAATCTCCAGAGAGGTTTATTAATCTAGTAATTCTGCCTTGGCCTGGTCTAGTGCTTAATCGGCAGCCTTTCTGGAGAAATAATGACATAATCAAGGTGTAACACCCTTCTTTAAACAAACAGTTAGGAAAGAAAAACCATCAGTACTGGAAAGAAGGTAAGCATCTCCACAAGTTGAATGAAAGATAGCAAGACCTTGTCAAGGCCTAAATAATAATGGACTCTTTCGTTTTAATTTGCGAGAATTCCGGAATACACATATCACAAAAGCTGTTTGATGTCAGTAAAGAAAGGAAGAAAAAATGAAAAAGGAAAGAAAAAACAAACAAAGCAATTTTAAAACAGAAAATCTCTGACATTTTCACATGTACTACCAGTGACTTTTTTTTCAATTTATTAATAAATCAAAATAATTTATTTTTATTATCACGATCGAAGGGTAATTAATTGATAGTAATATGGGGTCTTTTGTTTTCAAAATGTCCCTAAAATGAATAGATAATTATAAATTTGTTTTTTCTTTTTTGTTTCATGATGGAAAATCTCTTTACAATGAATATTTATTCCACCAATTTTAACTCGAGAACTACCTGCCCGAAATTGATCTTGCTAAAATTTTAAAAATATTTGGGACAGGAATTAACGTAATCTGCTGATATTTCTTTTTAATTAAGCCCATACATAAGCCTAATAACTCTTTGTAGATTATCTATTTTGTTTGCATTCTAAACATACCGTATAATATGAAATATACAAATGAAATGGCTCTATAGCCGTATTAGGGGAATATTCAATCTTCTTAGAATCTTCCCAGGACATGGGCGCAGGATTAGAAATTACCTTTTAATCACACTAACAAAGTGCGGCATTCGTGTAATAACTTTTATTATAGTTTCTTTTAAATATTTACGAATCTATTATGAATTGCATTCTTTTGCTTATGCTGTCGTGTGATATAATCATATTTGCATATTAATATGGACCAACATAAAAATATATGTATTTATGTGCAACTTTCCTTTTTCTATCATCATTTATAAATTTCATTTCTTTTATTTGGACTCATATTTATTCAAATTCATTGTAAGTTGTTACAACCTTTATAAGAACATTAATAATGCAACAATCTTTAGAATGAAACTAGACGCATCGCAATCTATTTAGTATAAATATACATCTCCAGATTACTCATGACCCATGATTCACCTATTAAAAAGTATGACAATCATTCTAATATTGCATTTCACGCGTAGAGAATATATAAAATTTATGTTTATTATATTTCATTTGATGAAAAAAAAGATTCAGATTTTTAAGGAAACTTTTCGTCATACCAACCTTCAACAATTTAATAGTCACTTTTCTCATAATTATCTGCAAAGGGTCATGAAGTGAAAAATGCTGCATAAAATTTTTTTGTAAATTCCTGTAATTTACACGGGACCTGCTAGTTTGCATATAATGATGGAACGAACGCCATATGTTCGTTTAATTATTTCGCCAATTATTTTTATGGCAGAATAATCAGTATAATGAGATAGATCTCTGGATGTTAATTCACGAAATCTTATTTTGTAACCGCTTCTCGGAGGCGAATTCATTTTCCACACAAGTGAGGAATTGAAACCAAGTAAATGTAAATTCAATAAATAACAGTAGAAATCGGAGTACATTTTCCAGATCGGATAGAAAAATGAGAATAAAATGCATAAATTTTTTATTCAACAATTTTTCATATTGAGGTTATTTTCTTTTATAATTTCTTAAAATGGAAATTCTAGAAAGTACTTCCACAAAAAACAAAAAAAACATAAACGTTTTCAATTTTTTTCTTAGATACAAAGATACTATAGTGCGTAAATCTTTATTATTTTTTCCTTTCAAAATGCTTAAAAAATCCTTCTATGGTAGCTGGAGTAAACCGCTAGTTAGCTAATGATTCCATTCGTCAATATAACAATTTCGATTATCACGAGGTGTATGATTATTTTGCCTACTTCCAGGCAAATCTAAATTTAGTAAGAAGCTATGCAAATGCAGATATTTTTTCAGTCATCCATTATCGAGAAAGCAGCAGGTTTCGTTCAGCTGTCCTAAGTAACGACGCTGCGCTTTTTCTTTGTCCACGTGAGAGACCATTTTCCACTAGAACCTACTGTGATACTGGCCTTTCTATTACAATAGATTCAGTGATGATCTCTGAAACTAGAGAACAAAGTGGATGTTTGCTGTTTACCACGTGTAATAACATGCAGGATCTGGTGCCTTTTTAATTAAATGAGTAATTACCAAAATTCGTGCAAAGTTAAACATGTCTTATTCAACGACTTTCATGCAGGTATCATTCTATCGGTCAAACATTGCATATGATTAGCCTGATATTTATGAAAGTCTTGAATTTATCTGAAAAGAAACAGATTATCTAATTTACAAATGATCAAATAATCCTTAATTTGAGAATGTGATTTTATGCAATAATATACACTAATATTTGGGTATTATATATATATATATATATATATATATATATATATATATATATATATATATATATATATATATATATATATATACACACATATATACGTATGTATGTATGTATATATGTATATATATATATATATATATGTGTGTGTGTGTGTGTGTGTGGGTGTGTGTGTGTGTTTGATAGAATATAATTTAAAGGTATGATATATTTACGGGTTAAAATGTACAACACCAAGAATGGCATTGCGGTTGCGTTTAAACATGAATTGCGTTTTAGCATATATATATATATATATATATATATATATATATATATATATATATATATATATATGTATGTATATATATAGATATATATATATATATATGTATATATATATGTATATATATATATGCATATATATATATATATATATATATATATATATATATATATATATATATATATATATATTAATGTGAACATTGAAGTCAACACTTAGAGGCGACAGTCTGTTTCAGGCTAGACGCAATCATCAGGCAACGATTACCTCTAGGAGGAAACAGACTGTCGCCTCTAAGTGTTGACTTCAATGTTCACTTTTATATTTACACGCGCTATCTCCTATAACAAGCACTCTATCCCATAAATATAGCACACCTTAAGACTATATTTCTTCATATATATATATATATATATATATATATATATATATATATATATATATATATATATATATATATATATATATATATAGACATAGATATAGATATATATAGACAGATAGATACATTGAGAGAGAGAGAAAGAATGAGAGATGTATAAATAGATTCAGAGATAGATAGATAGTGTATTAACAATGTCCCATAATAGAAATTTAACAAATTTATTTCTAATACCTACATTTACAAAGGAAGTTTTCGAAGTCCAATTTTCAGCAATCTCTCTAACATGTGTGCAACTCTCCGATTAGAAGTAAATTAAATTTTACTATTCATATAATTACGAAACGTGTCTCTTTGTCGCCTCTAATCGATTCTCCCGTATAGAAGATTTCTATCCTCTCTCAATGAATATAAATTGTCATTTGAATGTCTCTCATTATATATCTCAATCATTACCCACAATAATCATTAAGTAATTAATCCAAATATATTTCTTGCTTTATTCCCTGCTGGTGTTGTCTCGTTCAACTTTATTAAAATATAAACGCTAATAGCCAGTGTTAAACTGATAATAATGAAATTATGATTAATCAGCTTTAATGGGACAAATATTGATACGAACGCTTAACGAGATTTGTATTTTGATTAATTGTCTTTAATTGAAACACAAGGGCATTCGAAGCAAACTAAAACAAATGAATTCTATCACCACTAATTTGGTTCCGACATTATTCAAGCACTTATTCTCCTATTAGGGACGATTTCACTGGCGCCTCTCCGCTCAAAATCGAAATGAACATGAATGCATTGCTGACATGGCGAATGTTTATATATATATATATATATATATATATATATATATATATATATATATATATATATATATATATATATATTGCTTAAAAATGTGTGAATTGTGAGCTTAATATCGTTGAGAGCTTGTGCAAATATAAACAATGTATACACAGTGAAACATGGCTGACATTTTAACGCTTTGAAATGGTGTTATCAGCAACTCAGAACAATATTCCAGTCAAGGACAGAGCGTATGTAAATATAAAAGTAGATATCCAAGTCATCCCCCAGCGCCGAAATCGTATTTTATGCTTAAACGCAATCCTCGAGGCTGACGATTGCCATCAAGTATGAAACAGACTATTGCTGTTGGTGGTTGACTTCAGTTTCCAAATACATATATATATATATATATACATATATATATATATATATAAATATATATATATATATATATATATATATATATATATATATATATATATATATATAAAGGAATATATATATATATATATATATATATATATATATATATATATCAAGATATACCAAGAAATATATATATATATGAAGTATATATATATGTATAAAAAAAAATATATATATATACATATATATATACGTATACATATATATTTATATATATTTACGTATATATATATATATATATTTATATATATACGTATATATATATATATATGTATATATATATATATATATATATATATATATATATATATATATATATATATATAAATTGACACTAATACACGCATAATTGCCCTAATACATTAGTATTTTAATCATTTCCCCGAAAGCAAATTAATGAATCCACTAAGACGCAAACGTTAACTGTGTATTAAAGAATATGAATATGTTAAAATTATTTTTAAGTTGCGAGCGAGAGGAAGAGGAATATATAAGTATATTAAAAATCTATATATTTATTATTATTATTATTATTTATTCTTTGGTAGTAGAGAATTATGGCTAGTAGGCACACAGCGTCGGACCAAAGTAGTTAATCATGCTTCAAACATTAAAGAAATCGTAGTCAAATCAATCATGCCATCAACTACGTTTTAAAACGACATTGAAAGAGATGTTGAAATTGTACCTTTTAGATTTAGTATTCCTTTGTCTTGCATCTTTAAGTTTTGCAAAATGATAAAATAATTTCACGCATAAATATTCTTTTGATGGGTTTCAATGACAGAAACAATTTTTAAAAAAATAATATGTTTGGCTGCCCTGTATCGATTAAATTTTATCTCCACCATTTTACGTTCAACATTAGCCATGTTTGCATAAATTCTTGAATAAAAATAATTTTAAACAGCAGGTCTTGATAGTATTTTCGGTTGACAATTATATTTAAGTGAACAATAAAAAACTTGCTGGGATTTGCCGGCGTTTCCCGAGTGTCAAATATGTTTAACATACCCAGCAATTCTACTTCTTTACCTTGTTACTACCTCCCAGGATGTGGAGCAGGGGTTGAATGTAGGAGGAAAAACGATTTGGTAGGTTTTGATTGTTAAGCATACCAAACCGTTTTTCCTGGAGGAACAGCAGATACCATCATTTAGCCATTGTTATCATGGACTCATTTTTAAATTGCAGCTGGAATTAATCCAAATGTTTGATGATTTGCCTTCTGGTGCTAAGATGGAGATAGATTCTGCCGGTCCTAATTTAAATGATCCTGCATAAAACTATCCATGTCTAAGTCAAAGTGAAGTTAGGTAGAAGCCAACAACCGCCCGTGCTTGACCGTGGGACTTAGTTATAGATTACAGAAACACACTCTTACTTGTAATTGAAAGAAGAAAGCAAAACACCTAAAGTTAAATGGAAAATCCTTAAACTAACCAGAACATGTAGATCTTTATAGGAACCTTTTTTCTATGACTACAACAGAAAATGCAGATAATTAATCTTTTGAAGAGCGATACATTTTTAAATAAAAGTTTTGAAATTCCTGTTAATTGTAGGCACATTACGACTTTAACTTTACAATCTTGCTAAACTTTATAACTTAATAATCAATTCTCTTATGTTATATTACCTTCATATAAATATCTTAATGTTGTCCTTAGAAGTTTATTTTGAGTTAAGATGGTTGACAGGTTTGTACGCATATATTACTAATAATAATGTTTTTTAATAGATTTTAAATTTATAAAAATCATATAAATATTCTAAAATTATATTTCATTAATTTATTTATTTATAATGTAATGGTTTGTAAAGTGAATTCGTTATTGTGTATGTCTAATTCTTTTTTACTCCTTAAAGTGTCTTTTATTTGCATACTATATTTAATTTTCTTAGAATATGTGGGTTCTCACAAAACGCCAACCGGCTCACAAACTGCTACATTGTGTAGCGGACCGTGGGGGTGAAGATGTGAAGAGATATCAGAAGGTTAAAATTTCCTGCTAGCCGGTCCAGCTACATGGGGATATCAGACTTTAATTAAGTCCGAAGATGACCAAGAAAACAAACAAGACCGATATACATGGTTAAACAAATATATATTAATAACAAAACAAGTTACACAAAGACATGGACTGTTACATAGAGTCTGTATGGAGAAATTATGTGTGTGTGTTGTAAGTGTTCGTACGTACGTGTATTGTTCTTAGCGCGTTCCCAGAATTTGGCAAACGCTGTGACTGTGTGAAGTCACATATTGGCTGTAAGTGGAAAAAGAGAGATTTTACCTCGCCTCCGCGCGAGGTAGCGGCCCGAGGCCTAAGTCGAAAGAGAGAGAGAGACAGAGAGAGAGAGAAGGGTCAGCCAGTATTTATAGTCAGGGGAGAGAGACTCCTGTTGAAGGATTAAGGAACTGAGGAGGAGCTAACTCCGACAATTGTATCTAAAATATTGCAATAATTTCCGGTTAAATTTTGAATTCTTTCTCTATTAAATCTCTCTCAACTTTAACGTTTTTTGTTGGCTAAATTATTCTCAACAACTTCTTCTCTTTCCCCATCTTCTTTCCTTTCTTTTTTTTTATTTTGAAATTGTAATTTTTGCTATATTGTGTTTTTCTTTTCCTACATGTTTCTATTTCTCTTTCTTTTTCATTTTATTGATTTGTTGTCCTCTTCTTTTTTTCTGCTTTAACTTGTCTATTCCTCTCTTTTCATTTCATGGAAATTTTTATGTCTTTCTATTTATTAAAAAAAAGAGGTTTTATATCTAGCATTAAAAACCGGTTATAACAATATTTGATCATCACCCGATGAGATGCCTGAATGGGGCATCGAAACAAATATGCATTTTTAGTAGTAACTTGCCTGTTCGAATGCAATAACTGGCAGTTTTCAGACTATTCATCACGATAGGTAATACGTTTATATCTAAGGTTCGCTTTGTATAGATGTAATATAAACCACAGATAGTATCTGTGGTTGTTGAATAAACACAAATGTCTCCGAGCTGACGTCTGCAAAAGAGATTTGCTAGACACCCTAGTAGTCAGGCTTACAGTATACGAACAGCCAGACATTAAGATATACTTTCGAAAGCATTACAGATCAGTTGGAAAATAGATACCTTCGTTTGTTCTTTTAGATAGCTTGAAATTTTGTCAATGTCTTGACAAGCATTTATTCAATTTTATTACGGCTAATAATATTTTATTCTGGCTTTTCTAGACTACGTTGACTTAGAGTTCTTTCCCCTCTCTTTCAGTGTCAGTGAGCAAGATAGATTTATCGTAAGTTGGAAATGGAATTGGTAATGCAAGTTTTTACGCTAGAAAATGCCCCTCCTAAGTAACATATTTCAAAATAATACATCTACGTCCAAATACATTATATATATCTTTGGAATAATTCCTGGTTATATTCTTTTAGATATCACGTGCTTTCGTTAATATCCTGTAAAATACAATATTTTTGTTGGGAAAGCGAAGAAATTATTCCCCTTCATTTAAAGCGTAATAGTTGTTGCTTAAAATCGGTGAAGGAGTGGTCAGATTTCCTAATAACAATATCAGCAGGGACGTGGTTGAAAAATTTAATCGACAAACATTCTTAGGTTTCATTTTCCCGGCTCAGTTGTTTTTCATATTGTAAGGAGTGGAAGGATTCCTTTTGTATTTTTAATTATCAATGTCTTTTTAAGATCGTTTGTGTTTTAATTGTCTGTACGAGAGAAATCACTTTTTCAAGCATATTCATAGACGACTTCATTCACATAGAAAAAGATTAAATAGCATTAGTAATTTCTCAAATATTATTGACGTACGATATCACTGTTTAAATCTAAGTAAATATTTGCCTAAAACATTGAGATCGGTTCTTTTAAAGCATTTAAAAAAGAACCAATATCAACCATCTTATAAGATAGAAGACTAAACCTGTCAATCATCGTTAATGTGTCTGGTATTTTGTGGAAATATGCGTCTGTGGCACTCTACCAATTCCAGCCTTTTTTATCCAAATAATGTTTCATAATTTTAAAAAAAGTATTTGACTTATTTATTGTTATCCATCAACACAAACTTTTATGTAGGTTACTAAGATTACCCTTGTTTCAATTAACTGTGGGTATTATATTCTCTTGGCATTCTTTCCTCATTATTGATTGTTTTTTTTCTGTTTTGAATAAGACTTACTTCTTTCACCCATGTTCAAACATTTGCTAGTCATTTAAAGCCTTAAAATATTTTTTTAGATTGCATTAATCTTTCGGACATAATATCGATTTAATTATGTAAACTTCTACAAATTAACCCACAGCTGGAGGAGAAGAAGTTGATTTATATCTTTCCCAAGTGTATTTGTGCCTGAGTGAATATAACGAACCTGGCTTCAATAGGAAGTTAGCTCGGCGATTTCTAATTGCAAGCCGTTGTCCATTACAGTAGCCGCACATCCAAGCTTACATCAGCTGGTATTTCCAAGCTGACACTTATCTAGATACTAACGATTCCTGGCGTTGCTTAACTTCAGTGATCGGATGAGAACCGATGTTTCAACGTGATTTGGTCGTAAGCCAATTCATCAGTTGAGCTACAACACTATCAACGTATGTGAAGAGATTTTCCAGCATTCACTGCCATGAAAGAGATTAGCAGTGATAAAGGAGCTCTGCATTAATTTCTTTGTTTCTATCATTATTTCTCTGTCTTGATCCATAGCTTATTTTTCGGCAGTGATAATTCGCAAATCCTAAACGCCTTCTGCTTTCTGCATTGTATTATCCGATGTCTCTTTTAATACACAAAGCAGTTACGTAATTCTCCATGTCAAATACGCCTCCATCTATAATAAGGACACCTAAAATTGTGTAGAAAGTGTGAGAAAATGCTTCTACTCACGTATAATACGCACCACTTGTTGGGTAATCATATCCTATATATTGTACCTCTCCAATTTTATAACGACCAGCGTTTCGTACTCTTATAAAAATGGCTTTAAACATAGAATAATATTATTCTAATTTAGTTTTTTGATCATTTTTATTTTATTTTACATTTTTAAGTATTGTTATGTACATATGCTTGTGTTTTACATGCTTATGGTATCGAAATCGCCGAATGTTTGTGCCAAATTGTCGTATGTTTGTGATGAGTAGTTATTTCGCAAATGAAATCGACCTATAAAATGGCAATTTTTTAAAGATACTTTTGTAGTTGTTTATAATACCCCGCCTAATTTTGCTTATCATTTTTAGATTAAAATGCGTATTACACATGGGAAATTACGTTACTTAATTTTCTGTACCTACTTGTTGTTGATGTTCGTAAAATCTTAGATCACACATTGATAACTGTCTTATTAACAAAAGTGCTATTATGTCTTCTTACTGGTAAGAAATAGTCCTTTCTTCTAGCTTCTCTTTACTATGTTGTCTAAGAACTATTTCAGATATATATTCAGCTCCATTTGTTTAATTTATGCTGTCAAAAAATATCCACTGATAGTAAATCCTGATAGGATTCTAGCAAGACTAAGCAATATATTCAATGCAACTGTTATATATATCTTGTCTAGTTAGATTTATCTTTTAAATTAGGCATCGTTTTACAGTTCCGTATATTATTTTTATCGTGCTTATGCGACGAATTAGATATGTATGTAACTTAACAATTCTGTATGCGAAAAGGAGAATCAGTAATCTTCTGTGTGTCGTGTCCTTTCGGGATATGGGCAAACTGGCTCTCCCTATTATACTCCCATTTGAAGGTATGTGTAAAGTTTGTCTTTTTGCCCTCTCATCTAGTAGGTATTCTGTCAATAATTTACCGAAGCTTGTTTGCTAGTTTATACGATTTTCCTCTCTCCATCTTACTTTCATTATGTCGTGCGAGTGTCAAATTTTCCAGGCATTCTTTCCACATTATATGCTCTAGAAACGTAAACCGTCTGTGTTTTCTCTAGTTTAAATCTATGGTATTCCAGCATCCTTCGGTAGAACATTATTTCTGTTGTCTCTTATTTCTACTTCATCAGTGATGAGATTATTCAGTATTTAATGTCATATAGGATGATTGGTAGCACATAAGAGTAGCTATGTTACATTAGATATTGGAAGACGTCTTACACGCCTTCGGATTTCTATATCTCATTTTATCTTATCTGTTAAATAACTTTCCAGATATTTATATATTTGTACCTGCTCAATGTGACTTCAAGACATGCCAATATTTTGCGTTTATTTCGCAAAAATGCCCTTTTAAAACCATGGATCCCGCTCTTCTTTTCAGCTCCTACTGAGGCTTTGAATAAACTTCACTTTTTAGTTTCCCCAGCCGACAGTCATTTGGGATGATGATTTTTGAATCGGAGAAGAGAACGGGAATGTACTCTAGTATCATTCCCTCGTAGCCACAGCAATTCATAGATCATAAGAATAAGGTGTCAGTAGCGAAATCTCTTTGCCTACATCCTGAAACGACGGTGAATTTTTTTTTTAAGTGTAAAATATGGATTTCTTAATTTATTTACATTATGTAGATAAGGAACATTTCCCTCGTACTTCTAGTTGTTATTTCGGGTTTTGTACATTCCGGTCTTCTGTATCTGCTTGTCGATCCGGTTAAATTTCGAATTAAAACGTCGATTAAATTTACGGGATAGATAGTTCCCATTCCGTTAAACATGTCTAGGAAAATAACGTTTAGTTCTTATTTAGTACTCCTCAATTATCCAATGAGGCCAAGTACATTTTTACCGGAAAACGTATTGAACTCACAACTATTATGTCACTAATTTCACGGAACATATTTGTAATCTACTAGGCTACTAATTTCATTTGTTTGAAGTGATGTCGAATCACAAATCGTTTTAGAAAACAAAGATGGATGACAACAGTTCATATGAAAATAATGTAATAACAAATTCGCACTCCATAACTTAATACTGGTTAATTTAAGTTACTAATTCGTTATTTGTGCTTATTTTACTTATATAATCCCTTTCGTCTGCTTGGTATTATTGGAATTAAAGTAATAATCCCTTTGTCGAAAAAATTTCGGGAATTGAAAAAATGTTTTGCTGGTTTGTTGACTTAAGTCATTGGCTAATGTTAATATATTAACCAGTTAATACCCGCTTAAAAAGAATTAAAATTATAAAAATTAAAAAAAAGTTATCATCTATTTATTATAGTTATATAAAAAAAACCCGGTAATTTTATCTACAGATGTAGAAAAATAAACATCATTATGTTTTTTACCTAAAAGGCATTATGGTCCAACATCCCAAACAGGGACGCTGGTCATGAAAGGGTTAACTTAATAGCAATATGAATTTATTAAATTATTGAAAATTAAAGTTACATGTTTTCTGTTGGAATGATCTCCGTTATTTACACAGTAGAGTAGTGAATAGCGTCCCGAGTTCGAATTCCAGTCGAATCCATTACATTTAGTTATGTGCTAATAGCCTTGGGAAAGGTATTAATCCTCTTCTTTTCCTTCCAGTTATGGGTAAATAGCAAAACATACTGGGTTCTATAGCCTTGGATCGTAACTGGTATACGTGAAAGACAACTCTGAATTCAAATCCTGCGGAGGGGGGTCTTTTGAGGACATTGTGGCACGTAGTGCACCAGGTCTCTTTATTCGGTCCTTCAAAAAGTGTGGTTGGTTCCGCAGAAAGCCTTCAATACTATAATCAAATCATATGTGCTGGTGTCTGGCTGTCGGTTCTAAGTAACTGATCTGCTTGACCCTCATACGTCGAATAGGACCGAAGAGTCCACCATATTTATAATCCACCTCATATTAGAATAGATATTAGCGGTTATCTTTTTATGTCATTATAGTGCAGTACAGAATGCTTTGTAATTGATTATATTTTACGGCTTATCGACCATTTATGAGTGATTATAAAGGCTAAACATTTTTGCGGTCGTAAGAATAACATGTTTTGCGAGTGAATATAGATATAGCATTAACAATGTTTTTGAGATAATTGTTATTCTTGACATAGATATTACAATTTAATCTACAGTTGGGGGAGAAGTGAAGGATTACTACTTTTACTTTTGTTTGTAAACGTATGTAAAGAAATAAACTGATGCGGTGTAGTAATTTATTCAAGAAAATATTAATGGTTGAACGTTACTCGCATTATTTACATTACTCGGAATAATTATCCATATCTTCTTTGACATATTCACAATATTTCGGCGCTTGTACACTCAGACATTCTTCAGGTGATTGGAATTTCGAACCGAACCCTTTATTTCGTCCACCGGGGTAGATTGTTCTAGTTCCACGTACCATGCCTCTTCCGGATGTCTCAGTTGTTTCCCTTTAAATCAACTCTCTAAGTTTTGGTTCACTACTGCTGTGGCCTGGTATTGAACACACAACTCTTTGGATCTAGTCATTGGATCTAGCCAACATTTTATCCACTGGATTCGGATAGAAATTCCAATAACCTGAAGGAGGCTGGGCGTACGAAGGCCGAAACGTTGTGAATATGGCAATGAAGATGAGGAGGACAGTCCGAATAATGCAAATAATTATAATACTTCATCTCAGAGATATAGACAGATAGAGTAGTGTTACGCCAACATTCAAATAAGCAGTATATTCCGTCCTTGAAAATCAAAATATTTCATACACTTAATATGGTCGTGAACAGTGGCTAATGTTCTTTATGACTAAATTGTGCCTATTTCAAACACGTGTTATATCTTACCCATACTTCGAATACCATAAAAAGAATAGGAACTTTTAAAAATTATTTTAACTCTATAATTATACAAATCGAAAAATTTAAATTTAAGATATTTAAATAGTAATAAAATTAACATTATTTCTCGGATAAAAAGAAAACACCCGCCACGTTCGTAAGGAAAGTGTACCTTTGTTAATAATGACAGAACGTGAAGTGTAAGGGACACACTAAAAGCAAGTGGTGAATTTTATATAAAAAAAGAAACAACTATGTCTATATATTACGTCTGATTTAAACGAAACTGACGGTGCAGCCAGCGGTATTTACACTTCCTGACCTCGTTCAAACATTTGGTTCTCACGAAAATTGAACCATTTCGAAGCTGGTATAAGAAAAGCGGACACATATGACTTACAAATTCTATTTGAGAAATCACGAAAAAAAAACAGACCAATGCATAGCTTATCTGTGGTGAATTTAAAAACACATTCATATTACAGCCATCTGACACAGTCTTCCTATTAACGAGAGTATTTGACTCTCAACCTCGTCGGCTCTCTTTTCTACAATCTTGCTGTCCAGTTCTATTTTCGACCTTCTTTCACATTTTAGAAACATTTTATAATATACCAAGACAGTTTTATTCTGTGATATCATATATTTGGTTGTATACAGCTCCAGTTATTAACAATAAAATAAAATAAGGATAAATTATATAATTGTGGATTATGATTAATAAATCTGAAACGGAAAAGGAATATAAAGGCTGATAAACAAACTAGGAATTATTAAATATATAGTGGCACGAAAAATTAATATATAACGTTGTGGAGCATCCATCGTATCTGGCCATTTTAAGGATACTTTCAATCTGCTTGCTTGGTGCACTCTTACTGCCGAGACAGTCAACTACATCCAAGTCCTATAAACGATGAGATTTCATAGATTGATTGCTTTTATGCTTTCCCAATCATTTGAAATCTATTTAACGTCAGAAAATAGTTTTAGATTGTAACAACTTTATGGAAATAATACTGCTATACTGATACCCGTTCTAATAAGTGACCCATAACTGGGGAAAGAAGAGGTGAACTCATGCCTTTCCCAAAGGTACTTGCGCCTAAGTGAATATATCGAATACGACTGGAATTGAAGCTCGGCCCTCCGGTTTCCAATTCGGAACCTTTATCCATTACACCACCTTCATATCCAATCTTACAACACTGGTATTCTTACACGGATAAAAATCCATGTTCTGAACTGTTTCAAAGTTGAAAAATGGGAAGTGGTGTTTCAACGTGATATGGTGGTGAATCTGCAAGCAATATGGAGGTTTAGAAGAAAATACATACGTTGCCAAAAACTCCAACATCAAAAGCTAATGAGGAAAACGCAATTATTAATTTCCGTCTACTTTTTAATGATTTACTTTTGGGCTCTGAGGAACCCCTTGCGCTACAAATCTGCTGAATATTGCAAGGAGCCCGTTAGGAATAGTCTAATCGCTTATTTTATTACGAGACACTGAGTTCTGAATATTTTTTATGATTCTTCCTTATATTTTTGAACTGTCAAGTATGTTGCTATCTGGAAGCCGCATGACTAGGTCTAAATTGTCGTCCCATTAACCCATCGTTCGAAAAAAAAAAAAGATTGAACGCAAGGCTGAGACAAAATTAACTTCGCTGTGAAAGGTGCTGAATATAATAAAAAAATCCTTTGTCCTGTCATATCAATCTTGCGAAACCATCTGTCAAATTATTTTGTCAAAAGTTCTGTCATTCGAGTTTCTTCTTTATAACCTCAAGTAGTTTTACTACTCAAATATAGACATTTTATCTCCGAATGGAAAAAAATAAGTTTTCACTTCACTAATATAACGTTTTCACTTTACTAATATAAAGTCTTCCCTCTCGTTGAATCTATGTTGGACATCTTTTCTTTTTGTCTATTGTATAATGTTCTTTCAGGTCATAGGTGATCATGCCTTTTCATCATCCCCTATTATTTGTAGCTTTAAGCAATCTTTGCTTTTACTTGCATTCCCTCTTCTTGATTTAACATCCACTTGCACATAGTCGCTTAGTATTTATTTCATTTGTGTTTCTTCTGTCACTATTAACTCGAAAAAGTCTACGCAAGTGTTTGCTTTGAATTTAAGAAAAACATATTTAGGATTTTCTATTTCTTTTTAAGTGATTTTATAACGTATTGAATTGTCATTAATTTGATTTTTTTTTATCTACCTCATATAAACAACATTTCCTGTCACCTTCCCTCGTGCCAACCCCCAACGTAGAGAGAAGGAAAATGGAAAAATGTAGATATTTTTCTAATTCAATTTCGCAAATCAGCCGCCAAACTTTTGACCCTTCAAATCTAAATTGCGTTACTTGATTTTTTTCTATCATTACTATCTAGAAAAAATAACGCAAATATTTACAAAAAGTTTAAATAATTAAATGAATAAAAACCTTATTTATATATTTTTAATAAATAAAGCCACTATTACGGAAAAGTTTACTGATTGTTAGAGAATATGAGAAAAAAAACTAATATAGAGGATGATAACAGAACAAGAATTAAGATGACAGAAAATAACGATTGGCATTGCATTGAAATCTGGAAGCTCAAATTTGAGTGGGAAGCAAGAAGCCGGTGGAGAATTTAACACGCGCGAAGTGCGAGAGAAGAACTTTTTAATATAGAACATATGGTTAAATCTAACCATTTGAACTGTAAAATGATGATACATTGCCGCCAATCTAGTACTGGACATAGTATAACAGGATATTTATCATTACTATGATTTTTTTTAATAGAAAAAACACAGGCAAAGGGACTGAAGTCAAGATACCAGATCAGGAGCTATAGTGTTGCATATTCTTATTTAAATCTCTAGATATATAGTAGGAGCACCAGACCAGATGTGACAACATTATTCAATGCAAGGACAAATGGTAGACTTATAAATATGTACGATAGATACTGGCGAGAAAAAATATCTAGCGCGAAATAGTGAAAAAAGTTTCTTAGCTGAAGACAGACCAGTTGATTCATTATACACTTTCCACTTGATTTAACCTGCAAACGTTAGTCTGAGAAATGTGTTACTCTTCAGGAGGTTAGCAGCAGTCATGATAGTGGAAGTTATAGAGGGTTCTCTCACATGACGAAAATAGAGCAGGTTCGTTTTTGAAGCCTTAAAATTAACAAACCACTCATTGTCTCATTTAACAACAGGTTGTGGTTCATTTTTAGATCAGCTGCTAATTCGACCTTATCGAACTGTTCAAACTTACTACTAAGTCTACTTATACATAAATGAAATCTATTGTCAAATAGTTGGCGACTAAACCGAGTTATACAGAGCAATTCATTGCAGGTGAGGAGAGCCGTTAATGTCGGATGAAAAATAAGACCTAACAAAGGGCAGAAGGCCTATTGATGAGTTAAAATCGAGATAACTAGAGATGGAGATTCAGTAAAATTCCCGTAATGGAGGCAACGGGAAAATAATTCATTTTCAATCCCAAGATCATTTATGGCGTGAAGGACGCTATGCTGATTGGGATTAACGCCACGCCCGGTAAATAGAGACATGCTCAACAGGTTTTATGTGGTAGCCAGCTAATATTAGCAAAATGAAGAATAACAGCGTGTATGGGATTAAAAAACAACAACTTCGAATTGACCCCTCGCCGGATAAGGAATGAAATAAATACGAGGGGTCACCGGACCCACATCCAGCGACGGTTCAGATTAAACAAAAATTCTTATCACGATATGATACGGCAGTAATTTTGCGACTTAGAAAATATACAGTAGGAGATGAATAGGTTATATATTAATATTTTATGTGTATGTGAAATTAGGTGGACAAGGAATGGATATTTTTCAATGGCACACAGAGATTTCTATCTATCTATAAAGCGAGTAAAATGAGAAGCAAGTAGGTCTAATATTAGACCAAGACATGAAAAATAGTTTCTAAGATACTGTCTGTCATCGGGTAGGATTTAGTTAAAATGAAAGGGAAGCATTTAAATATATCTATTGTAGGTGTATATACACCCACAGCACCGGATGAACAAATTAAAAAGTTGTGCTGCACATTAGACGATGCCAAGGTTCTATGCAAATTTCAGGATATTCCAATCATCACGTGAGACCTGATGTCAAAATAGAGGAAGTGCGAGATGCTGAAAGAGTAGGAATCGGTAATGAACACGGAAAAAACGGGTCCTGTGGTGCTTGACAAACAACCATGTAGTTGCCAAAATATGGTCACAAAGAAACCGTTGAGGAGAAACACAAATTACGATTACTGAGAGATTCTGGAATGTGGTTTGACACTGCAAACAAGTGCAGACTACAGGAGTGACATTCTTCCACTTATTGGAAATGTTATAATAAATCTACCAAAATTACGACAATCAAAACCACTGCAATAATTGCAATAATACCGCCTTCTGAATGACTCGGATTGAAAGTATGTATACTACCAGCGTTACAAAAGCAGATATAATGAACCAAACGAGAATGGGCATCAAAATAACAACGCCTTAAGTGAAGATTAATTGTATCAGCAAACAATATCATACCAAAGAAATCGAGAGAATGAAAAAGGAGTTGATGACAAATTAAATACTGAAAATAATTTAAAAGAGATTGCAAACATTTCTAAGATGTGGTACTGAATATAGCAGATTACACTAAGGAATTAGAAAGACATAAAATCTGGTAAAAATGGAATGGTTCAAGAAAGAGTCTGCAGAAATAGAGAGAGTAGAAAGAAATAGGTAAAAATTAATAACAGAAATAACAGGATGGAAGATATTCTCATCAACAGGATGCATGAAATCAAAGGAAGGAACGTTCATAACAGAAAAAGAAAAGTACTTCACAGATACAACGAATACATCAGAAAGCTGTTCCATGAAAAAGAGGTATACGTGCAATGCACAAAACTATGGAAGGACCAGAAATTTTAAACTTTGAATTGAACAGTAAATAAAGCAAGTGAACCACAATGGATTATAATAGATTCCTAGCAGTCAGAGATTATTTCGATATTGACAAAAGCGCAGAAATATTACAGGAAATATACGAGACTGGTTATATAACAGAAGATATGGGATCTAATTTCATAGCACAGTTTAAGAAGTCAAGTGTCAAAAAAATGCGAACACCATCGGGCAATATGTCTAATGAGATCCATAACGAAGACTATCATGCGAATTTTGAATAATTAATGTGTGTAGCACATCTAAACTAGAAGTAGTAGAGGCACTGTGTGCTATTGTTAAAGTAATAACGAGTGATGTTATATGGATATTCGGAATGGTACCGGAAATTGTGTTACAAAACAGAATGATGTATCACTGTTTTATAGAATATGAAAAACGTTTCCACTGCTAAGAAATTGTTTATTTATATGTGAAAATATATTAGATAGATATATAACTTATAACTTATACTCAGATCAATCCACCTCCATACGGATAGAAATGATTTCAGTAAATACATCTTATAAGACAAAATGTGTTTTCGCGCCATTCTTATTTAAATTTTCCCGATAGTTATTCCTTAGAGAATTAGAATTCCCATGAGAATGCATTACTGGCTACCATCATTGTAACATATGTTGATGAAACTGTGTTGATAACAGACATAGAACGTAAACGAAAGGAATTCTTACAGAAAGGAACAAAGGGACGTTTGAAGAAAGGGACAAAAAGACAGACATATGGTTTTGGGTAAAAGAAACAACCTAAGAAGCGGGGAAACTCCGAAATCAAGAAAGTACAATTATGTAAATATCAAAGAATGGTTTTAACAGGGGAGGTAAATTGCTACACCAAAACTCAAAGTTGCGTTAGAATTGCGAAATATAACTTACAAAAATTAGGAAAAATATTAAGAAACATGAAAATTCGTTAGAGACAAAGATCGAAGCACTATATTATTATCGTATATCAGTCCTGGAGTATAGCAGTTAATGCAAGAGAAATAAGGTTTTATGGAAGGATACTTAGAATACAATGTATTAAATATGTGAATAACGAGGAAAATGGAAACAAATAGACGCTTATATTTGGAATCTAAATTTCTAGGGCTCATAAAGAGGAAAGACGGCTTGGCGTATTTGACACTCTCTAGGTATATTAAAGGCAAGAAGTGTATAAGAAAGCACCGGATGATCTTCCTAACAAGTTTATGTAAATCCTTGTCAGGACAGGAAATTAGAGGTGTAGAAATATCTACAATTTAATAAGGACTAAAAAGAAGGGGACGTTGTGGAGATACATGATCGTCCATATCCTGAAGAGACACGACAAACAGAAGCAGAATAAGAAGTTAATA
Organism: Acanthosepion esculentum; assembly: GCA_964036315.1. Taxonomy (NCBI): domain Eukaryota; kingdom Metazoa; phylum Mollusca; class Cephalopoda; order Sepiida; family Sepiidae; genus Acanthosepion; species Acanthosepion esculentum. The sequence continues at coordinate 138,776,971 of OZ038475.1, read as the reverse complement.
TTTCACTGGCCTTTTATTGATTTCCATAAAGTTTGTCATTTCATGTGTAACAACATAATAGTAGGAGATGGGTGCGTGGGATGATTATATAGGCTTTATATTATTATGTCTACGGCTTGTTTGAGTGACATTAATAAGCAGACTTTTTACATATAACGAGGTTAGGTTGTCATTATATACGTTTATCACAATGCAATATATCATGGCATTCGATGGAATATAACAAACGACATATATATCGTACTTACATTGTAAGTTTTGCTGGATCAGTTTCTTTCGTGTTTTAGATAAGTTATATACGGAAGAAGGAAATTGTGAAATTATGTTATATAGTGTGTAGTTAAATTTCTCTCTATTAGCATTTCTGGATAAATAGCCGAGATGATTTTCACTCAAACTTTGTTAGATTCCAGGAATCCTTCTTCTGTGTTATTAGTTGAAATAAGTCTGTTTATCTGTGTCTTAAAAAATTTTTGTGGTGGTTTAAATAATCTTTTAAATTTGGTCGTATTGCTAAGGGAAAAGTCAAGTTTTTCTATTAATTTTATAGTCTGTTCTATTCAAAATAAGACAAATTTTAGATCTGTCAGTCTTCCTTATAGAATTATATATGTTTTAGGTACATTATATGGTTTCTTTAATTCTTTGATTAAAAGTTGGCTTCATCTTGTATGACAGTTCATTTTATTCTTTGAGCTTTCAGAAACATTTTAATCTGGGATGGGTTGCGATGAGTTTGTTATATTTTAGTTCAAAGATTTTTTGCGCAGCATTTCACCGTCTGCTTCTTATATTATTATCAAAATTGGAGAAGATCAGACAGGTTGGTTCTAGGTTGAGTAATTCCGTTTGAGCTTAGTAATTTGGTCATCATAAAAAAAAATTAAATTTGTCAGACGAATTAAAAACTTTTTGAGGAATACATGCTACCTTCATATACGCAGTTAAATTATACGACCATACAGAGAACAAGTACAATAAGACACAAATTCCCATGTTCTCGCATCGAAGCAGAAATTACATTCACCAAGGACAAGAACACATACGAGGTCATCGAAATTATCGGGACTCTTGCTATAGTAACGAAACTACATGACGCAGATTGAAGCCGCTTGACAGAGATGGACGTTGACTGGTGTAGAGTATACAAACCGAGGATTAACGTCTTTGCTCACTTCCGTTATTTATAGCTCTGCTTAAAGGAAAGTGTGTAGAGTGGGGTCGTCTCACCACCTCACGGATATTCTATCGGTGACCATGACTTGTGCAGCAGTTTTTGGCCCCAGGTACGAGAAAATATCATCCAGACGTCGCCCAAAATAAGACAGGGTAGAATATTTCAAGACGTCGAGGAACGTCAAGAGAATGTCATGAGCAGCTGCTGTCTATCTCCAAAAAGAAGGCCCAGGACTGTTCCTATCGATGAAAACGACAGTGGATAGAGTTTGTTGCTTCATAAATGAACTACATCGAAGGGGATTAAATGCTAAATTTGTATGTGTTGTAGTTTTCTTTTTGTAGCGCCATTCCTGATAAGTTTTCATTATTGCTCGTATATCTACGCAGAAACTGAAAAGAATCGACTATAACCTGAAATATTTTACTAGTTATTATAGCCACTAGAAAATACTAAATTATACTTATGCTATACTTTAAAAAGACATGTCAAATATAAAATTTACAATTTTATTTTCTTATGAGACTTGGTAATTTTTTTGTCCAAAAAAGGATTGCTAGTAATTTATATATATGTTGGCCAACACAAGGACTGACTAAAATTAACGATAAAATCGAATTAAAATTACAGATAAAGTTCGCTGTCTTCAGAAAGAGCCATCCACTCCTGTGGTTAAATGCTACTAACAAGCAGGGATTTCTTTCTCCTGATGATGGCCATGCTGAACGAAACTCGTCGAGGAACCTATTTGAAATAATAAAACAAAAATATTAATATAGATCCCAGTGTGTCTAAAAATTTTATTTTTTTAATTTTTTTTAATTCTTGAAAACATATATATATATATATATATATATATATATATATATATATATATTATATGTGTGTGTGTGTATATATATATATATGTATATATATATGTGTGTTTGTGTGTGTTTTAAACAAAAAAATATTAAAAAATAAAATTTTCATATATATATATATATATATATATATATATAACTGGGACCACCCTGGGTCAGGTCGGTCCTGAGAATAACATCGTTTAATAGATGGTTTCACGCACCTCAAAACCTCCGATCAGAGGTAGTTTATCGTCATACTCTCGATGAATGTGTGTGTGTCCGTGTGTTTGTTTGTGTTTATGTGTGTGTGTGTTTGTGTGTCTGTGAAGTGGTAATTTATCTCATCAATCCCACGGCGTCACGTACTAAATTCTAATGTTTACCGATTTCTTCTAAATTTTGAAAATTGGTTGTGCTGGGTAATTCTGGCAGCCCGCTGGTATATAGGATTGACTCTGCGAAACATTAACACATTGTACTTATTTTATCGTTAACGGCAAGAGATACAATAACACCAATGGTTAGAGGCAAATTTTCAGTGACTAAATATTATTTAGCAAAATAGTCACTACCAGTGTCTTCGCATTTTTGACAATGCTCTAAAAAGGTTTTGAAGATATACGCGAAGGTCAGAACTTGTGTCTGGTTTGTCATTTTCATGTTAACCGCAAAATAATTTATTCTCGGGCTTTACCCTGGAAATTATATACTTTGGCTAAGTCAGATTCACGACAGAATGTTCAGAGTTGCTGGTATCTCCTATTACCGGGAAATACAGGGTTTTATGACTTTTTCTTACCACTAACCAGTGGATATCACTTTTTCTATTAATGACATTTTAAGTTTTTCCTTTAGAGCATCTCTACTTGAGGACAGTCGATTTACTTCTGGCTTGTAGTAATGTTACCAAAACTTATCACCGTAGATGATATAGTTAAAAAACAGTCTTTTTGGTTCGACAGTTACTGACAGACTTCATTGAGTAGACTGATCGCTTGTGTGAGAATTAGGTCAAACGTGCCCAAATTGTGATGTTAGTATAATAGAAGGACACAAGTCCAGAAAGAACTGTCATACTTGCAACCTAACTTATCCGTTGGTGAATTGGAGAATCTTTTCAGTTTTCCTTGTACATTATTTTCATTTATTGCAAGGCTGAGCAAAACATCGGAGCGTAGAAAATCTGCTGAAAACTGGAAGTACCCTTCGACAAGAGTCTAATCACAATTTTCCGCCCTGACCTGGCATCATTCCTCAATCGTTTTCATATTTTTGGCCTCTCAGTTCTCCTGATATCTGGGTCCGCCATGATTCCGCTTGAACTGACAACCTTTTCGCCCGTCGCTTGAATATAACTGACAACTGAGCACATAGAATCGACTGACTAACGCGTCTCTTAAATGTCATGAATACCTAAAAAAAATATTTGTCCTGTCAAATTAATCTTACGCGATAATAACTTTCGTACTACCATCATTCAAGTAAACAGAAAAGTATTATTTTTTTTTTAACCTTCAACTATTTTCACTACTCGTAGAAATTCTATCTAACTTAGGAAAAAATTCAAACTGTTCTCCTTTCGCGACAATAACGATTTCTCTCGTTGTCAATCTACGTTCAGACCCTCTATTATGTGCAGATTTCTTTCAGGACGTACGCGTTGCTTGTTATCCATAATGTCCTGCCCTGTACACTTTTTTTACTCTAATCCCTAGAGAGGACATCATTGTACACAAATTCATACTTAAGTAGGTAAGCCCCGATTTATTAAAGAACGCTTTTCAATTCTTCTGTCTGATAAGTCGTCATTATCTAAACCACTGTCTTCATCGTTATGCTATCCAAATGTTATGGCTATTGTGTCTTCCGATTGTTGTCGATCAGGGAATCTGGAACTGAACACTTCACCAAAGCAAAGCGGTTACGTTGTTCCCGTTCAATTGCCTATATCTAGTTTTTATTTTTGTATTTCTCAGTTATTGATTATCACGTTTCCTCTGAGTTCAAGTACATACTCAACGACCTGGGAATTGCATTCACAATTACTTTCAGTCATGGATCAAGGCATTAATCCACTTTATTCTGGATTCTGGATTCTAAATTGCCTCCTAATGACCGATACTGCTGGAACTTGTCACCTTTTCATATTTCATTGTGCCTTTTCAAGACTGAGAGAAACATCTGAACGTACAAATATGGAGGACACAGAAGCGGATCATATAGCAATTGTTTCCCCTGTCTTTTCATCCTAATAATAAAGTTCTGAATATAGTTTTCCTTTCTCTCAAAATTTATTCTTGGTTTTGCTAGTTATTTTTCTTATCGGAAGATCCCGTGATTTGGTTTAAATTGTTGAAAATATTACTCCTCGATTTATTAATACCTACATTCTTACGTGCAGATTGGTATGTAGTTCCTTGGACGACATCCGGTCAAAAAGATGCATGGAAAAAAATTAATTCATTCGCTTACTTTTTATACAGAAGCAAATGTAACACAGAAAGAAAACAGAAAATGGACGATAAAAATCAAGAGCAATAAAATTGTATCGATAACACGAGAAATAATTTTCTAATTTCGCAAAGATCATGAAACTTTTATAAGAAACCTGACCATAATAGCATTTATGGCATCTTATGAAATCACTCCATCCCATAGCAAGTGTGTATTTTTATTTTCATGATGTTTTATTTAATTTAATTTTAATATGCATGTCTGCTTTTAAGTCAGAACGAGTTCTGGTTCAATATGTTGGGTGCGTGGGTGATTTCCGTCAAATTATAGTTTCTTAAATACTCTCAAAATTTTCGTTACTTCGAACATCAATTATTCTGTAGCCTAGTGAAAATGTAATTACATGTTAATTACCAGTTTTATCAATTAGAGCATATAATGTTCTAGATGTTTCCGCTGGAAACAGATTTTGTAAAAGTGGAAATAACGAATAAATATTTCATTAGTACCTATCCTAAGTTCGCGGTAGGTATTCAGATATATGAATCAGGTACATATTTATCGCTGATTATGTGCCCAAATATCTATTTAACTGTATAATATACGTCTGTCAGAGCATACCATAGGCAGTCTAGGCATTTTTAACTCTGATGCATCAACAAGCATTGTGAATTAAGACCTTCTTCCGCACAATCAGAATCTGGATTCTGACAGGTAATTTTCACAAGTATATAGAGTAAGGGCAGATATTGATGAATAGCGTTTGGATTTGGCTAATCTGAAATGAGCCGTGTTACATCAGGGCAACAGCAGAATTCCTCTCTGTTTGTAGACCCGACAGAAAGTATTGCAGCATCAATTGGATGTCCTACTACAACAGCGTACTCAGCTGACTTTTCACCTTTGGATTACCAAATATTTCGGTACCTACAAAATTTTCGAAATAGAAAGAACTTATATTCAAAATATTTTTTTAACAACATATGATAGTCGTGGATATTATAGATCGTGCAAGGTTACACGCCCGCAGGTATTTATTTTATTCATTCTACAGACATAAGTATTATTCTTATTCCTTGATCTTTACATTAGTATGTACAGTAGGTTTAGTATCTAGATGTCTACTGGTTTTTAAGAATAGTCATTTTTTAAATTGTTTCCCTCTTGTTTCCCTGTACAGAAACTGTCTTTTAATTTTGATTCTCAGACAAAATGATCTCCGTATTTGTGTTCTTTATTGTAACATTTAATTGAGAATAAACAGGCCGCTAAGTATTGCTTAGACTGATCTATTCTATAACTGGATATATGAAGTAACCGAACCGTAATCATACTCCGGAACTATTTTTAAAGTACACCGGAGTATATCCAGGTATATTCATTAGAGGATATTATTTCAGGTGGAAATTCAAATTTCTTAATCGTGTCACGTTTTCCATATAATTATATACTTGTTCCAATTAATATTTTGACAGTACCCCTCTATCTTTCATAGATTTTACTTTTTT
>OZ038475.1:138700987-138765987 GCA_964036315.1 Acanthosepion esculentum | reverse complement strand
TATCAAAACGAGGCGTACTTTCTCATGGTCTGCTCTCTAAACTGAGTTGAAAACTCCTGTTCCGAGACAATCAGTCTAGGGCAGAAGACAAATGACATATGGTTGTGTTAGTTTGTAATAAACTATACCCGCAAGAAATAATTTTGGAGTTTTTGCTGTATAAAATATAGGCTATGTTATATTAAATATATTGAGTTTTCACTGTGTATTATTTGTTATATCTGATATATATATATATATATATATATATGGTGTATAAAAATTATACATAGTTTTATATTATATTATTGTTGTGGTAGGATCCACCTAATCTGCATAGGTGACTACAGACTATATAAATAATGGTTGGTACCGGAAGACGGAGAGGCGAATACAGAGATCCAGCTAGAGACTCTGCCCGACTGCGACTTAGTCAACACATTCTCCAGGAACGTCTTCCCAGAAATATACAGAAATACTATATGTAAATATTGTGTACACTTTCTTGTTATAATACATTCTTGTTCTAAGTACATTTTGTGTTGCATTATTATTCCATGCATTAGTCAAGATTCAACAATGAGTCAAGATTCAACAATGGCGACGAAGTAGAACGAACCATGCGCCAAGTTTCAACAATTATAATGTTAACTTGCTTTATTTTCCGTTTTAATGTTTGTATTACCACTATTACCCAGATATTTCTTTAAACAGAGAAAGTTCATTCTGACATATAAAAGGAATTACGAAAATGCAGTTGATATTCAAGGGTGGTATCGAAGAGTTTCAGTCAGATCAACGCACGCGGCGTACAATCTCAGGAATTCGAAATAAGTTTGAAGCTGACGATGCAGTACACGACAGACAAAAGAACAATTCCGGAAAGCATGGATATCATCCACGCCCTGAGAAGCAAGAAAGCGTGATGTGATAGAAAATTCTCCCAGAAGTCTAAGAAAACTATCTAAATCTAAGATTCTACTGTGTCGAGTTGTCAGCAATGTCTGGATCATAATGGACTTTGAAATGCGATGAAGAAAAACTTACGAGTATTCATTAATATGAAATACTGTCTTCATGTGCATTAGTTAAATTAGATATACTTGGTTCTAGTCGCATGAATTATTTCTTGAGAAAACTTGAAATACGTATACATGATTTTGTGACGCCCTGTGTATGTGTGTGTGTGTGCGTATATATATATATATATATATATATATATATATATATATATATATATATATATGTATATATATATATATATATATATATATATATATATATATATATATATATATATATATATATATATATATATATAATTTTATGCCATGCGACGATGGCCTAGGGGTAAGGATGTTTACCTTACCTCCCAGCGAGGCAGGATATGGTACAAGGCAGTTTTTAATGGGGGGCAAAAAAACGTGTCCGTAGGCTCGGGTAAAACTTACCCGTAGACCGCGTATACACGGGGTCCAGTAGCTATCTACCAACCCGGACGGGACTCTGCTCTTAGGCAGAGCCTCGTCGGGTTTCCTCTCTGCCCGGAAAGAGAGTTCGACCAGCACAGCTGGAGACGAATCTCCAACTCATACCCGAAGCAAAGCTAGGTGTAAGATATGTGACTGATGTCAGATGAGCCTGGTTTCGATCCCGTCTTGAAACAATCTGACGTCTAGACACACTGAGGAGCTGTGATACATCGAAACACTCTGTCTGTGGATGACTATATATATATATATATATATATATATATATATATATATATATATATATATATATATATATATGTGTGTGTGTGTGTGTATTGGGGGCGTGTGTTTGTGTATCCGTTCATACTCGAACAATTGCATGTATATATTAAGTTGTATTTACTTTTACATCTTGCTAGATTTGAAATAGCTATTTCATTAAAATCTCCATATCAATTAATTTGATGCCCCATCTACGTTTTTCCAATACATTACTATTTAGTAAATGCTTAGTGACCGTGAATTTTTCTCCTAGTTTCTGACTGAATTAAAAAAAGGAAACAACCAAACAAGTATATCGCACTATTGCTAGCATCAACTCTATTAAAATAATTCATCATCTAAAACATCTGCCACATATATTTATGTAAGTATGTGTGTATGCATATATATATATATATATTTATCTATATGTATGTATGCATGCATGTTTGTTTGTGATTACATGTGAGTGATTCTGTATAACTCTTTAATATTTCGTATTAAATCAAAGACGAAAAAAACAAGTTTACTTACTTTTAGGTTTCCCGCACGATTACAAATAGAACGTCAACGCCTTGGATACACTCTCAGTTAAGTCTTCTATGAAGTTTTAGTCTGCCACAGACCAAACAGATCTATAATTAACGACTCTCGGTTAACCTCTTTAGAGGTAAGTGTCTTGGAACAACCACACATAGAAATGACCTTTGATCACGAATTTAGTGTTTGTATATATATATATATATATATATATATATATATATATATATATATATATATATATATATATATATATATATATGTATGTGTGTGTGTGTGTGTGTGTGTGTGTGTCAAGCATGTGGTGCAGTTCAATTTACATTACATGAATCATTCATACAAAAACACTTCACTATCTGCTTTTTGTATGAATGATTCATGTAATATATATATATATATATATATATATATATATATATATATATATATTTACACACACACACACATACACACACACACACACATATATATATATATATATATATATATATATATATATATATATATATATAACCTGATAATGAGCAATAACCTTTCTCCAGTTGCTGCGGTTGTTGATAGAACCAATGTTGTGTATGAGTTTAATATATATATATATATATGCGAAGGAACCGGATTCGCTCCCGCTCTTCAGGCTTCCACGGGAGATTTATCTTAAATTTTAAAAAAAACAAGAAAATGGGCAATGAAAAAGAAATTGGGAGGAAAAAGAAAACAAATCTTTTTCCGCCCCATTTCCTATTCATTGCACATTTTCTATGTGAGTCTGATTTACTACCGAGACCCGTTGCCTGTTAAATTAACTGTCATGGTTTCAATACTCGGTAGTGAATCCGCACTGCTGATGAATCCCAAATATATAACGAAACGTCCGTCTAGTGCTTTCTGCATTCTGTTGAGTTTTCTTTCTGACTCAATGAATTACTTAATTATATGAATATATATATATATGTCTCATCAGACCAACTACATTTTTATTAAATGATATAAATTCAGCCAGACAATTTGATAAAAAAACAGATAAAAATATATAATAATAATGATATAATATAAAATTTAAAATGGAAATAATGGATAGCTTACATTATAAGTAATTATTATTTTACATAATTATACATTTTTTCCCTATTTTTAAACATGATAATATTTGTCCAAATCATGTAACAACATAATTATCCATTCCCAAATATGTTTAATATCTAAAATACCGCTAAACTGAGTTTCTTTTTTTTTCCATGTGATCTGATAGGGCAGTTAGCCAACTTGACACCATTTGTCGTAAGAATCACTGAAAATCCCTTTGAGTTATTCAACTAGAAAGAGATTAGCTTACAATAGTTTTGTGTCAATCGCACTCTTTTTCCAAATGATCAATGCTGAGAGAAAAACGATTATTCATGTCTTCACTAATGGTATCAACATACATACGGTGGATTCAATCTTCAAAGTCCATTCGAGAAGTAACGAGAAAAGGGGAACATGTTTAAAAAGTGTGAAACTGGATCGGGAAGTGACAACTGGAAGCCGTATAATCATATCAACTTAGAGCCAAAGAGATCAATTATAAAAGCTCCAACTCACTCCATATGACGTTTAGTATATATACATACATATATATATATATATATATATATATATATATATATATATATATATATATATATATGTATATATATATATATATATATATATATATATATATATATATATATATATATATGTATATATATATATATATATATATATATATATATATATATATATATATATATATATACATTTATAAACAAGAAGTGTTGAAACAAAATGGCTACTTTTGTCGTGATTTTATAACATATTTATGTTGTAATATTCAAATAAATAATTATATATATATATATATATATATATATATATATATATATGCATATATATATATACATACATATATATATATATATACATATATATACATATATGGCACGGTTAAAATTCATAAATCTAACTACCCTCTTCGTCCCATTATTTCTCAAGTAACCCCTCCTATTTACCAATTGACAAAAATTATTAATAATGTAATAACACCATATCTACCTAATAAATATAATATTAACTCTACTCATGAGTTAATAAAAAACCTTACGTACTCATAAACTGAATAATGGAATACTAGCTTCCCTTGACGGGGAAAGTCTATTTACTAACGTCCCCGACATTGAAACTATTGATATAATTACTAATTACATCTATAACAACCCTCTTATGCCACCTCTCAAATTAAACCTAATATACTCAAAAAAATCCTTTTAATCTGCACCACACTGGTTCCTTTTTATGACCACCTTAATAATATTTATTTACAGGTGGATGCGTCTCTATGGGATCTCTCCTTGGTCCAACATTTAGCAATTTTTATATGTCACATAAAATGTTTGGTATTATTGAAACACCTAGCATATACCTCCGTTATGTTGATGATATCCTTATACTTGCTAAAAATTTCGATGAATTAACCTTTTTGCAACAAGCCTTTAAAAATAATTCAGTACTTAATTTTACACATGAGCTAACTAAAGATAATAAGATCCCTTTTATGGATGTTTTAATAGATACTAGTAATGACACTTTTACCACTTCTGTATACAAAAAACCTACAAGTGATAACAATTGCACCCTCAACTATCTTAGTGAATGCCCCATTAAATATAAACGGTCAATTATTTCTAACCTAGTTACTAGAGCAAAACTTATCTCTTCTACCAATAAAATATTTCATAAGCAATTGACTAACATCAAGCAAACCCTTATTAATAACGGTTTTCCTAACTATCTAGGTGATAATGAATTTGATAGATACTTCTCAGACCTAACAAGAGATACACCCAGAAATTTATCCTCAATTAACCTCTTTTACAGAGGACAAATGCATAGACAATACAGCATGGATGAAAAAGACCTTAAGTCTATAATACACCATAATGTGTTCCCCGTTGAGTCTAACAAGGCCTTAAAACTTAATATATATTATAGTAAATTTAAAACCTCTAACCTGATAATGAGCAATAACCTTTCTCCAGTTGCTGCGGTTGTTGATAGAACTAATGTTGTGTATGAGTTTAAATGTCCTATGGAAGAATGCTCTTCTAATCCACATACATATATTGGATTTACAACCACCTGGCTCTCCAGAAGATTAACTCTGCATCTTAATAATTCTAGCTCCATTAAACAACATATTATGTCACATACACTTTCCCTTTTGCAAACTGATATACGTAAAATACTTATAGATAATACTAAAATTATAGATAAACAGACATTAAACGCCTAAAAATCTTAGAAGCATTACATATTAAAAGCAAAATACCTCTTATTAATCATATAGATTACAATATTTCTGGAAACATCCTACAATGTTTATAATATATTTAAATTTTATAACGTATTCTTCGATCTTTTGGCTTGTATAATAAAAATCTTTTTCACGCTGTCACATGATAAAAACCTTCGCCATGCACGTGATAACATCATCGCGTCTTTGAAATTAAAAGGAATTTAACGTTTATATAGTTTGTAAAAATTGTAGCAACATGATTACGCTACAAGACAATTGGCAAATGTTTTTAAAAAAAATTGACTAAGAAAATTTTGACCCTGAAGATGAACAATGATGTTCGAACGTACTAGGTTATCGTACGGACAATATTTATTTCGATATCATTTTCAAATAAAAAGTCTCATTAGAAAATGAGAAAATTCAAAAGAAAATATGCAGGACGATGTTGTCTTTAACATTCAACGCAACATGTTTAAAAGAAATGTTGCTGCCAAATTACAGATATTATATATATATATATATATATATATATATATATATATATATATATATATATATATATATATATATATATATATATGAGATGTGGTGCGATTTTCGCTTTTAGCGTCTTATATGCACGTGTTTATCGTTGCTTGGAAATGATCCATGTAAACAAAAACAGACTATCATCAATTTCTTGTTCGTGTATTGCTTAATATATTGTGTAATTGTCATCTTTGATAATGGCTTATGTAAGCCGAAAGCTTAGATTGGATTAAAAAATATGTATCAATATTGTGATTTTCTTACTTCGTTTAATGATAATGTTATTAAGCTTATCAGACGATATGAAAAGAACTTACATAAAATAGACAACACTTGTCTATATTATTTAATGAAACATGTATGAATGATATATATATATATATACATATATATATATATATATGTATATATATATATATATATATATATATATATATATATATATACATATATATCTATGTATATATATATACATACATATATATATCTATGTATATATATACATATATATATATATATCTATGTATATATATACATACATACATACATATATATATATATATATATATATATATATATATATATATATATATATATATATATATATATATATATATATATAAATAAACATTTTTCAATCATTCATGAGCATTCGATCCTTAACTATGATTAATTAATTCGGAACATATTGTTTCGTTCATGAAAGAGCACTTGGAGAGTAATTATACATTCTTATTGCAGAGTTCAATAGTTCCAAAAATGATAACATTATTCATTTTTAAGTTACCACGGTGCAGAATTTAATCTATAAATTGGACAAATTTACTCTTCCCCGATTTGGACAATTTTCTAGTACAGACGTTATATTTGTTCTTGTGTATAAAACAATATATTTAGGCTTCTAAACAAATAAAAAAATTAATAACTATTCTAATATTGTAAACAAGTCAAGTGCTTTCTGGTTGACGTTACGCGGTGAATCTATTGAGATTCCATGTCTAGTTAAATAGCCATTGATTCATTATAAAGTTGTTTGGGCATTCGATATTATCATTTTCGAGCTACACTAACATACTGTAAATATGGGACAGCCTAACCGTAAATCTCTGTAAGACATTTAAAAAATCGAATGTAGCTTTTACGCCTATTTTTTGCTTTCATTAATATCTATACTTAAATATATATATATATATATATATATATATATATATATATATATATATATATATATATATATATATATATATATATATATATATATATGCATTGTAATAATTGTGGCATCTGTAAACATGCATTATATTATGCAGACTAGCCATTTCTTTAAAGAAATACCATCTTTCAGTTCTTAAATACATTAAACGGTATATAAAAGTGAATAGATATGATTTAACTATATACAAGTTTATTTATATTACGTTAAAGGCTAAGAAAGACCTGAATTACACGACGTTCACTCAAAAGAGTTTTTATTTGAATCATTACACCAAAGTTAGGCGATAATGCCTCTAAAACGCAAGTGGTTGCTGGGAGTGAAAGTGAATGAGAAGAGGTTAGTGATAAGAAAGGACAATAAAATAACATTTTTCTCAGAAAGTCAGAAGATAAAGATTAACGCTGTTTTCAAATTTTGGAGATTGTAGGTGACAGGGAAACCGGAAGCCACAGGAGAATTCCACAGGTGATAAGTGCTGAAAAAGGAATTATTTGAATAGAACTGACAGTTATATTTTGGCTATTTTACCAAAAAACATGGAAACTGAGTTGCCTAGTTAGTAAATTACCAAGGAGAGCTTATTAGAATAACTTATAAAAGAGACAGAAGGAAGAATCATCATGGCAGTGGAAATGTCATTGTATTCGGAGCAATAATATTGCAGATCCATCTTTGGATTTTATCAAGAATCTCTAAATACATAGCAGAAGCGCCAGACCAGATGTGGCAACAATATTCAATGTAAGGATGAAATGTGAGTGATGTCAAGATGCCAGGTCAAGACCAATAACATTATAGATCATTCTTTGAATTTTGTCAAGAATCTTGAGACATAAAATCGGAACACCAGGCCAGATGCTGCAGCAATATTCACTGCACAGACGGATGGCGCAAGACTGATTCTGGGGATAAAAATTGTAACCATTCCCTTTTATGTTAGCGAAGATCATGTGACCAAGAGAGCGTAATCAATTGTTCTCCCAGAGGTTTCCATCAACCAAGATGATGGATGGTAACAATGAATCTGGATGATGGTTTTAAAGAATACATCTTTGTTTTAGAGGCTTAAAATTGACAAGCCGTCCTTTCCCCCATTTAACAACTGACAAATATTTTTATGAAAACTTTCTACGTTTACATTTGAAAGCAGCCTGCAATAATATAGGTAAGGAAAATTCATACCTTTGGTTGATTGAGAAAAATAAAACAATAATTTCTCTAGAATAACATATAGTACACTATATTATGCACAAGCATAAATGCGTCAACACTAATCAGATTGAACATAACACATGGAAAGAACAGTATCGGATAATAGATTATGGTTTTAAATACTGATATCTATCTATCTATCTATCTATCTATCTATCTATCTCTCTCTCTCTCTCTCTCTCTCTCTCTATATATATATATATATATATATATATATATATATATATATATATATGTATGTATGTATTGGAAAATAGGTGAATTTCTCTCTCTCTCTCTCTCTCTCTCTTCATATATATATATATATATATATATATATATATATATATATATATATATATATATATATACGTGTGCGAGTGTGTGATCAAGTACAGAAATTTTCACGGACACGGAGTGATGAAATGTACTCATTTCGAGAAAGCTATATCTGAGATTATCTCAGATTGTAAGAAGTTGGCGTAGTCGAGGATCACTTAACAGTCAACCGTATATAGTTTTAATCAAATGCATCTCGCATAGATACTGGTTTCAACAATATTGTGCTTTTGAAATATTTAAATAATATCATACTTGCATACTTTTTAACAATATCTATCTATCTATCTATCTATCTATCTATCTATCTATCTATCTGTCTGTCTGTCTGCCTATATCTATCTATCTATCTATCTATCTATCTATCTACATATATATGTATGTAGTTAAATCATACATTTTTTTGCATCAAGGGTTGTCTTCAGTGATGCACAGTTCTCATCGCCGATTTCGGGTTTCGCATCTTGTCGGCTCCAACAGCAACACCTACCAGCTTCTAGGCCAGTCAGGCATATATGTATACAAAATAAACGATTATTTCAGTGAAAATGGAATTATAGTTAAATCCAATTAAATTATCGTTATAAATTTTAATACCGTTCTCTGTATCCTACGCTTTTAACAAATACATGTAAATGATATGTTATTAGGTTACATTCATATATATTTATATATATATATATATATATATATATATATATATATATATATATATATATATATATATATATATATATGGTTTTCTCATAGGTACATCCTTTCAGTTTATGAAACAGTGCAAGGAATGAAAAAGAATGCCCATGTACATAAAATGTCCGCTATTTTTTACATAGTCTTAGCGGTAGTAAACCAAACGTCCTTTGTGCATTTGCTTTTAACATCCCAAATACAGCTGGTATTTTTAGATGTCGCCGGTTTTCGCGTCGGGGCCCCTTCCCAGGATTTCATGCCTCACTTGTTTAGTTTTGCTGGCATCTACATGAGTAAGCTTATACTTTCTTTTGAAGGAACCAGTTTCATCCACTGAATGTATATCTGTAAGCTGTCACATGTCTTACCAAAAGCGGCCTGGTCTAATATGCACAATCATACACATCGAGAATCATCGGTTTTGCTCCGGAGTCGTCAGATAGATGGAAAAAGACATGTACTTAAGAAACCTGTCTCTTGTGATGATATGTTTGGAGCCTCGTATCTCGATAAAATCATCAATTGACCAGTACAGTTCAAATGATGACGGTTTTTCCCCAATGAGAAGCAAAATGGCTATGAATGATTTCGTTTCCTTGATAGTGACGCTTTTCCACGCATTAATGTACGAGTGGAAACCATACTTTCTCCCGATTTTTTCTTCGCCCGACTTGCATATTTATTTTCCCCATTGACAAGTTTTTAATTCATCGTTGATAAACAAACGAAATAGATATATCAGGAGCCAATAGTTTATTTGTAATCATTTCCCTAAAAGAAAGACAATAAAACCGCTCGAATAGAAGAGGTTACTCAGTGTTAGAGAATATGAGAAAAAAACATCTACCATTAAGAAGGGAGTGCAATGAAAGTATACGAATTAAAAAGACAAAAATTTAACGAATGATTGTCCATTCATATTTTTGAATATCAAAATATACTGCTAAGCAAGGGACCGGAAGAGAGATCCATAAGCGAGAAATACGATAGTATCAACTGATAGCATGGTATTTACGGTTACATCTAGCCATTTCTGCTTCAAATTGATGATAATTGGCGACCAGTCTTGTTAAATTCATAAAGTCATGGTATCATGGCAGAAAGTTCATCACAGATACTTCGGATTTTATCAAAAAATATCAAGGTATATAGAAGGAGTACCATACCATGTGGCCGCAATATTCAAAGCAAGGACGAATAGTAGATTAATAAATACGATAGATTCTGGCGCGAAAAACTGTCTAGAACGAGATTGTGAACCACCATTTTTAGCTGCAGACGTAGCAATTGATTCAATATAATCTTTCCACTTCATGTCCGCTGAGAACGTTCGTCCAAGAAAGGAATCAGTCATCATTCTGAAGGCTAGCATCAGCCATAATAATGAAGGATAAAACTAGATCTCTCATATAATTAAAGAGAGCAGTTTCGTTTGTGAGACGCTAAAATTAACAAGAGATTTTAGGACGATTTTTTCGATCAGCATTCAATATCTATATCCGTCTTAACCAATCCTTCAAAATCATCAGTTTAGTCCAAATCGAAGAAAAAAAAATGTCGATAAAATTTTCAGTAAATGTAGGGACGAATATTTTGACGCGACAAAATCACAATAAAATGCAAGTTGAATTTAAAAAGGGTGTAAATAATATCGATTGCAAAACAATGCAAATGTTGTCAAAAAACGGAAACCTCGTTATGAATTGAGAGCAGGCTGTTTCCATCTTAAAATGCTTAAGTGTCTATTTTAAACACGCTCTCAAGGCGACACGATGGGCTTGAAGATAGAGGAGTACGAAGGAACACATAAAGCGATATGATACACGTATACAGTGCTTTAAATGAGTAATAGCATATAAAATATTATCCTGAATTCTGGGGGCATTTCATCCCTGTAACATATTAGAACATCACCCCATATATATATATATATATATATATATATATATATATATATGTGTGTGTGTGTGTGTGTGTGTGTGTGTGTGTGTGTGTGTGTGTGTGTGTGTGTGTGTGTGTGTGTTGCCTAATAGCTGCGCGAGAACAAGTACCAAGCAGGTCACGGTGAAAGAAGTGTTCCCCACTTAGGATAGCGATATTAGTTTGTAGGTTATAAAAGGTTAATGACATTCACATCTTGCACAAGAACTCAACATGTGACTGCCTTGACTCTTTGACATGGAACAGTCAAGATAATTGGGGGATGCCTGTAATGGATTCTATTCGAGTAGTTTGATTATAAGACCATGGAATGATAGTTAATATACAGGTCATATCACTGACATCTGGTATTATATATATATATATATATATATATATATATATATATATATATATATATATATATATATATATATATTGCATCTTGAAAAATTAATTTCGTTTGAGCTCTTTGGTTTTGTGGTGTGGGTTTGTAAACAGTGACTATTTAAGCTAATATTGCACGACTCTTCGGCAGAATTGAGTCACTGTCAGTCACTGTGTGTTTATCTAAATCTAAAAATAAACACGCTAAAATTCACATTCATCTCTGCCGTGCGCCAACGGCTTAGTGGTAGAAGTTCCGACTGACGCAAATTCGATCCTAGCTAGAGGCAACCGGGCGTCTAGCCACACTGATGAGCTGCGAAACAGTCTGTTTGTGGCTGACAAATATATATATATATATATATATATATATATATATATATATATATATATATATATATATATATATATAGAGAGAGAGAGAGAGAGAGAGAGAGAGAGATAATGACATCTATCCCACCAGAAAAATAAAGATAATCTGCTTTCACAAGTAAACAAAAATGGTTAAAAACAATAAATTCTTCAATATTTTGATAAAACGGAGCGATCTAGTATCGAGTTGAATCACATTTTATAGCAACCTATATGTTAATACGCTGTCACAATTCAGTCAACAGTGTAAAGAGACAGTAAAAGAAGTCATATGTGTAGACATACAAATCAAACATGTATCATATGCGATGAAAATTATCGGTGTTTGTTGTATAAAAAGAAAACTATAACACATAATTTCTGCATTTAATTTCCTTCGAAGTAGTACATTATCGAAGCCATACAACTAAATGAACATCGTCACCCTTTCAGATAGCGAGAAGATGCCACGTTGCATTCTCTTTTATTTCATTGACGTCTTATAATCTTGTTCATTTCAAATGAGATTTGATTTTTGGAAAGAGGAACAAATTTGCAAGGAGTGAGATCTTGGAAATATGTTGGGTTTCGGACATAGGGAATGTTGTTCGTCGAAGACTGCTGCATAAGATCCGCTGAATCGGTAGGTCCGTTGTCATGGTGAAGTTGCCACTAGTCGGACGAATGCAAATCTATCCTTATCCGACAAACGTCACGTAGTACTGGTTTACTGACTGACCGGATGGAGCATACTCATGATGAACAATACCGTTGTTGCCGGAGAAAACTGTCAAAAGTGTCTTCACATTGCTTCAACTCATTCGTGACTTCTTCACTCTCGAAGATGTTGCCGTCTGCCACTAATTAGACAGAGACTTGGTTTTGGGGTATAACCACATTCCCACAATTTGTCACTTGTTATGACCGTTTAAAAATATGTTGTGTAGTAACACGATCACACTCTACACACTGTACTTCCAAGAACTGCTATAATCAAATGACTTGAGCGTGAACGTTATAAATCTGCAGTTTAAGGTTTAAACTACATAGCAGCATTACTATAGCAACAGTCCCGGTAATATTTTTGTATATGCGATATAGTTGACTGGCAGTATTATGCTTTACCTGATCATGAAGATGAAATTAACGATCAGTTTGCAGAGCTATTTTTTTTTGTCTATACTCTTTATATCCACGAACAGTTTATCCATAATATCAAAAACATATCCCCCATAAATATGGAGAAATTCAAAAAATATAAATATATATGAATATTATAGAAGCATCTATTAACAATGCTACAGAAATATAAGGTGCTGAGAACTTTTCGGACTGACCAAGATATAAATATAATGTGTATTTCTAGTTTTCAAATTTTGTGAGGTTTAACGCCTTTCAGCACCTCGTCAGGGATAAATCTTCTAGCACATGTCAAGGGACTTTGCGTTGTTGGAATTTATGAAATATTCATACGCCTTTAAAATAAATGAAATTTACTAACATACGGAACAAATAAAGAATAAAAAAACATGAATGTACAAATGAAAATAAATGAAACATAAAATACAGCAGTTGGGTAAATCGTTTACAAACAAGTAATAAAAATGAAGAAACACGCTTATATTGTAATTAAATAAAACAGTACAATACAAATATTTGTTTATATCGAGAAGATGGAATATGAAATAGATTCAATGAAATGATTTATGGATGGGCGTAATTGAAATGCGAAGGTTTATTTTATTCCCATATGATATTGATTTTCTTGTAGAACACGAAATATACGCGGAAGCGCTAAAGTTGGTAATTACAGGTGTCGACTTGCTAGTAATTTGTATCTACATTACTTTCAAATGTCAGTGATAATATCTTTGATTTTGATCACAAGGGGAAAATACAAACGTGCAACTGAAAACTTGTCATGATAGAGAAGGAAACAATGAAAAATAAACAAATCATAGAACGATATAAGGAGACAAGTAAATTGCTTTAAAACAGGGTGTCCACAAAAATTGACTACATTTTAGAAGCAATTATCTTGTAAACTACTAAGCCTATCTCAATGAAATTGAACAGTTTAGGTGTTGAACATCATAAGTTTATTCTGGGATCGATTTCATAAGAGTTAAATATGTGAACTCCCTGTGACACGGCACACGTTAAGTCGATAATGAATCTCTTGCCAAACACAATATAGCCTATCTCCGGTAATATTATCCAGTGCGGAAGTGATTCTTGCTTGAGCGCATCAATGCTAGCAGGAAAAGGGGCACATAGAACAGTCCCTTCACATAACCCCATTAAATTTTGCATTGAACGCACGCTGCATTGAAGGCACGCTGCACAGTTTTGGGTGACTGTGCATATTCCAAGACGCAAAATGACTTCTCTTTGGAAGTGAACGGCATGTATCGACCTGAAAACAGAACAAAAAATAAAATATTAAATATAAAACCTTGATCTGTTTGTATACATTTTGTGAAAATTTGAGATCATTTCAATAAGAATTGTCAAAATTATTGGCCTGCTAAATGTTATCAATTTTTTGGGAACACCCTGTATATTACTTTTTTATCTTAAAATCTCTATACAAAATACATCACTGGTGAACGTATTTGCGAAAAATGTAATAGAATGTAAATCATGTTCCCATTAGAAAAGTCATCAGCCATTTCGTGTTCTCTGTTAACGACATTCCATAATTCATTCGAAGAGAACGTGCGCTATTATCAGAATTATCTATTATTATTTGTTTCCTCTGTTATACTTTCTTTTATTTCTCCGGCTATCGTAATTTTGATCACTTAATCATTTCTATCATTTCTATTATTTTAATCTCTCCTCTGTTCCATGTTAACATGATTCTAAGTGTTATCCTCTACTACTGCTATTTCCGTTAAGCTTTCTGTATTTCCAAATAAATCTTAAAGCAGTTTTGTTCATTCGTATATTTCACGGCAGTACTCTGGACCTGGCATTAAACATTCCTAACTAATACAAGCTTGGGTTCTAAACGTAGTGACGGGTTACTTTCCATTTTATCAATTTCTATTTACTGTTTTCCCATCAATCATTGTGTCATTTGTATTTCCTTTCCATAAAACCTTTACTAAAATTCATACTTGCTCGGCTTATTTTCTTTCTGCAGCTTGTGTTTTTTTTTCTGGATATTACATTTGAACAGAAATTAACTTACGAACATATCTCATTGAAATACCGGTTCCGTTACAATCACAGAAGTTGAGCAATGTTGAGAATAGTCAGTACCTAGACGAGTGACCGCTTGTGAATACCAAGTGCTAAAAGCTTAGATGTGCGTTTGGTGTACGAGATCTTCTTTCTTTTATGTGCCATGTCTCTTCAGGCCGTATGCGTTAATCGCCCTCCACTTCTTCCCGTCCCTTGTAGCTCTTAATAAGTTTTGTCTTTTTGTTATTTCTCCCAGATCCTATTCCGCCATCCACTTGCGCAAGGCCATTAATTAGCTTTCCCCCGTACCCTTACACTTAAACCGTCCTTTAAGTATTATATTTTCCAAGCCCTCCTTCCTCATTATGTGTCACAAAAATTTCAGTTGACCCCTTCTTTGTTTCCATTCTCTCCAAAACTTCGTCGTTGTTCACATTTTCGGCCAATGGTATTCTTCTGCCGAACCAGACGTTTGTCGATTCGAGTCTCTTCATCATTGAGGCTATTGTCCAGCATTGCCTGCCATACAAGAGGACAGATATCACGTACCAGTTCGAAAAACCGACTTCCAATTCTAGTTTTTCGTTTTATTCACTTACTTCCGAATTTAATTGGGAAAGCTATGAATCCATCTCTTCTCCTCCAGCAATCGGTTAATTAGTAAGATTGTATCACTAAATTATTATTATCTGTTGAGGGGTCCGCCCCTTTTTACAAAAATGGACTCACCCAAGGTAAAAATATACTACTGTCAGTGAATACCCGCAATCTAGTAGTAGTAGTAGTAGTAGTAGTAGTAGAGTGGAGTAGAGTCGGTCGGTAGATGAGTCACACACACAGAGACGGTGCTAGAGTGACAGTAACGAAGCACGTAGACTCAGTAAGAAGTCATACAGCGATACGTCGATACCAAAGACGATATATATATACATATTTGTCTACTAACCCCGCATTCCTGGAACTACTAACCTGTATTTCCAGTTTGTATTATTACGTTAATATATTTATTTTCCTGTATTTCATCCCGGAATCCAAAACATTATCTCAAGAGAAATTCGTGTAACCTAAAAACGTATTTTATGCTTTTAAATAACCTGCAAAGAGTTGAATTAACCGTTGAAGACCGATGAATCAATACTTCATTTATTTTTCTGATTTTAATCTTACTTTCAGCTTTTTCCTTTTTAAGTTATTTTACATTTAAACATTGAAGAGGTGATACTGGTTATAGAAACATGTCATCAAAAAATCAAGAGATGATTCAAATACTTGCAATTTATATTTAAACCCATTTCATTATCATCCTCAGTTCATTTTACTATGATACTTTCAAGGCATCCTCTAGTTTAGGCCACAGCTTGTGAATATTTTACAGTATTTTCCATATCTTTGCCGATTCGAATGATTGCAGTGCTGTTATGGCAAATATACTCAATAATGAGTTTTTTTATGATCATCGTTAATACACTAGTTTCGTAAGTACTTATAAATTGTTGAGTACTCACCCGAGTCAAATAACATTTCAAATTCATCAATAAATGAATAAAATATTTAATTGCATTGTATTAACTTCACAAGAAATCTAACGATGAATCTACATATGTCGGTATAGAAGAAGGTTTGTGTATATATTTCGCTCATTGTATTTTGTCTATGTAAGTATTCATTTATTTTTCTCCTGGTTCAAGGTAAGTTAGGTTGTTTACATTAATCATCAAGCTAATAATCCAACTTATAATATCTCGTTCACGAAATCTCCTAAAGTTTCCATCCCATCCTATAAATTGTGGTGTTCTCTTAATGGAATATACAAGGGGAGTCGTCAATGAAAAACAAAACAATTTACAATTAATATTTTTGTTATATTTATATTCAGATATGATGGGATATTGTCGTGATTTAAGATGCTTCTTCTTTTTATCACATATGATTCATAACAGAAGTTAATTATTATACTTGGCTCTTACTCGTCGTATCAAACCTGTCCTAAACCTCACGGCTAAGACCCGCCTTGGAATAAAGCATCATCATTAATTATGTATTCCATCAGTGTGATGAAATGTCCGCTCGAGCAACTTCTTCCCGCGAACCTCTGCAATATGGAACCGACAACAAGAGTATTTTTCTCGATGACTACAATATTAGCCTTTTCAATCTCAGGCCAACCGTTATCTTCTCCATATATGCCCATAAATTATGCATCGTAATCCGTAACAGTCTAGCTCAAGTGGGTCTTTGGCCTTGTACATGATGAAAATCATGGGAAAAAAGATGTATTTCACCTAAAAACTGACCCTAGTGTATGTTGGCACCACCTTCATATTCTATAGCTACGAACTGTTTTCTGTGTCACTTATATCATTTAGTAATTTCTAATGGAGATGTGAACACATGTAAGGAAATTCGATTGCCTATTGCATCGATCATGCAAAAAGGACACTTTAATGCAATGTAATTCGTATTTGAAATACACGTTTATCCTGAGATTACTTCTCGCCCACAATCGGAAAAATCCAAAGACATCAGCCTGCGAACAGAACCATGTATATCAATGGATAAATTACATTTATGGTGATTCTTTTATCCTGATGGGAAGCTGATCATTGAAAGTTACAAAACTGGATGAAATCATAAGAATTTTTCAATAGCCCTTGTCACATCGCGTTACTAAGGATGCTAAGAAAAAAACCGACAGCCTATTAAATGCAAGATCACTAAATACACGGGTAGACAGAAAAGGTTCAATTGAAGAGTTGAGTTAGGTATTGGTTATGTTAAATTTAACAAGTACAGATAACAATAGGTAAATGTAATAATAAACGAGGGGAATGGTACACCTGTAAAAGTTGAAAACATTATAAAATATACATGGAAGTAAGTGTGAAATATGAAGGGAACGAATAGTACTATTTCAGGCATAGAAGGTCGACATTAAACAAAAATCAAAGAAACGTTAAATTTGAAACTATAAACGTTTGCCTTTAAATATAGAAAAATATAATGAGAGGAATAGAAAAGTAATATTTAAAACCGACATTCACAGGACAGTACCTCAATTTCAACTCCCACCATCCATACCACGTAAAGAAAGGGATCGTCCGCTGCTTACAACACCGAACAAAAGTCATAAGTGGCGACCCCGTGATATTAGATAAAGAATTGGTCAGTATAAGTAGTAACCTAAAACGTAACAACTATCTTGGGTACATGGCAACAGCCCGCAAAATCTGGGATAGGCGGGTACAAGAGGTGGAGGACAACAACACTCAGAAAACAGTGTGCCCGCCTTATGTGAATGGATTATCAGAGAAAATGCAAAGGATCTGCGATCTCCTGTGTAAGACCCCCCCCCATATAGGATAACATGACTAAAGACTGTGTGTACGCTATCCCGTGCAGCTGCGGAAAGATATATAAAGTGGAGACAGGCCGTTCCCTTAAGGTAAGGCTTCAAGAACACCAGAAAGCTGTAACAGGAGGGGAAGTGGAACAAATCAGGCGTGGCTGACCACATATGGAGAGAAAAGTGAGGTCAACGCCCTCTGCTAGATCTGGTTGAGATCATAGACGAAGTACATAATTGAAAAATTCATAAACTTAAGGAATCAGCACGTATGGTATGCTACAAAAATCTCCGGAGCCGACCAAGCATAGAAATGAATAAAATATGCGAACCAGTAATAAGGAATGCCTGAGAAAAGCGATAACAACAACAAAAATTGCAATATGAGCTCTGGTAAAAGCATGTAATGATAACAGCAAAACTTGCAATATGAGCACTGGTACAAAAATGATGCTGAAGTTATTAGGTTTATAATACGCAGAAATTCATAAACAGATGTCCTCAGGGACATATGGCACTGTGTATAAAGGCGTTATTTAGATCCAGTGACAGGACCAAAAGTTCAATGCCTGGTTAAGTAGGTGGAGAACTTGGAGAGGAGTATTAACAAGGAGATAACTGATATCCATTAAACATGGCACGTGGAACTAGAAGAGTCTACCCCAGTGAGCGAAATAAAGGGTTCAGTTTCAACCACCTGAAGAAAGCCGGAGCGTACACTGGCCGGAACGCTGTAATAAATATGGTGACAAAGATGAGGAAAATAGTCCGAATCATGTAAATAGTGTAATACTTTAAAAGCAGGAAAGTTTTCTGGGTTTCCTTTCTATTTAATTTCTCTATAGCAGAGAAAATGAAAGAGTCACTTCACACATAAAAAACTAGAAGAACTTGTCAGGCATAGAAAATTAAATTATCATAATGTAGAGTGATATCAAGATAAAGGCAGCGAGTTAATGTCGTCACATCCATGAGAGCAATAGGACGTTGACGAAATACCTAATCGCTGACGTCATGATTTCAAAAATCGTTTATAACGGTTGTGGGAATACACATGAATGAAAGAGGTTGTCGCCGTTAGGTGTCTACCTGAATGTACATTTTATATTTACATACGATCTATCCTTGATGTTGATTAGGTTAACCAATAAATAAAACGCATTAAAATTATATTTTTAACATTTATATATATATATATATATATATATATATATATATATATATATATATATATATATGTATATATATGTATGTATATATATATATATATATATATATATATATATATATATATATATATATATATATATATATATGATCGACTCGTGAACGATAAATGCGGGTCAGTAGTGGATGGTGCCTTTCGATTTTCACTTATGCATGCTAGCAGGTGGAGAAAATCAGGCTTACTTCAGTTCCCTCAGTTTTACTTAAGACTTTCCTTTGGCTGACATAAAAGCCCGTTTCTTTGATAGGCATGCTTTGTCTGCTATCCACTTAAAAAAAAAGAAAAAAAAATTCCACGCAAACAACTTGAATAGAGCACACACCATTGTGATTGGCTATTGATCAACTACCAATCAAATGCGTGATGACGGGGTATATTATAGAAGTTAGTGTCTGTAAGCATTTTTAGAGGGCGTATCAGAGTCCGATCAGCTCTGATGGGGTCGACTTGGTGAGGTCAGTATGATGTTTGAAAGACCCGAAACTGCCCAATGATCCAATTCAGAACATCACTGACGACGCCCTCTAGCGCTAAAGAGCGTATATTCAAAGCAGACTAGATGCATTTATGCATATTTTCAAGGAGAGATTGAATTTCAGGATCGTTTGAATCAAACCAGTCGTAATGTATTCGCTGAACATACCCGAGTGTTTCTTTTGCTAAGTCATACAGTATATTTTTAATGCAGACCATGCTGATTCAACTTCATTATCTATATTAAGAGATAAATGTTTTGAGTCACACAATGTTTGGAAACAGTTTAATGTTTCCTAGTCTTTCAGCTTCATTTACCTTCTTTGGCAGTCTTGTTCGATTGTTTCTGTCAGGCTTCTTCAAATGATTTGCCGTATGTGAACAAAGAATTTTGTGATCTCACCAACATTGACCGATTGCTAGTGATCGCGTCAGGTTTATGTCGTGGCGATCACAAACACGAACAATGATGTCGTCAGTGAGATGGTCGTGGCTGATCTGGGATGTCGCCATGTAGTTTTGAATCCAGTTGGTTTTTGCAAAATTGTGTTGCTGATTACAACATCGAATTCAGTGGAAAGCGACAACAGCAATACTCCGTTAGAATTTGATTTATCGACGCCATGTTTTCCATCGACTTTATCCCAGAATAGTGTGTCACATCCAACACGAGAATTGAAGTCCGCCATCACATAAAGTTTGTCATGAAATGACGCCCGCCTTAGAATTACACGAAGCTTGCAGTTAAAGGATTCTTTACATCCTCAGTAGAGTCCATGGAAGGACCATAACAACTAAGTAAAATGACATGCTTATTCCTACAGATACGTAAGCGAACAGACATAAGCCTGTTATAAATACTATCTGGAACTTCTTTGAGTTGCCCTTTGGTCTGGGTTCTGGTAGAGCAGCAATACTGACGTTGTCTGTTTAAATACTCGTGCAATAATTGCTGTTCTGCGTTCAGGTTTTTTCTTAATGTCCTGAAGTGTCCTTACATTCCAGATGCTATGCAGATGTTGGTTTCATTAAGTTTTGATTTCCTTAAGTTTTGAGCGCGCAATTTGGATGTCCAGCCATACGCACCTTATGACAGGGTTGTGCTCGGACATCCAATTTTCAGGTCGCCTTTTATTGATCCTTCCTCATAAGAGGAACGCACTGCCATCCCCAAATAGGGCTGCTTTGTTATAAGATTAGGACACAAAGTGCAACAATATCCGATTTTGTGCTGCTCAACGGCTATCTACCTCTCACCACCCATGTGTGAAATTCAAGCTAAAGACTGCCAGTGGCATCCTTCACCTGTCCCCTGCCCTATCTTTTCCTAGGCATGGGATTTCAGTCCAGCATGCATTTGTGTTGTACTATTAGCTGTCCAGCTATTGATTGACCTGCACTAAAATTTGTTTAAATTGGTCAGTTGCTAATGGGGCACAAAGCACACTCTTTCCAGCAAAAAGACATCGCCCAAACAGGTGCAATATGTGCCACGTAACAGGCGTTTGTGAAAATGTCACATGATACGCATGTTGCATTATCACAGAGTTTGACCTTCCCGGGACTTGAAATACATTGGGTAGCGCATGCTGGACCACACAATATGCATAAGGGGGATTGATGTGAGAGTTTGACGTTCCTGGTTCGAGGGCTGGTGGCTATATAT
Organism: Acanthosepion esculentum; assembly: GCA_964036315.1. Taxonomy (NCBI): domain Eukaryota; kingdom Metazoa; phylum Mollusca; class Cephalopoda; order Sepiida; family Sepiidae; genus Acanthosepion; species Acanthosepion esculentum. Next base: position 138,743,897 of record OZ038475.1, on the reverse strand, counting down.
ATATATATATATATATATATATATATATATATATATATATATATATATATATATATATATATATGTATGTATGTATCTGTGTGTCCGCGCGCGTATATATTGATATAATAGGAAGGAACTGTTAGATTGATGATCCGAAGTTCTTTAGTATTTTTTTTATTTTTAAGAAACACTGCTCGATACACAAGTAGGACCTAGAACATAATTATTTATTTAAAAATATGATTCCATTACGACAACGTAATTACTCTGTTTCGAAACTGGTCAGCAGTATTGAAGTTTAATTCCAATATAAAACCTTAACCACTGGGTGGCAGTTAAATTCTCAAGCATGGAATGTGTTAAAATGCATTTATCTTTTAGTTTCATTCGTTTTTCATCCCAACAAACTGGAACATAACAAAGTTTTGGCACCGAGGACTAGAACTTCAAAATCCATATGCAATTTCACCAGGGATTCTAACGGAGAGTTTACGTCAACAGCAAGAAAAGTTTCACGATCAGAACCATAGTTATTGACAGCAATGTCTGCACAGTTTTAAAATCAGTCCCGTATTCCCCGTGCCGGAACAAACCAAAATACCAATTAAGCGAATATCTAGGCCAACAACATCACAGAATTCCTCTAAACATTCGCTTCGTGATTTAAACATTCAATGGATACATTTCACGATGACTTGTCTCATAAAGATGAAAAATGGAAAATTCGTCTCCTAATTCGTAAACTGGACAGTAAGGAAAACGCCCGTTATACAGACTATATTTTACCAAAGCAGGCAACGGATTTCCCCTTCACTGAAAACAGTAAAAAAGTGAAATATTTGCAGAAAAACTTTTTTATTTAACATTCGATTCAATCTAAAGAAAGATAGCGTTCACGATTTTGTGACATTTTCCAGCCACACGTCAATAGAGAATGCAAAAAAATTAAATAAAATCTCCTCAGAGACGAACAGTTTAATTTTATGGTTTCATCGCCGGATTAAAATTTATCTCATACCTATGCTCGCACCCGATTTATTTCAAAACTGAAACAGAAGAAATACATTAGAATCTCTTAACATTGAATGCAATAATTTATTAAATATCAATTGATACGCTATAGATTCAAAAACGATGCTTTATCAATAACCAGCAAGATCCAGTCGAGAAAACAACCTCGTGATGAAAAGAATCATTCTTCAATATGTTGGCATTGTGACGACTGGAACTATGAATGCATTTCTCTGTTCAAGAAACGTAAGTGTAATATTTGTCACCAGAATGAACGTACACGAAAATACAACCAAAATTTGAACACGAAAATATTTCAAAAACAAAATAAGAAAAAGTCCAAAACAAGCTTTAGTGTGTGCGACCTTCAAAGTGTATTATGAATACCGTAGAAAATATATTGTTTCTCTCAAGAACAAACAAATTCTTTTGATAAAACGTCGGACACAATCTTAATATCGCATTCAACATGGGAACAAATTGAAATGCCACGTGTGTCTGAAACAGATCGCATATCAATGAGCCCGTCTAAAAGTAAAATCAGTTTAACTAGTGATTTAAATTTCCGTTCAAAATGAGACATTTTTGGAGTCTGCTATGTTGCAGATAATTCGAAATTGAATTTTTCTATCCAGTCTTGACTGGATAGAACATCCTTTTTGAAATTCCTCTCAGAATTGTGTTCAGTACATCGTCTTATTGTGATATTAAAAATAATTTCATGAACGATCTTAGAAATAGGTTTCAAAGATACTTGGATGCTGTACAAAAATTAAACCTCCTCAGAATTTAAAAGCAGATTCTAAGCCAATTTTCAGACAGAAAATGCCAGTATCCTATGCTACTTTTAATATGGTTGAAGAAGAACTGCAACATGTTAAGCAAGAAGGTGTAATAGACACTATTACTTAGTCCACGTCAGCAGCTCTTATTGTAGTTGTTAAAAAGTAAAATTGAAAAACAAAAAACAAAAACGGAAGTGATGATTACTCGACTGGTTTGAATGAACCTTTGGCTGTACATTAGTATCCACATCCCGCGCCGGAGTATCATTGCATCGGTGGAATTTGTTTTTCAAAGGTTGATATTTACGCTGCTTTTCTTCAACTGGATGTTGACAAGGAATCCAAAGAGCTCCTTGCTATCAACTTTCACAAGGGATTATTCAGATTTAACCGTATTAGTTTCGATGTCAAACCAGCATCACCCATATTCCATCAGACAATGAACGCCATGCTGACCGGAATGGCAGGAGGTGCAGTTTCATCAACGATATCATCGTTACAGATGCAACACAAGATAAAATTTGCAACGATTATTTTCTGTCGCCAGACGAATTCAAAAATACAGATTCATTGATAAAGCTGGTAAGTGGGAATTTTTCAGAGAAAAAGTGAAATATCTTGGGTTTATTTTCGACAAAAATGATAGACGACAAGACACGGAAAATAAGTCAGCAATAAAACAAAATGTCAGCAGCAACAATTGTAACAAAAGTACGTTATTTCTTTGCTTGGTTAGCTAATACACTGCTTTCATATCTGAAATCCATCGAGTCCTTGCCTACCTGAACAATCTTTTGAAAAAGATGTTAAATGAGCGTAGTCATAGTAAGCAACCTTCAAAAAGTTACAGTTATTAATTTCTTCCAATATTTTGCTGACCCACTACAACAAATCGATAGACATTGTTTTACTCGCTGAGGCTTCTAATTATGGTATTTGAGTTGCCATTTCTCCCTTTTTTCATGATGACAGACAAAAGCTAATAGCTCACACATCCAGATCACTAATATATTCAGGGGGTAATTATGCCCAAATTGTAAACGAAGCATTAGCATTGGCCTTTTCTATTAAAAACTTATATAAAATTCTGTATGGACATCATTTCATTCTGAACACAGATCACAAACCTCGTGTTAGTATATCAGGATCTAAAAAGGGTATCCCAGTGTATGCAGCAAACCGTCTGTAAAGATGGGCTACTATGCTGTTAGATTAAAATTCAACCAATACAATTTGTTGTGCCGATGCATTATCTACGCTCATTAATACACGAAATAATGTATCAGAAGACTAAATCATCGCAGCATTATCTCGAGAGCGAAAACTTACTTCAGTACTTTCATCCATTAACAATCACTTGTACAATGATCCATGAAGCCACATTTTCCGATATAGTGTTTCAAAAAGTGGTATGCTTCCTTCGTATTAAAAGGCAAGAATTCAGCCATTCATTCAGCATTAAACTTTATTGTCAGAAGTCGACGGATGTCTTCTTTTTGCGGAACGCGTGATTATCCCATTTCCATAACACGAAACAATGATAAAGTAATTCCATTATGGTCATCATGTTATTAGACGTATGAAATCTTATATGAAATATTTATTGGCCAAAATCCCACAAGCTTTTCGAGTAATTGGTACGCACATGTTCCAATTGCTAACCGGGAGCAAACTCTCCCAGTAGAACTACACTCGGTTCTTGGCCTATCCCTGAAACACCCTAGTCAAGCCTTCACACTGATTTGGTGGAGTATAATTTTATCCACGTTGATGCTTGCATCAGATAGACAGAATTATTTTCAGATGAATTGAACCACCTCGGATAAAAGAATTCTTCAGTTAAAAAAATCTTCAGTCGATTTGTGTCCCACAGATTCTAGTTTCTGAGCATTTATTTCAGCTGCATTTCCAATTTTGAGTGCACACAACTGTATTCAATACATTACAACACCACGTTTCATCCACAATCAAATGGACAAGTGCAAAGTTTTGTAGACACCTTTACGAGGGCACTCCTTATCATGGAAGGAGAGGGAACCACAAAAATATTGGAAATATTCCTCAGAAGCTACAGAAATACACCAATTCCAAACTCACCTAATGGAAATTCACCAGCAGAATCATTAATGAACCCTAAATTCGTTTATACGTACATGTCATCCATTCATCTACAAATCATTGCCTAAAAAAAGGAACACTGTGATGGAAGAACAATTCAACCGTCGTCATGGAGAAGTAAAACGCAAATATGTACGAGGACAACCTGGACTTGTAAAAGATTACCTCAACGGTAAAGAAGTATGCATCAAAAGACGCCTTATACGTCGGTCTGGAATGGATACCAATGACATGGATATAGATTATCTTGTCTGGGTTTGACGTGCAAGCCAATTACGGCCATCAAACCTTCTAGAGAGTAAGTGAAACTCCATTTTACAGCTGGACATTCTATTGAACACATTTAAATTGCATCAACATATTTCCCAAGTTATGACAGGGGACAAACGTAAGACTCCAGCAAAAAAAGAACATCAAGGAATTACATCAACTAAGAAGCTAACATTACTCACTGCAATTAAACCCTTGACAAAAGTCCTGCGAGCACAATACGGAGATGATAGGTGAAACTGATTTCTCCCACTATAAGGGAAAAGAACACAAAGCATAATTAATTCCCTTGTCTGATTTCAACATAGTGTCAAGCTAAAACGTACGTGGAATTCATGGTTTCAAGCCAAACTAATCATTGATGTTCTCAGATAGTAGATTATTAAATGTTATTTTATTATGTGTTAAAATACATATGCTTCTTATTTTCATTCGCTTTTTTTCATCCAAAGTTTTTAGGATATAACATATATATATATATATATATATATATATATATATATATATATATATATATATATATATACCTGGATATAAAAAACTTACCTATTTCCCCACCTGAGGATGATCGTATGAAACGATTGAAAGCTAGTAGTAAAAAAGACCTGATAAAACCGGAATTTATAAACAAGGATCATACCATACATTAACGGATTCGAGGTTAATGTATTTTATTATCAAAATTGTTTGCGAGAGTGATTCTGGCCATTTATATCATTAAATTCATTATCTGCTTGTCGTGTGAATGATTCGAGTAATACATATATATATATATATATCAAAGATAGGGAGACAGAGAGATACTTCCTTGAATAATATATGCATAATGTGTCTATTTCTATACTGATAATTTCCATTAGTCTAATCAGTTTCTTGATGTTAAAATGAAACTCATCAGGGAAAAGGCCGATTTTTTTACCCATATCCGTAGTAAATTTTCTAAGATGATCTTTTGCCAGTTTTTTAAAAATAAAATCCATAACAAGAACGATATATAAAATAACAATAATAACGCCTTCACGCGTGCTTTTGAAAAACACTCTCACAGCAGAATGCAAATTTTATAACATTTACAAAAAGTTCGCCTTGTAGTTTAGCCCCGAAGATGATCATAGAAAAATTCGAAAGTAGCTGGTTTTAAAAAGTAGCGGTGCTTTGCTTGCTTTGATATATTTCACGTTAAGATCAAGAAACTGATTAGACATCTAGAAAAGTATACGTATAAAAATATGCAGATACAATATTTCTATATTATTCAATGAAATATATTTGAAGGAAGATTATATATATATATATATATATATATATATATATTTTTTGAACGATAAAAATTATTAAAAAAATCAATTAAAATCTTCAGACATACTGGGTTGTAGATTAATATTCTTATGCTTTTATTATTATTATTTCATTTAGATTCCTCGACTAGTTTCGACCAACATGGCCATCATCGGGAGAGAAAAAATGTTTCTGCTTGCTGTAGCAGTAAACTACAGAAATGAATGTCTTGATGAAGAAAACGAACGTTTGTCTGTAGTTTTCATTTGTTTTTTTATTGTTTATTTATTTATCTTTTTAACATTCCTTGTGTTGGTCAAACAGTCACTTTTAAGTTGTCATTTGAGATAAGAGCTATGTTCCCTTTTTTTTCTCCGGTCAGTCCAGCAGAATTATTTTTGTTTGGGGAGGTGATGGTAAGTGTGTTTGTGTGTGTGTGTGTGTGTGTTTGTGTTATTTAGTTTAGTGTGTGTGTTATTTAGTTGTTTAGTCTCTGGTAAGTGTGTGTGTTATTTAGTTTTTAAGGGAGTGATTGAGTATGATATGTGTTAGCTTGTATATTGCTATGGGTGTGTGTTATCATTTGGCTCATTAGGAAAGTGAGTGAGTATGTTGTGTGTGGGTGTGTGTATAGGTGTGAGGCCTATATTTCTTCATATATATATATATATATATATATATATATATATATATATATATATATATATATATATATATATATGAAGAAATATAGTCTTAAAGTGTGCTATATTTATGGGATAAAGTGCTCAATATCAGAGATAGAGCGTGTGTAAATATAAAAGCGGACATGGAAGTCAGCACTTAGAGGCGACAGTCTGTTTCATGCTATAGCAATCGTCAGGCAACGATTGCTCTAGCATGAAACAGACTGTCGCCTCTAAGTGCTGACTTCCATGTCCACTTTTATATATATATATATATATATATATATATATATATATATATATATATATATATATATATATATATATATATATATATATATATATACCGTCATCCACAGACATACCCGAGGCTGACACCTAGTCTATCGGCGCCCGACAGAGAGGAAGGCGAATTGTTGCGTATTAATTCTTTCATAAACATGCCAGTGACCTAGAGAACTGAACCGGTTGAGAGAGTTTGCATTATTAGCAGTTATAGACACTGTCTACAAATTTGCGTTTTCTCCACACAGAGCTCGACCGAATTATCACAGCTCACCAGTGTGGGTAGACATCCGAGCACGTCAAGCCTGGTTTATATATATATATATATATATATATATATATATATATATATATATATATATATATATATATATATATATATATATATTATTTAAAATGGATTTTGGTAAACCGCCATTATTTCTTATTATTATAAGTTTTACTTTTAGGAAGTGTACTTGTTTATCATATTATTTTCTTAAGCAGTGAAATTAATAACAATCGGCCAATGTCGAAAGTCATACTGAACAAAAATGAGATACAACCGGGAGAGCTTATCTCGTTCTACTACAATACTTATAATGCCAGTTAAAATGCAAATAAAATAATAGCTAAAATAAAAACAGCTAAAATATATTTACCCAGTAAAAAATTCTAATTATAGGAAATAAAATGTTTAATTTTGATTAATTAGCTATATATGCCAAAGACCGGGTTAGAATTAAATAAATTGTTTCTTTTTTTCAGTAGTTCCATCAATCAACATTTTCACTCTTTTAAGCTCTTGGAATTTATTTTGATCGCTGTTTTTTGTTAAAATCACTGGGTGCTCCAGTGCTGTTATATTATACTAAGCTGAATTCCATGAATAACATTTATAATGTAATATTTATCATGGATGTAAATGTTATTTGATGTTAATTATCTAATCTCACTTTCATTCCGTCGAGTATTGAATCGGATAAACAAGGGTGGCTCCGTTCCGCTGTGTCTATGATAGATCAAGACAGGTAAATATAAACATATAACTATAGATAGATACACGTCATTTACTTATATAGGTGCTTAATATTTGTGTGATTTGCTTATTGCTATATATGATGATGCATGCTTGTTTCTATATATAACTGACGATATACATGAGTATATGCATAAAATGAAAGTTCGTTATAAGCTTTTCAATTTCTCTGGCATTTTCGCGTGCGTTAAGTGCATATCTCTCAATTTGGGAGTAAAATTACTTAATATTTTCACGCTTTCTTGTGCAAGCAACATCTACATTTTTTTTAAAGTGAAACATTTCAAAGTGTATATTAAAACCTGTTCACAAACGAGTTTGTCTTTATATACCTGCGAGAGAAAGAGAGGGAGAGAGAGAGAGAGAGAATGTGCGTGTCTCTGGGTATGCGAGAGAGAAAGAAGAAAAGAGCAACATTTTAATGATTGAAAGTAGAGAAATACGAGAAAGTAATATTTCCCTAAAAAATTACCTATTCAAGTACACCTTGAAAATGATATTTTTTAACAAGAGGTTTATCATATAACGTATATATATGAACCCCTGTAATGTTTTTTTCTTTTTTTCTTAAAGTGTATGTCAGGAAGTTTCTCATGATAGAAAGTCAGTTTTCATATACGTTTGATCTAGGAATTTGCAAACGCAATTGCAAAAATAAGCAATTGTCAGATTATTATATGATATGGTTTACTGCTGTATACAGGTTTTACTAAAATAAAAAGGTGTCGTGTATATATTAGCAATGTTTGCTTATCGTTAAATATTTAAAGCAAATTCATCATCATATGTAAAACAATGTATTGTATCGTTGACACTATAGAGTCTACTTTATGGTATCAGACCAGAGGTTCTCCATACTGGGTATTGATCCTATGGTTAGCGTAGCAACCTGTTCTGAATTCATAGATTTCACTGGATTACAAACCAATGGTAGAGGACTCACTCTCTCCTGATATTTATATAATATGGTTAGGAGGGGTTTATATAAATCCCTTGCATTATTTAAGTGTATATATTTTGGTATTGATTTACTTTTTTTTAAATCGCATTTTTGCAGTTTACACAAACAAGTAAAAGTTTAGAATTATCAATTTCCATTTGTTAGTCTGAAGATATCTTAATTGCAAAGTGTCAAGTGATCTTCAAAAATAAAAGAAGAAAGGACGGGTGAACATAAAATGAGATGTTTATTTGCAAATGGCTGAAGAGTGTAAAAAAAGATGTCTACAAACATAAATTACCATGGCTAAAATTTTGTGAAATTGTTTGTCACTTGATTGCGCTATCACAGCGAGAAACAAAAACATAGCATGAAAAGAAATGGTCGTTTTCTATTAAACAAAATATATAACTGACCATTTAAACCCGCCATTTATGTGGCACCAATGCATCCCCGGTCACACAATCTTATGATCAACTCTAATATTTTCCCACCTATCTCCGTAAACTATAATTCTTAATGTGTAACCATCTATATCGTGTGGCTCATAGGACTTGTAAACGGTGAACATTATTGCAAAAAAGATTTTTTGACCAGATTTCCGGCATGAGATATATATTTTCATCATTCTGTCTATTAAACTACATTAGAAATAGTAGAAAATCAGAACATCTCCTTCTCAGGACGTTGATGATCATCGCTCTCCACATTTTCCTGTCATTTGTAACTCTTAATTTAATGTTGCCTTTTTGTTAAATCTCCAAGAACTCGGTCCTTCAACAATTTACTCAAGCTCGCTAGGTTGCTTATGCTTTGTTTCTTCACCCTCTTTGCATTCCCTCCTGTGATTATCAAATTATTATATCCGTCATTCCTCATTTTCTGCCTTTAAATTTGACTGTGACTCTTTCTAATATTATGTGGAAGAGTCTTTTTTTGTTTCCCTTTTCTCTAAAACTTCATCGTTGTTCACATGTTCGGTCCATGGTATCCTCAGTGTCTTTCTTATTTGTGAGGAGATTATCCATCATTCACTGCCATACAGGAGGAATGATATTGCATAACAGTTCAATACCGTTTCTTTGTTCCTAAAATACTTTATTTTGTTTCTGAATAATTGCGCCATTGTATTTAAGTGTTACATTTTCTGCCTTAAAACACTTCCCTGACATTTAAACTGTTTCCCTTGTTTGATTAGAGAAAAGGTATTTTAAAACAATATTGCTCACTTGTAATCTTTATGCATCATTTCCAATTGCTTCAAAGTATGTGGTTCTTATTTTGCTTGTAAGGAAGCAAATCACTCTAAAGTCAAATCAGAACACAAAAATTATACTAACTTAAATCTTAAAACTACATATAAGAACTGTAATTTTATGGAATGCACAACAGCGGACAATAAGTCAAGGTCACGTGATCATAGTTCAACATGGGCCGTACGACCGTTAGCAAATAACATGCACTTTGGAGGGATTTTGTCTGATAACACATCTTCTATGATATATGAAAGTCTAAAATTAACCAAAACGTAGACTCGTATTGTAAACACTTGTTATATTGAAAAACAATAAAAAAGTACCTGCAAGATAATAAAGATTAAGATTAAATACTTATTAAATTTACTTTCATAACTAATTGCACATAGTTAGTATATATATATATATATATATATATATATATATATATATATATATATATATATATATATATATATATATATATAAGATTTAATGAAATTAAATCGTTTAGATAGAACTTATAGTTCGTCTAGAATCAGAAAATAAAAGAATGTAATACAACTAAGATATATTTTTTTCAGGTAAGTTAATGTGAGGTTTATCTTTGAAAAGGAACATTGTATATTGTGCGTTGAAAATTACTGTTTAAATCCATTCATTTCAATAAATTTATATACATTTTTATTCTTTTTAAAGTAATTATATTTACGCAAATCTTGTGAATTATTCTTAATGGATAATAATGCTCATTTTGTAAATTAAGTTATGTAAAGTATAACAAATTCGGGCAAAATTGTTCTAATGAAAATAGAATTGTTTCCCAAAACAAATAACCTCAAACGGAGATTCGTTCACGCCACTGCAGTGGCGGTGTTAATGAATAGGGTCAGTCCTTCGGCATTAAATAACATCTTAGATTTTAAGCTTGTTGGAAGCTACGCTGGGGTGCTGAGAACATTGCTATATTTAACATCTCTTAGAGATGGCATCCAACTAAATCACAGGTCTGTAGACACATCACTGATATTTCTCCACTCTTACGCAAACAAAGAATGTGTTTGTACGACAGTGCTGGCGATAAAAAATACTTGCGAGTGATCAACTTACACTTAAATATGGCCCAGGACGGACTAGTCTCACAGAAATCACTTCAGTTGAACAGCTATGTTCTGACGCAGAATGACACCCTAATTACTGTCGAAGCTTGATGCAGGATCACGATGATTTCGCGTGATAGATTTATGAATGTTCGAGCTAGCGCGACAGACTAAATTAATAATAAAATCGCTGGGCTGTACGAGCAGTTACGTGGGAAATATTGATATGAACTAAATCTTAATATAAATCGAAAGATACAACCTCTGCCATTTAGAAGAAATGAATGTTTGATATATCATGACATTTGTGTGTACATGTGCATTATATTTTACATTAATTATTGGATGTTTATATATGTATTTGAAATATAATTATTTTTTGTAGTTGGAGATATGTAAGTGTGTATATATGTGTCTATGTTTATGCATATATATATTATTTTTATTATTATTATATTTTAAGACCCCACACCTGTAAATAAAATTTACTCCTTCACTATCATTATATTCCGGTATATATATATATATATATATATATATATATATATATATATATATATATATATATATATATATATATATATATATATATATATATATATATATATATATAAAAGTGGACATGGAAGTCAGCACTTAGAGGCGACAGTCTGTTTCATGCTAGTGCAATCGTCAGGCGAGTCGCCTGACGATTGCACTAGCATGAAACAGACTGTCGCCTCTAAGTGCTGACTTCCATGTCCACTTTTATATTTACACACGCTCTATCTCTGATATTGAGCACTTTACCCCATAAATATAGCACACTTTAAGACTATATTTCTGCATATATATATATATATATATATATATATATATATATATATATATATATATATATATATATATATAAATATAAATATATATATATATATATATATAAAAACATATATATATATATATATATATATATATATAAACACACACACACACACATATATATATATATATATATATATATATATATATATATATATATATATATATATATATATATATATATATATATGAGAAGAAATATAGTTTTATGGTGCACTGTATTAATGGGATAAATTGCTCAATATCAGATATAGAGCGTATGCAAATATAAAATATAAAAGTGAACATTGAAGTCAATACTCAGAGCCGACAGGATGTTTCATGCTAGACGCAATCGTCAGGCTGCGAAAGTTGGATATTTCCTTGTCTATTTATATATATGGGTCAATCGTGCATTGTGGGTAATCTATACTGGCGGTTATTTATGCGGGCGGGACTTGTTTGTTTATTTGATTGTTTATTTGTTTGGGTTAAGTTAATAGTTTTTCATTTTCATTTTGTATCATAATATGCAACGGTCCGTTTTCAATTAACCACTGACGATTGCGTTGTGCATGGAATTAAGAATTGAGTTCCAGGTGAAGAAAAATATATATTTATTATTAACAGGTAGAAGTAGCCGCTTTTCACCTGCATGAAGCAATCTATTGCATAAACATGTCAGCATTTCATGAACCTGTTCATAAACCCGAAGTCAGGCCACACATGAGCGCCTAACAGTTCAAATACAATTCTCGAATTATCTTAAAAATATTATTTTTTTAATTACAATATTTAAGCATAAATATCCAAATTCTATATTCTGAAAGCGGTAGAAAAGTGAAACGAAACAAAAACATAAAAAAACATGAATATATAATAATTCAAATACAATTCTCGAATTATCTTCTAAAAATGTTCTAATTTAGTAAAGTATATAAATACAGTAATTCGAATTCAATTTTCTAAAATGATTCTATTATGAGAACAGAACAAATGATCAGCAACATTGAGAATGACTATTAAAAAATCTTCATGAAAGATCTGCTTTATAAACAATGATTTAGTTTTTCATGATGGGGTGAAAGGAAACATATTTTTTGCTTCAAACTCTTGAACATGTAATATAAAATTGCCCAGGGGAAACTCATGAATTTTCAAGGTGTATTTAATCGGAAACTAGCATCAGTTGGGATCGAAGGTATTCTTGGGATGAAAATATCTCCTTTAGCACATTCGGACAGAATAGTTGCTTTAGTAAGGAGCGGCATTATTTTCTTGACTACAAGTCTGTTTCCATTACAGAGTTTCGGTGGGAAAATCATTTACACCCTCTTTAACATTATTTGGAGCGCCAACTTTGGGATCTAATTTGTAAGGTTTTAGTCCAGATGGATATGATGAGTTAAAATTCACGGAGATTATTCACTGCCTCTGACTGATCTACCCCTTCTATCAATAGACTTAAAAAGTGACACTCTCTGTGGAAGGATTTCCAAAAGTCTAAAGTTAATGGAGATCACAGTAATAATTTTGGGGGCTAAGATTTCTCCATTCTTTAATCACTTGTGATTCAGATAATGTTCGTTGATGTTCGGGGAGACTTTTGTCATTAATTCTTTGCCAGATTGCACCAGGTATTCTTACTGATGACAGGATTATGCAGACCTCATTTTCCACAGGAACTCGTCATTCTCCAAGGAATAATAATTTTATTGGTAATTCTTTAGAGATTCGTTCATTAGACAGTACAGCTTTTATATTTGTTTTTGTTTTATGGTTTTGACCTGTTGCCAAAGTCTGGAATATTTTAAACATGATTGAATCTCATCAGATTTTTTTCCTTTTGATATAACCGCTAGTTTCTTCCAGAAATCTGATAAAACTACAGTGGCTCTTACATATCTTAACATTTGATGAATAGCTTAAAGTTCTCTTATGCATCATAGTGCATTCTTCAAACAAAATCAGGTCCCCTTGTCTTATAACGTCTTGCATCACAGAAGTTTTGCTAATATTGCAGACTGGATTTTCATTCGTATAAAAGACAAGTGGACGTCTGAATGCACCTTGAGCAGCTCTACGCACTGTTGTTATTGTGAAACCAATTCCAGATGACGCTGAAAGCAAGGGAAATTCTGCATTCTTTCCAGAGTTTCGCCAGTATCCAATTTGTTACAAAGTTTTTACCAGTTCCACCTGGAGCATTTAGGAAAATACCTCCTTCTTGGTAAATGAATGTTTCAGTGATTGTGTCATGTCACATTTTAGTCATCATTGAGCATATCAATATGATTTTCAACATATTCATCTATCTTGGATTATATGAATTTTTTTCATATATTTGTTGTGGAACTTCATAACTATGTAGCACATCACCTCCTATGGCCAAGATTTGATTTTCAATGTCAATAAGTAAAGAATAATATATTTCTTGACTGTAATTAACATTATCATCATATCTCAGCTGTGCTTGGAGGAGAAAATCTTCAGGGAGATTATCCTTATATTTATTCCACAGTCAATGAGTGTTGCTAACTCGACAGGTTTTAATAACGATATCAAAAAGAGATCTAATACGTTTTGTTATATGTGACACTGAAGACTCTGAGAATGTTGAATCCCAATGAATAGCATCCTAAAGTTGTCGTCTTTTCTCGCATGCTTCCCTGTGCATCGTGAAAACAATTCTATCAACTGTCAAAAGATACTAGACCTGGAACTTTATCTAACAATATTCTTAAGTAAAAAACTTTCCTGTCGAATTAGATGCACTGTATATACACGAACATGTGTACTACCAAATTTGATACCTGCATTGCATTTAACTGGATATCCTCTTAAAATTCTGCTCAAGTTCTTTCTTGATTTGCTCCAGGTGTAATATGATGCGACCTAGGGGGAATATGTACTGGCTAACGAATCATTTGAACAGGTTTTAAAGATAGCTGTCAAAGTTCCCATTTATTCATCGCCTGTGCTGCAGCTAATTCAGGTGTAAAATAAATTTTCTGTCAATTTTCTATGTGTACTCCTACCTGGTAGACTGTTAGATATATTTCATGAATAGTGAAACTGAAAGCTTCATTGCTACTGATGTATCGACGTTGCTGATTGCAACTGTATTATTTTGGTATTGGATAGCAAAAATAGCAGCATCTGGTACTTTCTTCAGGGGTTTGGAATGTCGAACATCTATTTCGCTCACTGGGGTAGAATGTTCTATTTCCACGTGCCATGGCACAGTGAATAAATGCCATAGTTAAATCCAGTGACATGACCCAAAGAGTGTGAGTTCAATACCTGATCAATGCAGTGGAGAACTTGGAGTGGGGAATCAACAGGAGTTAACTGACAACTGACTTCCATTAAACGTGGCACGTGGAACTAGAACAATCTACCCCAGTGAGAGAAATAAATGGTTCAGTTCGATATTCCAACCACCTGAAAAAGGCCGCAGCGTACAACGGCGGGAACGTTGTAATAGAAATGGCGGAAAAGTTGAGGACAATAGTCCAAATAATGTAAATAGTGTACATAATAGCTCATCTCAGAAATATAGACAGATATCTGGTTCTTTGTTTATATATTTGCATCCATATTTAAAGGATTTTATAGGATTGCAAAATTCAACTTTGATGTCTCATCAAATATTTTCAGAACTGTTGTGGTGGGATCCACCTAATCTGCATAGGTGACTACCAACGATATAAATAATGGTTGATACCGGAAGACGAGGAAGAAGGAATCACGAGATCCAACTAGAGACTCTGATCGGCTGCGACTATTCAACACATTCTCCAGGAACGTCTTCCCAGAAATATACAGAAATACTATATGTACTTATTGTGTACACTTTCTTGTTATAATACATTCTTGTTCTAAGTACATTTTGTGTTGCATTATTATTCCATGCAATAGGCAAGATTCAACATTGAGTCAAGACTCAACAAGAAGGAAAGGACAGTTAGTGACTCACCACCTATTGTCAACTTCATAGTAGCTGACAAACATTGCTTGAAATACACCACCACCACCAAGCTTCCATCTTCTGTATGTCGAATATCCATCTTCACCAGTCTGTGACTCCTGCAAGAAGCACCGACATTATCTCTTGGTACACACGTTGTCTTTCATACAGGGAGAATTCCTCTTCAATGTACCACATCGTCCATGGACCATGCATGCTTTCAACATTTTATAGACGGATCTGACTTCAGCTGAATCTGGCAGGTTGTTCAGTAGAAATGATGTACCCAACTTGATTGATATGACCTTTCTCCATCAAATAAATTAAGATATAAGCATGAGGTAGCCCACCTTCTGCCACTCTGTAGTGCATATATCAATCTAAGTGGACCAATTATCATATCGTTTGTGAGGCAATGCATCATTTTGACTGCTTTCAACCTAAATACTTTAAATATAAGATCATGCCCATGAACAAGCGACTCTACTTCAAGCAGTTTATTTTTTTAAATTTTCAATTTATTTTGCAGGTGAAGGTTATTAATAAATACGGGTGGCCATATTGTCTAACATAAGCCATTGTATCTTTTGGTTTTTCATGCCTGTATCGTGGGCTTACCATACAATTGAATTACAAGATACAAATTCGGCCTAACTATCTTCTAGCAATGTCATTATTGATTGCATCTTTCAAGTGGGCATAATATTCAGATCGGGGTTGTTTTTGGTTCCCCCTAATGTATCCTAATCTCTCTGATTCAATTTCGGCATAGATGTCAACTGCATAGTCGTGGAACAATTGTTGATATTTGTGTAGATGATTGAATGCATTCAGATGAATCATGAAATGGTAAGCATATAAATCCATTGCATAGACAGTCTTGCTTTCACCAGCTTCTGCACCAGCCTTGGCGATGCATAGATATTATCCAACCTCCCATTCACAAATAGCAATATATATTGCAAGGCATCATATGTGTGAATAAGTTTATCTTTTTTATTTGATTCTCTCCTATGAAGTATAATCTCACGATGTCATCCAGACTGTTCACCTCTCGTTATTATAATAATTTCATTAAACTCAGGTGCGTTATATCGCCGTGAATATAATTTAGTGGGTCTCATTCATAAATCTGTCAACACAGTGGACGGGTCTGCTTCTAGAGCATCTTTACAGCTCGTCACATAATTATTCTGTTCATGTTATTAGACTCCAGATAATATCAGTGTCTATCGCTTGTTAGATTGAACTCTATTCTCAATTTGCTGCCTCATATCATTGACAAAGTATATATATAAACGCAGAGTCTCTTCATTTAGTACTGGTTGAAGTGATCCAATTCTGTGGTAAACTTATCACTGTACTTTGAATAGGTTGGATGTTACTGATCAAAAGTTACTGTAATAACAGAAAAAGTAATTTCAGTTCCTGCGCACTGGAGATATTCTGTATATATGCATATTAATGCATGATGAGTATGATAACATTTCATGATAAAATATCATTCAATCAAATAAGCTGTTTTGAATATAGATAATATATTATGTTCGGAGAATTTCAGAATAATCTTCTTAAATAAATTCTAATGTATTACTATATAATGGTTGCACGAAGATAAAATACATAAAAAATACTTTTAAACTTCTACAGTGTCCTAATTATTTTATATTCAATGCAAAACAAAAGGCACATAAATTAATCCAAAGGAAAAATGTGGTCCTTCCCGGCATATCCAAAAATATCAATAAATACATTATCCTTCCTTCTAATTCAATCACATCTAAAATCGAAAATAATCTAAACTCAACATAAAATTTTTAACTACTACATACAAATAATTAATCATTACTAAACAAATAATTACTAAACAAATAATTAATCATTACTAAACAAAATAATAAGCTCAAATCCGAGGGAGGAGTATACTTTATCGCCTGTAATAATTGGCACAAAAATACATAGGTGAAACTTCAAGGAATCTAAATAAATGATTATATGAACACAAATGTGACATTTTCCAAAATAGTGCGTCAAATGCGTTTGTTACACACCGTAAAGAGATTGACCACATATTTAACATAAAAAATCTAATCGAAGGAGAAAATAATTCACTACGACGTAAATATATAGAGGTCATATACAGTGAATTTGCGCCCTGTCTCTTAGAACACCTAATACCACAGTATGGTATACCTACTTACAAAAGTGTTGGAAAGAAAGAGAAACGAATTCTCAATGAATTTGGCTAGATAAAATAAATGAAAATAAAATACTAAACAACCCAGCACACTTATGGTGTGCGCATTTGTAGCCATACCAACTTAGCAGATTTATTCCGATGATGGCCTGAAGGACGAAATGCGTCACAACTAATTTGTTTCCACTTTCTCTTGCAATTTCCAATACTGATCTTGATATATAAAAATATATCGTTATCTCAATAGTTTCAATATACGTTTCTCATGTCTAACGATTGCCGTGCCCTCTTTGATAATTCGATATTAATCACAGAATTTAACCTAATATATTATATACGGCACAATATGAACAAGAACGAAAAATAGATCGGTTTACTTCTCTGAATAAAATCAAGCTCTCTCACAATACTTTGAAAACTGAAGTCGAAATACACAGAACTTGCGCTGAAGAAACAGTTGTTAACGTTGTAGAAGACATCCTGACAATTATCATCGCAAAAACTAGTCGAGCAAAACCAACGTCAATGCGTGAGACAGGAATATTCAATAATGTGTTTGCATTTCAATAATATCCATACATCATAAAAATTGTTGTGGTGGAGAAACTCGATAAATAGGTTCCACATACTGAAGTAAAAGTCTCCGACGTTTCGACGTGATTTCGATGCTGCATCTCTTAAATTGAAGTAATATATTACTTGATAAAATAATCACTTGTGATGAGATGAATACTTTATGACAATTGTTAACGATCGGTCCAATGACTTATCACCCAAATACTTACCAAAATCCTAATCCCACGAACAGAAGATTATGGTGTCCCATTGTTGGTCCACCATTCGTGTAATCCATTACATATCTTAAACACAGCAACAAATAAAACGTGTATTACTGAAAACTCATAATGATATAATCGAGATGTTGGCATTCAACACTACTTGAAATTTAATGCTAGAAATGAAACTCCAATAATAATGGAAAGAACGATAACAATTACTGGACTTGAGAAAGCAATTTTGCTGGTAAATTGGTTTAAGAGAATTATTTTATAAATTTCAACAGACAGTAAGTACCGTCTTCTCTAGTAATGAATGACGAATATGTTCTTATAAGGAAACACCTAATATTAGCATTACCAATACCAATGGTAAACCAATAACTTGCTGAAAAAAATTAACGTCGTTACACAATTAATTTACTCATTTAATAAACATAACAAAAAATCCAGCCTTTACAATTCTCTGTCAAAAAACGGGAACATGTAAGAACACTAAATATGGACAAGAGACACCTTTGCAAAATTTTCTTCTGTCGTCTTGTAGCGTCCTAAATGTGTCGTAGCAATGAATTTCAAATAATGATCATAGAGCCATTCAGACACAAGAAGGTAGATAAATGATTAATACCTGATTAATACTGACGAGAGATTTTGAATTAATGTCTATAATTGAAGCAACATACTAGACTTATCATCGTTATTCAACCGTAGTCGGGATCATCGAACCAAAGCAAACGAAACTTACTTTAACTGAATAGTAAGTGCGAGATTTGTATTGAAGCAGAGAAACAGAAAATACAGCCAGCAGGGAAAGCTTCAACATTTATGAGTAGAAAGAAGCCGGTATGTGTAAAGATGTATCCACATAAATATTTATTAGATCATGACAGATGAAAAAACATATATTTTGTTGGGTCAGCAATAGGATTAATTCTAGTCGAAGCCTGGTAAGTGCGAATCCGTGTGTGGAGTATCGGAAATCTGATCGAAGATAAGTAAATAAAATTAAATCATCTGTATAGCAGTCGGAGCACATTAAACAAGTAGATTGAGTAACTTGAATGGTAAGCCATTTAACATGGTTACCATGGTAAGATGGGGGAATCAATTGCTGCACATGGAAGAAGAAACATTGTACAGTTTAAAAGTCAGTTAGCATCGGAAGAAAACAGGAACACGTGGAGAGCTATGTTCATACTCGTCCTGGGGGTCAAAACAAAACATAATTATTAAAACAGAAATGTTTTAAAGCACTGAAGAAGAAAGAAAAGCTTTATAACACATTCTGAAATATTCAATAATTATGAAAATCGCAAAAATTAACATCATGGGGCCGTAATGTATATGAAAGACAAGGGAAATGATAGAGAAAAAAGTTAACCATGAACTTGCGTGAAGAAAACGGAGGAAACTGATTTTTATTCGGTGCACAGTAAATGAACAGATAATAAATAAAATTAATTACATTTGACGAAGACCCAAGATGCTTGTGGAGACATAATGAACACAAAGATTACCCCATATGCAATAAAGACTTAAAAATAAATTTATGTTTCTAAAATATATCCTAAGGGTGCCCGTGGGTGATATCGCTAAGCAGTCATAGGCAAACTAAAGTGAAAATTGACAGAATAAACGAAATTTAAACCAACGTTACGGCTATAATATGACAAGATCCTTAACGGCTCCATTTTCAAATGAATACAGTTAAAGATATGAACAAATGTTAAAAGAAAAAGCAAGAGTTAAGAATTTCAAATTGGAAGATTTGCAGAGAAACAATGGTGAGAATATTCAGTGCGTTCGTTTCAATGAAAAAGAGACAGAAGATAACACAAAGGTATAGTATAGAATACAACTATATTAAAAAATAAATGCAAGCAAACAAAATATGAGTGATTCAACGAGAAATACGCAGTAGTAGAGAACAAAAGAACGACACCATATTAAGAGTGGACATGCATAAAAAGATCAAAAAAGTATGGCAGGGAGATGCATAAAATCGATAAAATGAAAAACATCTTGGTTTATGTGTTTTGGAGAGATAAAGATTAGAAAGTATATATATATACAAACATATATATATATACAAAAATATATACATATATATACACCCATATATATATACATATATACATATACATATATATATATATATATACATATATATATATATATATACATATATATACACACATATATATATACATATATATATACATATATATACACACATATACATATATACATATACATATATATATACTAATATATACACACACATATATATACATATTTATATATACATATATATATACATATATATACGCACACATATATATATATAAATATATATACACACATATATATATACATATATATATGCATATATATACATATATATACACACATATATATATACATATATATACACACATATATATATACATCTATATATGTATACATATATATATACATATATATACATATACATATATAAACATATATATATACCTATATATGTACATATATACATATATATATTACTATATATGTACATATATATATACATATATATATACATGTACATATATATATACATATATATATATACATATATATACATATAAACATATATATATATATACATATATATATATACATATATATACACACATATATACATACATATACATATATATATATTAACATATATATACATATATACAGATATATATATACATATATATATAGATATATACATATATATATGCATATACATATGTACATATACATGTATATACTTATATATATATACATATATATACATATATATACATATATATACATATATATACACACATATATATACACATATTTATATACATACATTTATATATATATATACATATATATACATATATATATACACATATATATACATATATATACATATATACATACATATATATATACATATTTATATACAAATATATATACATATATATATACATACATATATATACATACATATATATATATACATATATATATGTATACATACATTTATATATACATACATATATATATACATACATATATATATACATGCATATATATATATACATATATATATATATACTTACATATATATACATACATATATATACATATATATATACATACATATATGTATACATATATATACATATATATACATATATATACATACGCAGATATAAATATATATACATATATATATATACATACATATATATATTTATACATACATATATATATATATAGATACATATATATATATACATACATATATATATATATATATATATATATATATATATATATATATATATATATATATATATATATATATATACATAAAAGTCTATTAATTCAAGGAGTCTCGAGGGAGACTTGAACTAGAAATAAGTAAATAGTTGTGTATCTATTTCCATTAACCTTCGACAAGAATTATGATTTATATTTATTCTATGATCTACACCTATTCTTCATAGATTCAGAAAAAAATAAAACAGGTGGCAGTATATGACACAAGTGTAAAATGCTTTTCCTCAGTACATACAACTATGTATGAAATATTTCATTTATTTCAAGAAGTTTAAAAATTATAACTTAATATTTTCGAATAATACGGGCATGTCCGGCTCACGATTCTGGCAACTTGGGCTATCGCTGTGGGCGACATCAAGCCTAGGGCGCTATCATGCTGCCATGCGTTTGGGAACTTCCAAAAGTAAAGTTTACAAAAGAAATACAGGCAACCGCCTATGATCCAAGACAGATTAAATTATTTGGCTACTTTGTCAATCGAAAATGATCTTGTAAAATATATAGCTTTAGAAATTGCCATGAAAAGATTTGCAGATGTAAAGTCCTGGTAAATGTTTTAGGTATGATAATGAATATTTTCTTTACCTCGTGTTTGTGATTCCAACGGACATTCGTTTGACACTTTTTCTAATGTCAACGCATAATCCTTGTTACCTTCGTAAGGCACGCTTTAGTAGAGTCTCTGTAATCGTAGATTATGCCAATCCTTCTTCGGATCTCAGCGTCGCACCTACCATCCTCCGTTAGAACACTTGCCATATATAAATGTTTGATTTTAGTCCCCGACCTGCAAATCGCATTTTGGTCTCATTCTTTAACTGATGACCATGCATTCTGTCTTCTTGTAAATTATGGTTAGTCCTTTATTCCCACTCTCTCTCACTACCTTCTGTAGGAGGTTTTGTAGTTTCTTTTCCGTGTCTTCTCTCAGTACCGTGTCATCTGAGTATCTTATGATGGAAAGTTTGTGGCCGCCAATGATAAATCCTGGTAAAATCTCCAGTTCCCTCAGAATTGCTTCGCTGTGTAGGTTGAATAAGTCCGGTGGGGAGACACATCCTTGCCCTATGCCTCTTTTTATTTTGTATATTCACTGTGCTCATTCTCGATGCGAATGCATGCTGTTTGCTACCAGTATAGGTTCTTGATTATTCTGATATCTTTCCCGAATCTATCAAGTTTGCTGAGCATTTCAAGTAGATCCTGGTGTCGTACTTTGTCGATTGCCTTTGCGTACTATATAAAACATATATACACGTCCTTCTGCGTCTACATTGCTCTTTCCGATAACATTCTAAACATGAATATCGCGTTCCTTGTTTTGGTGTCTTTGACAAACCGGCACTATTCTTGACTTTTCTGCTGCGTGTTCTATTCATCAGAATATGGATGATGAGTTTTGTTACGTGGCTCATTAGGCTGATTGTTCGGTGGAGCTCGTACTTGTGTGCGCCTGGTTTCTTAGTTAGTGCTGTGAAAATAGATCTGCAGAGATCCTCGGGTAGAAACCTGCTGTTGTAGATTTCATTTATTATTTCTGTGAGCTTGTCTATGCTAAATTCAACAAAGGTTGTCAGCATTTCCGTTACGATTCCGTCTGAACCTGACGCCTTGTTTCTATTCAATTTGGCCACTGCAGGGTTCTACTTCGGTTTTTAGAATTTCAGGTCCATCGGGAGTTCTGTGTATTGCCGGCTGTTCTCTTTTGTCGTGGAAGAGTTCTCCAATATTTTCTCTCCAGCGTTGAAGGATTTTTTCCTTCTCTAATATGAATGTTCCGTCCTTGGATTTTAAGCAGACTGTTGACGAACATGTCTTCTGTCGTCTTAGTTTTCCTTATGTGTTTGCGCATATTAAATTAGATATGCTTTTTTTCCAATTCTTATGAGAATAAATATCGCATTGGTAAATATATAGACAATATTTATATAAAATGAATCAAGACATGCATTTTGATTTAGATAAAAGAAGAAATATGTAGATAGGTAATAATCCATTCGTAAATAATGCAACTGAATCTAATAATGTAAATAATAAAATTGATCCACAAAAACAGCTCAATGTATTTATTATAACACTGCATATATATTAGACTTTTAAGCTCTTATTTTATTTCTTTATCTCTCTCTGTAGACAAGGCCTACTGAGTCGAAATAACTATTTGAATGAAGTAACTTTGTATTTTTTTTCTATGTAATATATATATATATATGTGTGTGTGTATGTGTGTGTGTGTGTGCGTGTGCGTGTGTGTGCGTATTTTTCCAGGTTATTTTATATCTGCATTTTTAATATTTATATAGTAGTAGAATAATGTCGTCTGCTTGGTTCATATTGATTATAAAACTAGACACAGTCGGCCAGCATTAACAGTAATTCTTGCATGTTGCTTGAAATAATACAAGCAATGACAGTATTTCTACGAATTTCTTTTAAGAGATTAGAAATATTAATATAAAAAAGAACTCCATCTATATATGTGCTACCTTGCTTAACATTCTATATTGATTTTCTTTAAAATATCGACATTTAATCGTACTAATTTATTTATTGGTTAGATGCTGAACCCATAACTGATTGTACGCGCAAATAATTTGTCATATTTTGAAATCAATTAATAGAAATTCATTGAAAGCTAATAGAATACAGAAAAATAACGATAACTAAAGTTTAATAATCATCTGACATTTTAAAATGATTTTTATTCACTACACCCTTTTTTCATAATAGAGACAGAAAATCTCATGTTATCTTTTGCCTCGTATAACATGTATGCGTTTTATCTATCAATCACTGACCGCATTTCCTTCGACATCACTGTTGTGTATTTGGGAATAAAGAAAGCTCATGTTGATTAAGTAGAAATAATAACCAGAAATAATGGAATTTATATCTGGAAATATCATCTAGTAGGCGGTTAAATGTTATATGTGTTAATACCAATCTGTGTCGGACCGCGCCATACAAGAATAATATGCGGGCATTTAGTCCGAAGTACAAGAAAGGAAACTTCTTTCTAAAGAGTTTATTAATTTCAAGTTTTTTTTTACGATCTATGTCACAAAACTTAACTTCAGAAAACTTGACCAATAACGTCTCCGTCATGAATCTTTTAAGCAGTGAAACGCTTCTGAGATCAACATAGTAACACCTTTCCATATTGATTTCTCTTCGTCTCTCCAAATTAGTTGTTCCTAACCGGTGAGGCGCTCCTCATAGATGCAGCGGAAGATGATAGCAGGTGAGGCGGAATGAATGAAAGACAATCAAATTTTAAGAAACAGTTTAAAATATACATATGTCAAAAATAAAAATGATTTTAAAATTTAAACTATTATTATTGATTACTTATAATTGCAATCATGAATTTCAGTATAAATAGTTATAAATACTTATCGTCCGACTTTATCGTTGTGAGATTTTCGCATTATATAATGTATTAAGAATGTAGTAACTAGGGTCTGCAAATTTGAGGAGAAAGTTATCAATGATAATGTTCTGATTTCGAATCCGCGATTATCTCCCTTTAACCTTCGATACATTTCAAATACACTTGATTTCTCTTCCCCCTCCTCCTCACATTCTACCAAACCTCACGTGGTGCACTTATTCAATTTTTTATTTTTTAAATATAGCGTTCCTCAATTTTTATTTTTAAAAATAAAGCGAGCGTTAGGAAATCATTTTACAGAAATCGCCTGAAGATACCGAAACGTTGAAACCAAGTTAGTGGAATCAGCTGTAGAAAAAATCTTCTGCTTGTAGCAATGAACTGCAGAAATGAATGATTTGATGGAGAAAAATAACTTTATCTGTAGTTTTCATTGTTTTCTTTTATTTTTTAACATGAATTGCGGTCAGACCTTGTGTTGGTCAAATAGTCTCTTTCAAGTTGTTATTTGAGATAAGATCTAGATGGATTCATGCTGCTCTGAATTCCCTTGGTCATTTTGACAATTTTATTGGTTCCTGGAAAGGGGATGTATGTCTGTTAAGTGTGTGTGTTATTTGCTTCTTAGGGAGTGAGTGAGTTTGATGTGTGCAAGTGTGGATGGGTGTATAAGTGTGAGACATCAACACATCCGCAAGTATGTCTGTTTTGTGTAGGTGGGTACTGTGGGTAGGTCCTGATTTGTCGGGTTATATATAATCCTGTCTATATTGTTAAATTTGTGATTAAGCGCGTCTGGATGAAGCGTTCTCAGACGGCGAATTCACGTATTTTCATATCCTTCTAAAATCTGTCTAATGTTATCTGCTCTGAACCTTTCTTAATTATAGTGAATTTGGCACGAGTTTTAAAATCACGTGTGTGTTGGCGGAAATGTTTTTCTACAGGTAATAATCTTTCATGTGGCGACGACTTAATTCGATTGAGATAATTATTAATTCTTTAGTGAAAGAACCATGTTTAGATTTTCCTACATAGTTTCTGGCATAGTATGCATTCTAGGATATAAATTATGTTATGACTTCTACAGTTAGAGCCGTGGTAGATTTTGAAAGTAGATTTAGTGACTGAGCTAGTGAATGAATTTGTGTGTCTCATGTGGTTACAGCATAAGAACCTTTTGTTGTTACATGATTGGAAAAATCCTGCTGTTCTTGCTTTTGGTTTATTACGGATTAACTTGTCCCCTGAAATCTGGTTACTACCAATGATTTCCTTTAGGTTCTTAGTCCATCGATATACTAGAAGGCCGGGTTCCTCAAATATACAGGTTGTTCTAGGAGGTGAATTATTATTATATAGACAGCCCTACTTTTTGTTTTGACTAAAGTGAATGAGTATATAGTTTAGACAACGGCGTATCCAGGGCCACCAGTACATTGGCTAATTTTATATCTCTTGTATATTGCGACCCCCTTAAAATTGGCTTTAAATTACGTCTTCAAAAGTCGCATGACGGGTGTATATATATATATATATATATATATATATATATATATATATATATATATATATATATATATATATATATATATATATATATCTTATGCAGTGTTACATTAGAACATGTACATATCGACTACAAAATTATACAATTTTGTTTCAACGTCAAAAGAGGAAAAACCTATTTTAGACGACTCATCAGGTGGGGTATCACTGTGTTACTTACTGTTCGTTCTCATACACTTTGATATTGATATATTATACACACACATACACATACATACATACATACATACACACACACACACACACACACACACACACACACACACATATATATATATATATATATATATATATATATATATATATTTTCATCCACAGATAGACTGTTTCGCTGTATCACAGCTCATCAGTTTGGCTAGACGTCCGGTTGCCTCTGGCTAGACTCGAAAACCGGCTGAATTCGGGTCAGTCGGAAATTTTACCCTGAAGCCATTGGCAGAGAAGAAGGTGAATTTAAGCGTATTTATTTTTAGATAAACATACAGTTACTGAGAGAACTCGATTCGATTTACCGAAGTATCTTGCATTATTAGCCGTAATAGTCACTGTTTACAAACCCACACATACTCTCCAGAGAGCTCAACGGAAATAAATTTTTCAGGAGCATATATATTGTCATCCACAGACAGACTATATATATATATATATATATATATATATATACATATATATATATATATATATATATATATATATATATATATATATATATATATATATATATATATATATATATATATATATAGTATGTTTGCGCGCGTTTGTGTATGTCTGCGCGTCTATGTAGTTATTTATATAATTAAACTATGATGTTTTGGATCAATGACGAACACAATATTCAAGCTTTATATATTAGATGTATATCCATCAAGTTGATAATGCACAATACATTGTGCAATAAGAATCAGAAAAATGTGTGAAATGATTATATGCTCTTGAACTTAACACAAACAGCAATATTTTTTTCAAAATAGTTAGACATTGAATAAATTCTAAATATGCGCTTCCGTTAAGTGTAAAATAACAAAAGTATGAAACAATATGTCTTCCTTGTTTTCTTTTCTTCTTCGTGGTTATGAAAGCTCTTCCTCTTCACAACGGAAAGTGATACGATAAAATGGATTTCACTTCATCTTAAACATTATATTATATAGATAGATAAGATCTGAGATTCTCTTTATACGAATATTTTTTAATGAAATATAAAATACAGGAACAAATGAAAAACATAGTTTAATAAAACGAATTTGTACGATACTTGAAGATTATTTATAATAAAAACAAACAAAATACAAAATGAAAATTTTAATCAAAAGTAAATTTCTTTTTACTAAAAGGAAAATTCTCAAGTACATATGAGTTTCAATAAAATGAAAGCAGATGTTGAATAAACTGTTAATTACAAAGAATACGTAAACATTTCACAAATATCGGAATAATATAGAAACTTTGCGATCAGATTTATAGTGTATTTATTTACTATTTTTGTATATATCTTCTAAATTCTAAGTTCAGTTTACTTTCTGCATTTCCATATTTTACCGGTTAGTTTGTTAGCTGCAATTAATATACTAAAATCTGCTAAATGTTCATCCAATTTCAGTCAATTTAATTTAATATTTATTATCATTTGACCATAGATTTCTGTTGTAATAAAATGCAAACTATTCACTGGAACCTATTTCTCTATCGGATTGTTCAATATAGTCAGTGGATATTGTTGATAAAACATAAATTCAATGTGAAAATTAACCTTTACATGGTGAATGATTGTCGATTAAGATAACGCTACAAATTACACATGTGTCCAACACAGCACAATATTTGAATGCATTTGACTTAGATTTCAGAGAATAACTACTGCATTGGGGGAAGTACATGACGATCTTTAGATGAATCATAGTAAAATTGCTAATTGTTATTTTGTAAAGGTATTTGTGATTTTGTACGGCCAGACAATTTTTAACAATAATTATTTAATAGTATGTAATTTTTGTTAAATTATGCTGCTTCTTAAACGAAAATGTCACAAGTTATTTGTCGTTACCAAAATTCTGTTTCAAATATATCATGCGTATCCGTTGAATTCTGAATCTATGTTCCATGACATCTTACTTAACATCGGCTATTTGATTGGTTGAACCGGTTATCAACATATATTCTCTCGGTCCTTTACATTTCTATATCATCCATATATTAATCTTTCTCTCCTTTTCTTTGGAAACCATGTTTTGTTTCTTTCTTTCCTTTTCACTCTTCTTACTCTATTTTCATTCTTCTTTTTCATTTTTAGAAGAGACTATATCTTGTCTTTCTTTTCTTTTCATTTTTTTATTATAACTTGTGTCTTTCTATTTTTTTTCTTTTTTGAAGAGACTATATCTCATGTATTTCTTTCTTTTCATATTTTCTTTATTTTACAGGAAAAAAATTGTTTTTAAGTAAATATTAAAATTATAATAACCCTAATTTAATACCGCCTGGTGAGAATGAATACATATATGTAACAGTTTTACATTTGCTCGAATGTGATAACCTATAATAAAAATGTGTGCGTATATATATATATATATATGTGTGTGTGTGTGTGTATATATATATATATATATATATATATATATATATATATATATATATATATATATATATATATATATATATATATATATATATTGAAGTCAACACTCAGAGTCGATAGGCTGTTTCATGGTGGACACAATCGCCAGGCCGCATGACGATTGCGTCCAGCATGAAACAGTCTGTAGCTTCTGAGTGTTGACTTCAATGTTCACTTTATATGTATTTTTACATGAGCTCTATCTCTGATATTGAGCACTATATCCCATAGATATAGCACAACTTACAACTATATTTCTTCATGTATATATATATATATATATATATATATATATATATATATATATATATATATATATATATATATAGTGGGTAGCAAAAGTATTTAGCACATTGGTTTTTCTTACCTATCTCAAAAAATAACAGATCTATTTCAACGAAACTTATCGGAAATATTTATATCTCATTATGTGTCGCAGTAACTTTTTGTTAATTTGTTGTTTTGTTTTAGTATTTAGATGTTAATAAATACCAACTCTATTGTTAAAATATATTAGCTTTCCAGTTGTTATTTTACAAGAAAATAAAATTAAATAAAATTCCCGCGTTATATAATTGTTTTCTGGGTCCCATGGGTCATCCCCCTTTCAATAGATCCATGTGAAACGTATTTTTAGGTAACTTTCTCCGACATATATTTGTGTGTACGCGCTTGTGTTATTTGATTCTAAAACAAAATGAATCGAGTTTTTATGAAAGTTACTATGACATCACAGAATAATTATAGTACATTAAATTCCCTTGCGGATGAAAAAAGACATAAAACAATTCTAAAATTATTACATAATATAGAATATTAAATATTATTTCACATCCAGGTCGGCAACTGTCATCGAGATCTCATCATTTTGAACTAGCGAGATAGGTAACTGAAGTTCAACGGTACAGCAGATATCAATAAAAGGATAAAAAAGAAGGCGATAAATCTGTGATTCTTTTGAATTTGTATAAATATAAAATGTGGAAATGAGTAATGAAATGACAGAAAACCGCAGAACCAGATGGGATTATAACACTCATGCAATTAGGCTTAGACGATTTGGAGTTCTGCAAGATTGCTGAAATAATAAACGAAATATATAATATTGGCAAAAATACCAGATCTTTGTAGATTTATTTTCATAGTGTTAAGATTCATATTACAATCAGTATAATGATACTTTTTACTTATAGTTAATCATTCGCATTTTGGTATTTTGCAGCAGCGGGTCTTTAATTAACTATGATATTATTCTTTCTAAATATTTACAAAAGAAATTGATATTTTTAATTTCTAACTATAATTCTTAAACTTGATTTCATTTATTCGTAATGCCACACGTTCTCTCATGTACATATAACACCATATGAAATCGATTGAAAACTATATGTAAATCACAAATTAATATATATGATATATTTTAAGTTCTTCAGAGAATGGAATACAGAAAAAAATTGATAATACATCTAGATTAATAATTTAAATCTAACTGTTGGAATTAAATTAGAAGAATCGATTTGAACGTAACAGGAATTACAAAATTAACAATTACTTTTTAAAAAGGCCAAAATGCATGTTAGAATTATTTGTTTGTTTTAGAACTTAATTTAATGAAATCTATGTACAATGACGTCTTAAGTCACTTGGATGTTAAAATTTAGAACTCATACAAAATTCACATATTTCCGCGTGTACGCATACTCGTGTGATTCTTTTTGTATATGCGTAATTATATACGTCTGTGTCTGTAGGATAGTAATTCTCTATTCGAGAATCCAGTCAGTTACGTGCCATGCGTGATACATGACAAGGCAGATTTTTCCCGCAATAGGTTGCCATTTCTTTCTGCGGTAGACTGGAGAAGCGGAGGATTCATACCTTTCCCAAAGGTATTAGCACGTAAGTGAATGTAATGGATTCGACTGGAATTTGAACACGGCTCTCTGATTACTCAATCCGAGCTGCTATCCATTATTCCACCGCCCCTCTAATCGACACAGTAAGAAAACTATTTTAATAGCTTTCAGTACTACAAATCAATATAGGATAATGCTCTAAAATACATTTCAACTGATGACTCCCTGTGGAAATACTTCGTTGACAGGATACATTTTAAAATGTGAATCTATATTGTATAAGAAAATAAATAGTTGCCCCTCCAGAAATCGATACCAATCACTCTGATTCTCCAGAGATAATCTTAAAGAAAAGTGGCAAGAAATATATTAAATTAATAACTCCGATGTAAAAGAGTTTTTTGAACAGTGTCAATTTTATACGCAGGTTATTGTTTTATCTGGCTGATGCAATTATACAAATAATAAATTGTGAAAATATCATGGTAAAATCATTGTTCGAAATGAAATACAAGATTTAAGATTACCTTAGAAAATTAAGCCTTCATAGAGGAATGTAAAGAACTGAGGTGTTTTTAAACGAAGAATAAAATAAATTTTAAGCGAAATAATAATAGGAAATATCCCAGATATTAGAATGTAGAATCAAGATTAAACAAAAAACATATCTCATTTAAACATTGCATCCATCTATTTGTCTTCTTCATCATTATATATTAGACACGAATATTTTCAACTTTACGATGAGTTTCAAATTTTCCATATGGTATGAATGAATTATAGACTAATGGGTTACGTAATATCTATCCTCCTATACGACAGCAACTGGTGTACGGTCTCGACAGAGATGTAGAAGAGGTTCGAGGCATTGGAGGGATGGTTCTACAGTAGGATGATAAGGATACCATGGATCGAACATGGCAGAAGCGCTGAGGTTTTGAAGAGAATGCAAACAATGAGAAACCTTATACTTAATATTAGAAAGAGGCAGCTGATATTTCTGGGACATGTACTGAGAAAGGAAGTTTTGAAGAATCTGATACGCACATGGCGGATAGAGGGAAAACAGTCAAAGGGAATTAACGCGTTTCATACTTAGCCGGCTGATGCAAGTCAATGGATAACAGGATATGGAGAAATAGCAAAATGACAAAAGATATAAGGAACTACAAGGGATAGATGGAAGTGGAGAGACAAGATCGCCAATACCCTGAAGAAACACGGCGCATAAAGAAGTGTTAGGATTAGTTGCCAGAAAGTGTAGTAGGTGATCAAACATAAATGGCGTGGGTAGCTGAAGATCCATGTGTCAGTCACCTTCACAATATTTGATCAAATGCTCTTCACTATATATATATATATGAGTGAACATTGAATTCAACACTCAGAGTCGACAGGCTGTTTCATGCTAGACACAATAGTCAGGTCGCGAGTGTTGGATTTTTCTCGACTATATATACATTTATGTGTCAACAAACCACCCAAACAAATTAAACCCACGTGTAACTGTTGATTAAATAATAAATGACACTTAAACGGTAATTGCTAACAAAACAATGTAATATACAAAGCTACGGAACAATCACCAGATAATGCAGAAAAAGTATATATAGGAGTAACTGAGGGACCCTGGAAACAAATAAACTATGCAAACAAAACATTTTTCACAAATAGTAAATATGCGAACATCACAATGCTTTATAAGTATATCAGGGAAATTAAAAACAAAAAGCAAATCACCCCAAAAATATCATCGAAAATCAGGAAAAGATCATCAGCCTACAGCATTCAATCCAAAACCCGCAAGCTTGGCCTGGAGGAAAAATAGCTATTATTACCTTCCCCAGACTAAAATAAATTACTAAATAAACGATCTGAGCTAATCGCAAAATACAGACATGAAAACAATGTTTTACTACGTTACTTAAAATTCGAAAACTGAAAAGAATAAATAAAAATAAAAAAAAACAAGTAAAATAAATTAACTCAAGCAAATATGAAACAAATTGACAAACCACTCCCGTTAGAATAGAAGAAATAGAACAAAGAAAATAAAAAATAAATACATAAAATACAAGTAAAAATAATCAACTCAAATAAATAAAGTATGCAATGAACTAATTAACAAACCAATAACAGTTAGAATAGACTACAACAATCAATCCAAAAATTGGACGACAAAATACCTATAACTGCTATATAACAATAAAAATAAATCAAAACCCGAATAGTGCAAATGAAAATAGACAAAAAATAAAATAAAATTAGAAAATAAATGAGTAAATATAAGTATAAATTAATCCAAATAAATAAATACATTAACGAATCGCTGACGCTAAAATTACGGTTAGAACTAATAGCAATAAACATAAATAAGCAAAAACAAGTAAAAATAATAAATCCAAATAAATAAATAAATAAAATAATAAACAAATTATAAACTTTCCCCCGCCAAAATAGCAGAATAGACGCAATCAATCCAAAAATTGGAGGAATAAATACAGCAAAGCAAACTATTAAATAAGCAACCTAAACAAATCCCCACAGTTTTTTTACTACGCTAATAAAACATCGAAAACCGGAAAGAATTAATAAATATAAGAAAAAATGAAAATAATAAACAAGTTAAATAAATTAACCCAAATAAATAAACAAGACACTCCCGGCAAAATGACCGCCAGAATGGTTTACGCACAATGCACGACTGACCCATATATATATATATATATATATATATATATATATATATATATATATATATATATATATATATATATATATATATTATTACTCGAGAAAAATTCAACACTCGCGGACTGACGATTGCTTGTTTTCAATGTTTACTTTTATATTTATATTTTACATACCCTGATATTGAGCACTTTATCCCATACATATAGCACACCATGTATATATATATATATATATATATATATATATATATATATATATATATATATACAGGGGTTGGACAAAATAATTCGAACAGATGCAAATTCCACTCCTATAGTTCAAAGACCTATTATGTTAAGACCTTTAACAAAAACTTCGTAATTGAAGGTTATATCTATTGTGAATACGTTTATTTATCTAATTTACTGTCTTTGTCTTATTTATTTTTAGAATTTAGTCAAATTTAAGCTACATGCATGACATCTCTGAGTTCATAAAAGGGCAAATTGTTGGAGCTCGTATGGCACTATGTTTGCTGAAATGTTTGGTTTTTCAAGAGCTACCATATCAAGAATTATGGCGCAATTTGAGAAACAGGGCAAAACTTCTAGCAACCATAGCAATTCAGGCAGGACTTGCAAACATACTGACAGGTACCGACGTGCATTGAAACACAGTGTGGCTAACAATCATCGCACAACCTGCGGCCAATGTGACTGCTGAGCTGAATAATCATCTGAATATTGCAGTTTCTACTAAAATTGTTTGTCGTGAGCTCCATAAGTCTGCGTATCATGGAAGAGCCGCCATAAGGAAACCTCTTCTCTCCACTCGCAAAATACAGAAGAGGTTGAAGTGGTGCAGAGATCACAGTGCTTGGTCTGCAGACCAATGGAAACAATTCCTATTCTCAGACAAGTCCAGTATTTCTCTTTTCCCTACTTCAGGGCAAGGATTATGCGTGGAGGCAACCCAAAGAAGCTTACAACCCTGACTGCTTTCTCCCAACAGTGAAGCATGGAGGTGGATCAGTGATAGTTTGGGCAGCCATATCATGGAAATGTCTCGGTCCAATAGTTGCCCTGCATGGTAGAATAGAGAGCAAAAATTACCTAAACATTTTGGGGGATCATGTTCATCCAATGTTCCAGATTTTATTCCCTTATGGTGACTGCATCTTCCAAGATTATACTGCTCCAGTACATACGGCTCGAGTGGTTAAGAATTGGTTTGAAGAGCCCAGAAGTGAGCTATAACACATGGAGTGAACTCAACAATCTCCAGATATCAATATTATTGAACATTTATGGTGGATTTTGGAGCGACAATTTAAGAGCCGCTATTCTCCATCGTATTGTCTTAAAGAGCTGGAGCAGGTGTTAATGGAAGAATGGCTGAAAATTCCGCTGGATGAAGTCAGGAAGATGTATGATTCCATTCCTAGACGTATTAAAGCTGTATTTGAGGCTAAAGGAGGACCAACTCCATATTAAATAAATTTTCATTGAATTTAACAAGTGTTTCAATTATTTTGTCC
The DNA here is from genome assembly GCA_964036315.1 of Acanthosepion esculentum. Taxonomy (NCBI): domain Eukaryota; kingdom Metazoa; phylum Mollusca; class Cephalopoda; order Sepiida; family Sepiidae; genus Acanthosepion; species Acanthosepion esculentum. Next base: position 138,708,412 of record OZ038475.1, on the reverse strand, counting down.
AACCCCTGTATATATATATATATATATATATATATATATATATATATATATATATATATATAGAGAGAGAGAGAGAGAGAGAGAGAGAGAGAGATAGATATAGATATAGATAGATAGATAGATAGATAGATAGATAGATAGATAGATAGATAGATAGATAGATAGACAAACACACACACACAAATATAGGCATGTATAAATATTTGAAGAGCACATTTTACCACATATTTTATATACATATTATAATATTATATAGCGTGGAATCAGCAACAGCAGTCGCTTCACGCAGTCGGTTTGTGATTGTATTAAATTTAATATACAACCCGTGTGCGCTTTCAAATATTCTTATGAAGCATTTAGGGTATCAAGCTTCATCTTCGTTGGCTGTATCTCAGGGCTGGGACGTGAGTAAAAATTTGTTTTAAACACACTCGTATCTTTTTTTTTTTTATTAATAAACTTACTTTAGTCGTGGCTCCGTATTTAACTGTCATGTACTTTTTCACTTTCTACGTTCATGAAATTTTCTGAAGAAGTAATGAACGAAAAAGGTTCCTTAAAAAAAGAATGCGCTCCGTATATATATATATATATATATATATATATATATATATATATATATATATATGAACGAAAAAGGTTTTTAAAAAAAGAATGCGCTCCGTATATATATATATATATATATATATATATATATATATATATATATATATATATATATATATATATATATACTCAGAAAGGGTACGAAGGATAATTTACGCAAAAATAAGAGTAGATTTAGTCAACAAAGTCGCAGTTGGTTCCAACCACGGACTCTAGATGCCTTTGGGACTCCTGCAACTCTCTGTACTGTCTCGTGTTTAAGTGGGTGAATGCTGCCAAAGTTCTTGTATTCAGTTCATGTTTAGTGTTACAATGTGCTTTGTCTGTCTATAGCTCAACTGCGCCGCAAACACATTAATCTAGCTGTTTGCAGTCTAGGGAGTTGGTTGACCAAATTTAATGGGTGATGTGTTCTGAGAAATTGTTTGGGAGCCAGGATCTCCTGCTTGTGTGGCATGGTGCTGATTACTTTTACCAGACTCAGAGTCTTCCAGCAGTTACCCACATGACCCAGGGCAGCACTACCTCCTCATTGCACTTGACTTAGGCCTCAATGCTGACACTAAGATCTTGTGTGAAGATGAATGGAGATATATCTCTATCATTAGTGATCACTCCAAAACACCTTCCTAATCCCGATTAAACTTACCTAATTCTTACCGAATTCTCTGAACTGTCCTCAGATTAACAGCCAAATACTCTGATATGTTCGTATTAGTAATTCGGACGCCAATGCCAAGCAGTACAGTTTATCGTTTCCAAATCCATTTCGAAATTGAGTCATGGTGGCCTTTTTCTCATAAACTCTGCTATAGTGTGCAGTCGGCAAAATTTAATTCAAACAACGCGCATGCGCGAAACTAAAAATATAATGTGATGACAATTTACTAATTGAACTCTCCCTCTCACAATATATATATATATGTGTGTGTGTCTGTGTGTGTGTGTGGGAGCCATCTAACTTTCAACATTAACTAAAACATCGACTACAAAGTCAAAATGTAAAAACGTTTTTCTAATTAGATAAATCAACTTCAAGTTAGGATCAGGTGATTTCAGAGTGCACATCCTTCTAGAATAATTCAAAAAAAGCAAAACTTCATTTTGCCTGTAATCCATTATGTGCGTAAACTTGGTTGTAAGTCTTGTGCCCATTTGGGACATAATTTATTGGATTTGGAATTTAAATATTCATATCAAGATAATCTAATAGAAAATATTTTACACCTGTCAGATATAAGAACCGAGTGATATAAATTTATATCCCGACGGGAAAAATTCCTGTTTCAGAAAAAGATAAATACTACGCAGTTTACGCAAACTATGTATATTAAACAAAACAATCTTTTCATTAATGGGGATTTAATGCTACTGCAAGTATTTTTAAGCACCATTGCTCATTTGATGTTAATAAGATATCACACTTTGAAACGAAAGCCTCACACAGCAATGGAGAACTGTTGTTAACATTTTATTACTCAAATATATAACTAAAAAAAAAACACCGCTTCACATGATATTGTTCAGATAATTTAATAAAAATGATTATTGACATCAGTTTTCAGAATCTTTGATTAGGTATATTTTGACAACACCAACCAAAAATTAGCTCGCTTCTGCCAGCACGAACCACAAAAAACGCTATGTTATAACATTGAAACCCGTAAAAAATGATATGTTGAATTTAGAATTTAGCAATAAACTAGAGCAGGAATCTTATCATATCTTCCCTAGCAGAAAGGCATGAAACCATTTCAAGAATATTCAGAAGGATAAATAACCGAAGAACTGTAACAAATAAAAGAAAATATATCACTATCACAATAGCAAAATAAAAGAAATGACATGTAATTCAAAGAGAAATTAATGATATAATCAAAATGTTGACATTTCAAAATAATTCAATTAGAATGTTACAAATCAAGACCCCATCAATACTGAAAAAGATTGATAAAATAAATATACTCAATCATATATATATATATATATATGTGTGTGTGTGTGTGTGTGTGTGTGATAAAAATATAGTTTATTAAAAAATTGTATTAATAGCAAAAAATGTTGAGGAAGTAAAAATAAATCTTCAAAAACATTTTTTTGTTGTTTAAGCATTTCACCCGAAGCAAGGTGGGAAGCCACTAGCACGCAAGGGGTAACAGAAAATTTGGAGCGAGAGCAGACAGGAGTGAGGAGGAAAGGATTAGGAGAATGATAGTGAATAGATCAAGGCAACTGGAGATGTCGATTGACATTACATTTGAATAGTTGGAGATTATAGCTATCAGGGGAACAGGAATAGGGAAGGGAATTACACAGGTGAGAGGTGCGAGATATGAAGCTAATGGAGTAGAAGAGATAGCTACATTTAACAGTTTCAACAGTGAAAGGGTGAGAGCGGCATGCCAGCCTCGTAGGACGCTTGAATTCATGAAGTTTGGGAACCAGCGCAAGCAGCTCCTCGCAGCAATTACCATGAAAGGGAGAAGCGACGGACGTGAGAGAGCGACTATAGATGAGATGCCAGATCAGGGTCAATTACATTGCATATCCGTCTCTGGATCTTATCAAGAACCCCCATGCAAACAGAAGGGGCTCCTGACCATATATGGCAGCAATACTACATGCAAGGGCGAATGGTTGATTTGTAGATTTGAAGGATGGATTCCGGGGAGAAAAATTTCCTGGCGCGGCACAGGGAGTCAACTTTCCTTGCGGTGGACGAAGGAATTGACTCAATTCATTTGTTCTCTCTCAGGTCCGCAGTCAACGTGAGTGCGAGCAGCCACAGAGAGGTACTCTCGAGAAGTTGAGCGTCAGACATACTAATGGTGGACAGGGAAGAATCTCTATGGTGATTAATAGAGAGGGGTTTTGATTTTGAGGCGTTAAAGAATATATTCTACAATTAACTTATGAACTGTACATTATTAACTGTTTAAACTTGACTAATGCATGCAATGATAATGCAACACAAAAATGTACTTAGAACAACATGTATTGAAACAAGAAAGTGTACACAATATTTACATATAGTATTTTGTATATTCCTAAGACCGTTCCTGGAGAATGTGTTGACTGAGTCGCAGTCGGGCAGAGTCTCTGGTGGAATCTCTTGATTCGTTCTCCTCTCTTCCCGGTACCAACCATATTTATATGGTCGGTACTCCACTATGCAAATTAGGTGGATCCTACCACAACATTAACATAATTACAACAATAATTTCACAAGCTATGTTGTTGATGCACAAATTAAAATTTTAAAGAAACTTATAAAAAATATATAAACAACCAACTTGATATGGATAAAAATAAAGAATCCATTAGATGTTTTAATTGTAACCAGATGAATCCTAATTATAAACAAGATGGAAAGATTTTAAACATTTAATTCTCCGATATATCACAATTTCGGATACTAAAAATACCTTAGATTTATCATATATATCCAAAGATTGAATACGTCTAATCTAATACTTATCCATAGTCAAACACCTCAAAAATCCACCAAGTGTAAAAATATTGATGCTTATGAATTGTCATGTCATTTGGGACATTATATCTCCAACACTACATTTAAATATGCATTGGTCAGAAATATAACACACTCTGTTGTACATTGACTCGTCATTTGACAAAATTTAATGCACTTCCCGAAGAAATACCTAATCAACCAACGAAAACAATATAACTTGAGACATATTTCAATAGATGACACCAAAATAGCATACATTATTACAACGAAGGGAACAAATTTATATAAGCCAATATAATGCAAAAGAAAAAACAACAACATTAAATCGAATATATTTATCCATATCATATAGTGAAGTGAGTATAAAAAGAGCACGCTGAAGTTTATATGACCTTTAAGTGACTTAAATTCTAATTCCATCATCATAAAATCGACAATATTTAGGCAACTACATCTTGCTTTATAGAATGATGTTGACAATGACTGTGATAGTCGAATGGACTCACATGTAACAAATAATATGGGCTTTGGACAGTTTATACAATTTTTAATACTGATATCAATATCTCAGTGGGAAATTGTAGAAAAATATATAAAGTTATATAGAGTATTGTCCAGTGGTATTTAGTAAAACTCGTTCGATGCATATATATATATATATATATATATATATATATATATATATATATATATATATATATATATATATCAAAGTGAACTTTGAAGTCAGCAATTAGAGGCGACAGGCTGTTTCATGCTAGACGCAATCGGCAGGCCACAAGTGTGTTCTGACGAATGCATCTAGCATGAAACAGCCTGTCGCCTCTAATTGTTGACTTCAAAGTTCACTTTTATATTTACACACGCTCTATTTCTGATATTGAGCACTTTATCCCATAAATATAGCACACCTTAAGAGTATATTTCTTCACAATGTTTCTTGCACAATACGGTCAAGGACAAATTTTGTAATTTTTCCATCTAAGATGTTCTAGGTCAGAATTAACATAAAAAACTTTACAAATTTCATGTTTTTATGAGGGAACTTTAAACTTCACACACACAAACACACACACACACACACACACACACACACACACACATTCGCATACATGCATGTGTGCGTGTTTGATTGTGTGTATGTGTGTCTTTTTTTATTGGACAGTATATTAAAAAAATATTTTTTTAATTTAAATTAATAACAAAACATAAAGAATATAGTTATTCCACTAATATCTAAAGGCGTTTTAATATTATTTAAAACATCCATGTTTCTTTTATGGTTTGATAATCTGTGTCACATAACTGAATGTCCTTATTAACCGTCGGCCCAAATAACTGAAATAATCCTTGTGTGCATGTGGCTTTGTGCTATTTCTTTGTTTCCATAAAATAAAAAAATAAAAGATTTAGTTTACAACGTTGTGTGTATGAAGCATATGATGAAAGGTGATTCATTTCAAGCCGGACCGGATAGATTAGAGATAATTGGAACCATATGTAAAACTTCAATTCGCATTCGTATATAGAATTAAGTGTAATATATGGCATATGTTTTACTCCTAAAATGTCAAGTCAGTCTAAAAGAAAATATTATGCCCACTAATCAAAAAATGTATAAACTTCCTTCGTTATTTAATTCCCGTCTGTATTACCCCGTGGTCTTTCGTTTAAGAATAAATTCTGACCACTCCCGTAATGACTATGTATTTTCAAATAAAGGCGTGACGATATGTACTCAGCACAAACCTTAACATTTTAGGACAATCTAATTCGTAGATTAGGTTATTTGACTTTCTCTCTTTATTGATACCATGTCAGCTGAGAACATTTAACATTAAAGGGATGGCCGGAAATATTTTCTAAATTGTTTCTCAGGTGACTGAAAATAATAATTCATTTTAGCAGACATTTTACTTGCTATTAAAACATGTTTGTACTATTATACGATCATGTTCTTAAAGGATTCCATACTGAACAATTATTATAAATGCCATTTTAAGCGCACAGCTGATCATGGCTCGCTATATATTCCTTTTCTTTGTTGTCAGTGACTTGCTTTAGTTTCTTGATAAAGATAGCTGAGTTGTTGCTCTCTGTCTTCGCTATGGTTTGAAATACAAGATACTCCATCCTGTATATTACCCAAGCATAGACCTCTAAATAGCTGTGGGGAAAAGAGTTTGATCGAGGTAAGGTAAATAATGCGAAAATAAATACAATATACTTGACATGAATTTGAACTAAAAACGCTTATTTCATTTTTGCAGGGAAATTTTTTACAGAGCTAAGTATTCATTTGATTTGGTTTGTTTTGTTTTACAGCATATCAGCATCAAAAGCCGAAAAAGAAATTATTGCTGGGAATATTTTTTTTTCGAAAATATATTGCTGGTATAAAATATATTGCTGGAATATTTTTTTAAATATATTGCTAGTAATATATTTTTTTTCAAAAATGTACTGCTGGTAATAAGGTATTGCTGGCAAACATTTTTCCTTCAAAAATATATTGTTCTCAATAATTTTTCCAAAAAAATATTGCCGGTATTAAAACCTAATTTTTTACATTCATAGTGTTTTTACGCCTTTGGGGTTGGGGTTAACTGTTTGCTCATAGCTGGAACCATGACAGTTGCTACCAAACCCGGTGAACCAGGGAACACCAACATTTAATATTCCACGCTCCTCAAATGTCCTGATAAAATGTCTTGATGCTGGATGTAGTTTATCGTCATACCCGGGACAGGCTGCATATTCGTATTTAATGTTTATAGAATATATATAATAAAGATACGAAACGATAATTATTGCTTTATTTGAATTGATATATTGGATATCGAGTTAGTGTAAATAGAACTTCTGCTGTTACTTCGATGTGAACTAAATGACCAACTAATTAAATGAAGTGGCAGATTAATCACCCTTTCCTCATAAGATATCGATTACTCTTTCTCTTTTTCTTTCATATGCATTGTCGTTTCGTAATATTTATTATATACTATTCAAGAGCCACTCGCAAAGAAGACGGTATCTAAATAAAGTTGTTGTAAGGGAGTAAAAAGAGAACGTAACAGGTACCAGTTTAGATAACTGGTGACCCAATACTTGAAGAGAACGAACTGGTAGTGATATCTTTATTGTAAATAAATATTTAAAACAGAAAAATTAATAGTAAAAAGAAAAAAAAACTAATAACAAGCTAAAAGTATTTTGTTAAACTCATTAACAATTCTCAGTACATAGTTACAGGTGTAATATTTTTTTTATTGATGACGGTTTATAGAAAGATTTTGGGGGTCTGATATAAGTGTATCATTTGCTTAGATGTCATGTCCGTTAAGATC
>OZ038475.1:138680987-138698487 GCA_964036315.1 Acanthosepion esculentum | reverse complement strand
GTTGTTCTGCCGTAGGAGATTCGCCTCCAGTTATGCTGGTCACACTCTCTACCTCCTTATACAGATGATCGGCAGACAAGGCTATTCCGAAGGGTAGTGTCTCGCCTCGGGAGACAGCTACCCGACCCCGTTTTATACAGGGTTTATGGGGAATTTTTGGCCGAGGCTACAGGCTCGGACACCCCACATTAAATTCAGTCTTGTGCCACATCTGCCCGCGTGGAACTGTTGGTAGTTATCCTGCAGTTGGAGATTCATTGTGGAATTCACTTCAGTTGACTACTTCTTCTACGCGTCGCTGGCGAATCTTATATGTGTTGTTCTTATTATCGTTCATTACCAACGTTCGTTTGATTATTCTATTCACTGAACTTTCCTAGGTTACAACAACATATATATAAATATAAATTAGTTTTAATATCAGATTGTAGAAATACTCTTGCTATTGCAAATCATAGATTCAAAGTATGGTGCGGAATTTTCATTAAGTGGAAAGGCTGGCTTCTATATTTGTGTACGCATGCATTTCTTTGAAATTACATTTTTTATAACTTTAAAAACATAAAAAGAAGTAATTTCAAATGCTACCATATTTAGGAAATTACCACTCGGCAGTTTCAAGAAGCGTAGATAATTCATATAATGTATTTATATGGTATAAAAAAGAAGGGTGTTTTTAATCGTGATGATTGAAATTTCTGACAAATAATATGCCTCATATTAATACCCCGTGTGAAAATACAGCAGCGTCCTCTGCCAGTCATTTGCCGCTTAGACTGTTTCATATCACAATGTATTTCAATTCCTTTTATCCGCGGTTAAAACCCAACGTTCCTACATAAAGGACACAATGTGAAAATATGTCCATTCAGAGAAATGAAAAGCAAGTTGTCAATATAATGGTGAATTCATGGATTAATGTTGAGGGGTCTCTCCTTATTACACAAATGGACTCATCCAAGGTATACATATACTACTGCCAGTGAATACCCGACGGTCAAGTCGTAGTAGTAGTAGTAGAACGTTGAGTCGGTCGAGTAGAATAACGTAGCGGCAAGAGTCACAGTAACTAGCACGTCGACTCAGTAAGAAGTCATACAGCGATACGTCGATATCAAAGACTATCTATATATTTGTCTACTAACCCCGCATTCCAGGAACTACTAACCTGTATTACCAGTTATTATTATTACGTTAATGCATTTATTTCCTATATTCATTCTTGGTGTTTGTTATTATTTGATACCGGATTTCATCCCCGAATCCACAACAATTAAGATGGCGAAGATTGGAGTAGGTAGGTAACACCTAGAACATCTTCGTTGCTATTTTATCTTCTGTCATGAGAGACTAAAGGAAAAAGTCCTTCCTTCGGTAAACGAGATCTATTCCTTTGCCCATCTCAGACTGCGACACTGCGTTTTGACGGACGGCTCGTGACTTGACTCTCTCCGTTTACTCTCTCTTACCGATCAAATGCCTATCTCTACATCACCATGACTCTATTTTTATCCTTCAGCGAATGGCTTCTTTATAACGATTATATAATTTGGGGCGAATATTTATGTGCGCGACTGGAATTCCTTAACTTCTGAACGAGTTGCACTTCATCCTGAAAAAAAAAGGTTTTAACTACCTTTTTCCCCTTTAAAAACATCGCTTTTTATTTAAGTGTTTCTCATTTATAGAATTTACTCTCAACGCTCTTTGAAATCTGCCGGCGATTATAAATAAAATCAATTGCATTTAATTTGATTCGACGGTTACCCGCACCAGTGTAAGGATGAGGCATTGTATCGCATTCGCTACTGGAAATTAAATAAGCAACAATCCCATCATCTCTGTTATACACTTCTCTACGTTAATGAGATGAGGCAAAATATTTTGAAACGCTCTTTACAAAAGACTCTTTTTTCACTGAATACAACTTTAGCTATAACTTTGGTCAACTATTTAATTTGAAAAAAAAAGTATTATAAAGGCGAATGAATTTATTTTTTATGTAGTATTCTTAATAGTATATAAATTTTTCATAACTTGGCTGTACTAATGCCAACAATATTATTTTCAATGAAAACGATGGAATTCATTCCAATACACTATGATATCTCATAATCTTCGCACGGCTATATTATACAATTTCGCAATTCAACAAGGCATACTCGGCAAATGTTATAATTCTCTTCAAGTATGTATTGTGCAAAAGTTACGTACGCGTTCATTAAAAGCAATTCATTTAAACATTAAATATTTACTGTATATCAATACATCAATATAATAATTTATAAATATCGTTGACCGAAAAGTACCGCCCTCGGTCACGATTTATTATTCTTTGCCCTCTTTGGATATGTTTCTTAATTATTTTTCTCAGTTTAAACTTTAATATTTCAATTCAGTGATATCGCACTGTCTCTTCTGTAGTTTCCAGCTCGTTAACTATAACAGTGGGCCGACACATAAATATTTCCCGTTATCATACAGCTAACAACAATAACAACAACAAACACAATAATAATAATAATAATAATAATAATAATAATAATAATAATAATAATAATAATAATAATAATGATAATAGCAAACAAAATTGATGCTTGAAAACTTGGCCATTGACTGAGAGATTATCCAAGGTTGCCCCTTTCCCTTTTTTTCTTGTTTAACAGACTTACTTCATTCTATTTAAAAATCAAACGGGATATCGGTAAAAACAACTCTACATGGAAAACCCGATGTTAGCTATAAGAAATCTTGATTAAGCAAGAATTTTGGCGATTATTTATGTATGTATTTCGAAAAAGACAAATGTGCTAAAACTATATTTAGGAAAGGCTACTTTCTGAAAGCCATTTATATTTTACTTGATGTAGTTGCCGTAATAAACGTGCTAAACAGCAAGTAGGCCTCTACTGATCTAGGAATCCAAACGGCTAACCGAATAAAGTAAGTAACAAAAAAAAAATGTTTAAAAAGGCGTTTCTGCGGAAGCATAAAAACAGTGCTTTCACCCATTACCAGCAATCGTATTATGGCTAAAGATTCTCTAACAGTGTCAATTTTAATTTATTGTTTCAAAATTATCATGTGGACTAAAGTAAAATAGAGAAAATACAGATGACGTTAAGAAAATTACTTATTTGCTCTAAGAAAGAGCATCAGCAAACGAATTAAGACTGGCGATTATTAGATATAATGTAATTAGGAGCTTAACCCAAACTGAATTTGCTGAATAATAAACAACGATTAGTTTCCAAATATATTAAGATATCACCAATAATTTAATGCTGTTAGCATTCATATGATAAGAAAACAAATACTGCATTTGTAATGCAAACCAGTTCTGAAAGTAATGCAACAACATACTGAGGGAAACAGAGAAAAATACTCCAACATATACTAAACCAATAAATACAGTTAAAATAATTAGAATGTGTGCTAAAGTAGGAGGTGAGCATTTTACACAAAGATGCTGAAATAGACAAACAACAGACATCTGTGGCGGAAGATTGCGGGCTTAAATGCAGAGGCATATGCATTTATTATAGCTGAACAGGATCAAAATAGAAATCCTAATCTATTGAGTAGGTCAATATAAATGTTACATATGAATCATCACTTTTTAGACATACATTTCGATAATGTGGGGTCTGCTGGCGATGAATCATGTTAGTACATTCACAGACAGTACTGTTTTGCTGTATCACAGCTTCTCAGTGTGACTAGACTTCCGAATGACTCAAGCCAGGATTGAAACTCAACTAATTTCGTGTCAGCCAGAGCTATCTTCACTCGGTAGAGTTACACAACTAAATCTAGCGTATTGTTTTTACAAATGTAAACAAATGCCAATCAGCCAAAGTGCTCCATTCATTTTACTGAAGAGCTTTGCATTAGTGCAGGTGGCTGTTGTTTATAGAATTAGCTTATCACTCAACAGTGCTCAATTGAAATGTATTTTCAAGAGCTAAATTATGTCATTTACAGACAGTACTGTTTCGCTGTATCACAGCTCCTCAGTGTGACTAGACTTCCGAATGACTCAAGCCAGGATTGAAACTCAACTAATTTCGTGTCAGCCAGAGCTATCTTCACTCGGTAGAGTTACACAACTAAATCTAGCGTATTGTTTTTACAAATGTAAACAAATGCCAATCAGCCAAAGTGCTCCATTCATTTTACTGAAGAACTTTGCATTAGTACAAACAAATGACAAAAAGAACAGATAGAGTAAAATTCAACTGCTCGTAGCATTATTTTTTAAAAGTTCTCAAGAAAATGTAGAGCAATATATTAATTATTATTATTTTTATTATATGAGATTATAGTAAAAGCATGTTGAAATCGCTACACAAAAGCTTTCATGTTTCAATTCTATGATTGCACTTCTTCAGGCGATGGTAAGTAAATGCTGATTTTCAAGGAAATTTAAAAACAAAGTTGTTCCCTATTTTCCATGAATTAAAGGCGGAGAAACATAATTAAACGAACAGAAACGAGGGTATGTCTTGAACAAACAAATAAATATCAGATCTACGCTGAATAGAAAAGTAAGGTCAGGGTTTGGAGTGGGTGAGTTATGTTTTCATGTCATGATAAACCGAAACATAGACATGGAATCAGTGACAATAGCGGGAAATATTTCAACGAGAAATCTATCGTGAGTGTAGACAAATATGACATGTTCAGTTTTTTGAAAGGACGTTGAAGGGAAGGGTAGGTTAATCAGACGTAAAGTTAACAAAATGTTTTTTTCATTATTTTTAGAATCTTCTAAAGTGGCTTGCAGAAAAAACTAGAAATGTGTAACATCTTTATAATATAGTCTTACTAATAATTAGTCTTACTAACTGGACGGCAATACATAGCAATATTAAAGCTGAATAAACAAAATATGGTAATTACACGTGGAGGGCAGACCATTATATTCTAATAAATTAATGATATAAGAAATGGTAATACGTAATTTTTAAAACTTTAACTAAATTCTACTGTAAATATAAAATGTAACATCAATTTATAGTCGATGTATCTTTCGTATATCTATTTTTAATCAATTTAATTTTAATTATTTTAGGACTTCATTAGAATAATTATTCAGAAAAAATATATTAATATATATTAATAATCTTTGTTAAAATTAAACAAAGTGTTTATTTTTTGTCTTTTCTTTAGCAGCAGATTCTCCACAAACATTCATAATTCAAAGTACCTACCACCAATTCTTAAAACATTTCATTTGGTGACAGTTGTTGTAAACATATAATTATTTTAAGATCTATATGGATTGTATAAGAAATTAACTGAGAAATGTATAAAATTTTCACATCCATACACACTTACATTCCAATTAGCAATACCTTTCCCTACATGTAAAATCGAGGTATGCGATTCTTTAAAGCTTCGGTATTTTCATGGCGTAATTACAGAAAATTTCCACTTTTAATTATACTAATTAAGTCACTGATAGTTAAAAATCCTCCAGACTGCGTCAAACAGTTTCGAACCAGCCGCGCTTATCTTTGAAATCCAATAGTAAAGAGAAATTTCGACACGTCAACCTTTTTACCAAATAACTTTGTTTTGTGGAATAGAAACATGTGATGCATGCAAGAAGAATACAAATATACGTTCAACGTTCAGTTGTCACCAAACCTCCATATTCATTTAACCCTCCTTACTTCATACACTTATTTTCCTAATGCACAGCCTTCTTCTATACCTCTTGGAAATACACACACACCCACACCCACACAAACATATATATATATATATATATATATATATATATATATATATATATATATATATATATATATATATATATATATATATATATATATATATATATATATCAAAATGTAGGATAACGAACAGTAAGTAACACAGTGATTCCCCACCTGATCTGATGAGACGTCTAAAATAGGTTTTCCCTCTTTTAACTTTGAAACAAAATTGTATAATTTTGTAGTCGATATGCACATGTTCTAATGTAACATTGCATTAGATAAATATATATATATATATATATATATATATATATATATATATATATATATATATATATATATATATATATATATACCCTGTCATGCGACTTTTGAAGACCTAATTTAAAGCCACTTTTAAGGAGGTCGCAATATACACGAGATATAAAATTAGCTGCTGGCCCCGGGTACGCCGTTGTCTAAACTATATACTCATTCACTGTAGTCAAAACAAAAAGTAGGGCTGTCTATATAATAATAATTCACCTCCTAGAACAACCTAAATTCGACCTTCTCACAAAGAATTCTGAAATTGAAATCTTAAATCAATGATTATGTCAACTGGAAAATGACAATTTGATAATACTCCATCCAAACCTCAAAGATCTTCTCAAGGTAGAATGTCTAAAATATTATATTCCACTTAATAGAAACAAGAACATTCCAACAAAACTGAAAATTACTGCTACAGAATTAAAAAACAACCCTAATATAGTCATCAGGAAAGCTGATAAAACCAATTTTTACGTAATTTTTAAATGAATTGGATTATCCCAAAAAAACTTCAGCATCTTATTGATGATCGTTCTAAATTTACTAAATTGGAGAAGAATACAACTGAATCTCTAAAGAAATATGTTAATAAACTTATAACATACAACAATGCTGTTGCAAAATCCTTAAAAAAATTTATTAGAGATTACTAAACTGGCTACTTATACGGTAATGTTAAAATACATAAACCGGGATACACATTACGACCCAAATTTTTTAGTGTATGGTTGAGAAAATGTTCCAATATTCACTGCCATATAGATTATCAGGTGTTACATAGAACCTTGGCACATTTCTTTTGTTGGCATTGTTTCATTATTTTCCTAAAGACATCTGTCTGATATTCCTAGCTGAACTCGGAGTACATCCACAAATCTTCTGCTGCCCGATACTACAATACACGGAAAATAGTAAATAATTATATAGGCCACACTACAACATGTTTGACACGAAGACTATTTCTACACCTTTCTGGCAATAGCTCAATTAGATCTCATTTAAATATTAATGGAGACCTACCGGACACTTTTCGGAACATACTTGTCGACAACACAAATATAATAGCATCATATACATGCAAAAAACCTAAAAATAATGGAAGTCTAATTAATAAAAACAAACAAACCAAAAATTAATAATATTAACTTTGAACATGGGCATAATATCTTGACCGTGTTTTGAAACAACCAAAAAAAAATGAAAGCATTTTATAAAACACACATACAACAAACTATTTCTTATTTTAATAGTTAAAATATACTCTTTGAAAATGGCTAAAATGTATAGCTGAAAGCGCTTGGATAAAAAAGAACATTCGGACAGTTTTTATATAATTTATCATCCGAAAAGAAAAAAAAATTGTTGCGCATGAGAAATTGAATAAAAAACTAAATAAAAACACTTTGTCTGTCGTTTTCAATGAAATGAGAATTAAAGAAGGATTGCTGCCTAAATACATATATATATATATATATATATATATATATATATATATATATATATATATATATGATAAATGTAAATTAAATATGGACTGAATCCGACGGAATTATAAAATATGTACCGGTACATTAGACACTATCAACGTATATAATGTTTATATCAGTTAAACATTTGAAGCATACCTTCAACTGATGACAATAAGAACATTGGATATATTTTCTGTATGATAAGTCTATTTTCCGTGTATTGTAGTATCGGGCAGCAGAAGATTTGTGGATGTACTCCGAGTTCAGCTAGGAATATCAGACAGATGTCTTTAGGAAAATAATGAAACAATGCCAACAAAAGAAATGTGCCAAGGTTCTATGTAACACCTGATAATCTATATGGCAGTGAATATTGGAACATTTTCTCAACCATACACTAAAAAATTTGGGATACATGAATTTTCAAAAAATAACGATAAATTCCTATTATTTCCCATGTCTTGAAGAAATATAGAATATACAATATATCCAGTTATTCTTATTGATACAATTAACTCATTACATATAATAAAGATTTATACTTTTGAAATCACCAATAGTAAAATATTCAAAGGATAATAATACGAAATATTAATCCTTTCACTCCCAAGAAATGCAATAAAGCAAATAATACGCAAGGCGTCACTGAGAGAGAAATAATCCGAGAACACTCATAATTAAGGAGATAGGACTATAAAAGAACAGGTTTCAGGTAGAAATATAATAGCGAATGGTATTGCATTTAAATGTTTGAAAAATAAATTAGACTCGAAAGTAAAACTCTAAAAGAGAGTTCCACAAGCGCGAAGTGCGAGTGGACAAAACTGCTAGTATAGAACCTATGGGTATATATCTAGCAATTTCAACTGTGAAATGATGAGTCTCATTTGCCAGTTTAGATTTGTACTTGAATTCGTAAATTCAAGGTACGAAAGAAGAAGCTAATCAGAATTGTTAACTTGAAAGTATATAGAGTAATAGGCATAGGGAAGCATAATTACGGCGTTGGAAAAGTGATTAAAACAAAAATGTATTTAAAAATAAAATAGAATTTCAACTTTAATATTCCGTTGTTATTGTATATTATGATACGTTACGTAATTGTCAATTGTAATGTCTCTTAGTATTATATAAAGCGATCAAATTTTTTTAGAAATTATTTTCTTTAGCGGCATATCAACTTCTGTGGTTTATTTAATACCGAAATCTAAATATTTTGTATGAAATTTTATGGCTTCAGCTACATATGTCCTGAACACATTATTATGCCTACAAATACAGATATTTTGTACATAATTTTATATTTTCAAAGTAAACGTATTTTGTTTCAGACATATAGGTCGTCGATGATAAAAAATTATTGCTGCTAAGTTTACTATAAAAATGTATATTCATACTTTTTAGTATTGCATTGTTGGTATTTTATTTTCTAAAAATATATTGCTGTTATTTTTAAGATAAAGTACATTTTTATACTTTACTAGTGTTTTTAGTTCTGTATTTGCTCATTGCTGATATGCTGACAAGACGTACTAACATTGATGCCCCTCAAAATCTCCAACCTCCCCATCAGAGGCCATGTAGCCGAATGTATTTTATCTTAATACCCAGGAATAGTTAAACTCATATTGTGCTTTTTCACTTGGAATATATATATAAATGCTTATGATATCTTAAGGAAATACACCCATAACATACATGATGTTTAGATGAATATGAAACAATAATCATCTGTAGGCGAACAGCATCGACATACTCCTGCTGAAGACCAAAGGCCTAAGGGTAATGATTACGACAAAAATGTTGAGCACAATATGTAAATAGTTCAAACAATGATTATTTTTAATTTTATTATTTTAACTAACAACCATACAAAAATGAGACTGTTAGATATTGAACTGTTGATATCTTTATCACCTTCGTATTTTTTGTTTCATTTTTTAAATTTTTTGGGTTGCTAGATGTTGTGCGAACAGTGAGGTCGAGGTATGCGTTCTTCAAAGTTCTTATTTTCAAAGTCATACAAAATCTGTGTGTATTTATATGCATGTGAGTGCGAACACACAGGCGTATGCATATACGTTACATACACGCATGAGATCTTACAAAGTGTTAGCTCTTTTAAAATATCGACGAGGCTCAGCTTTCATAGGCTTTCATTGGGTCTTTTTTTTTAATTCACTACTGATTACGCAGGAGCTCCTTAAGCTGAATATACACTTTCAAATCAAGTATCTCAGAAGCAAGAGTTCGTGCAGTAATATCACAAAAAAATTATTCTGAATACTAATGCCGAAATGCAAGTGATTCTGGGATTAAATTACTTATTTAACATATGTTACGCACACGAGCAGTTGATTTCATCCTACGCAAAATTCAATGTGTATTTCTAACTAATAATGATTTTTACCTTATAACACCGAATTCCCTGTTTATTCCAAACATATTCTAAAGAAGTCTGATTTTAAAGTTTCATATAACATTACGATTTTTATTCCTTTAACTAAGGTCGGTAAATAGATTCGAATTTCTAGCGTATATTTTCACCCTGAAAACACGCTAATAGCTTAGTAGTGAAATTTAGGATTTGTCGGTTTTCTGTGAATTGATTTTGATAAATCATTTCCCTGCTGGTTTGCACAATATGGCAACACTATTATTATTCTGCGTAGCGTCCGTGAATCACGCTAATAGCTTTTGAATGAAAATAGGCCATCTATACAATCTGGCGAAAAAAATGAAGGGTAATGGTGCATATTAAACATAACTAGAATATATATTTAACAGAAAACTATAAACATATTGTTAGATGCATGTACATAATAAATTATTTAGCCACATTAGCGCCATTTCAACGGATAACTTAAAAAAAAAAACGCTGGTGCCAATCTTTTATCCTAGCAGGTTGGACAAGCGTCTGCTGCAGTTTTTATGGTCTTTCGAAGTAAATTGGCGTCTATCGGCAAAAACATCATGTTCAATAATGCACCAAAAATTTTCGATAGGGTTAAGATCCGAGGAGACAGACGGTCACACCGTCAACCTTTCATCTTGTAAGCCGTTAGAGCCTAGGAATGCTTAGCTGACATTGACAAAGTAGGAGAGAGTGTTGTCATGCATGAATAACTAGAGTCCTTAGAAGTGACAGCGGTATGTCATCTAGTCATGGATCCAAAACCTCTTTTAGGAAATTGCCGTAGGTTACTGCGATCACTTTAAACACTTAAGGCACCATGACTAGGCCAATACATCTGTCTCTAATTGTACTATCCCGTTACATGACACTTACACTTTGGCGTTGACGTCGTGTGACGCTCATCTCCGAAACAGAGCCAACCATTTGCCCAACCGTCATGTCGGTCAAGAGTCTCCCTGGTCTAGTCAGTGAACAAAACATAACTCACATCTAAAATAATTTACTTCCGAGTCCATTGAAATCTTAAATTCCTTCGACGGGGCACTAAAGAATGCAGTCTAGTGGGAGCTCGCACGGAAGCTATTGTCGCGAGGACTCGAATTCTGGTGGTTTTCGGTATATGACGAAGTACAACAGCTGCGGAAATGACTTTTATTGTTTTCTTCGGGTTTCTCGTAAGACTTTCGCATAAAATTCCTAAAACCCATAGCTGCCGCAGTCTTAGAAGTCCCACAATCGGATTTTTCTTCATTGGCGAAGAATGTCTGAGGAATCGTCTAACCGTGTCCATATGTCGAGCTAGCTTCTCCGCAATGACATGAAGAGACGTGCCTTTAACATTTTCCTTGATGATGATTGTCTTTTCTTCATCATTGAGGCCTTTTAGAGAGGAGAGACGCTAGTAGTGTTTTTACACTAAAAGTGTCGAATCTGAAATAAAAAAAACAAAGCACGTTACACAGAATGATTAAAAGGTAACAATGGGGTTGCCATATTGTGCAAACCAGCTGGGGAAATATTCATCAAAATCAATTCAAAGAAAACCAAGAAATCGTAAATTTCACTACGAAGATTTTAGCGTAGTTCAGAGTGCATTAAGATGACTTCATAGGAATCTAAGGTGTTACTCTGAAGAAATTCTGACATTTTGATTTGGGATAACATTTCAAATTCACCTATAGGAGTTTTCCGAAATATTTAGTAAATCTTGTCATCGTTATTTTGAAAAAAGCAACAAATATATATGACCTTCATAAATATTCTGCCATTTTAATAATTGAAGCTTTTATTTAAGTATTGAAAGGAGTATATATTTCAATGAGTTGTTTAATGTTTTAGTGCAAAATATATTGCTATATGTATGTATGATTGTATAGGCGGTTGGTCGAAATATATATGCATTTAGAAGGACATGTGGCTAGAGCATTCAATCTGAGACCACGAGATCATGAAGCCACGGTTCGAAACTCACCAATGTCGATTGGTTAGGACGGTGAATTCTTGATGCGATCGATCTGGGGAGGTAATGGCAGTGTGCATTTAGAAATTTCCTGAGAAATAGCACGGTTTGGCACAAACGTTGTGCTGGAAACTGGAAAAGAGAAAATTTTGGGAATCTGAGAATAATTGTGATAGCACGAATTCGCAAGCCATCGTGACCGAAAGTTAGATCAGGTAATTCCGATGATTATAATAAATTTAATAGTCACTATGAATTTCAACCTATGACTAACTGAACAGCGCTTCTTTTTATATGTTGTTCTGTGTGATAAACAAAAAAACTTGACCCAACTAGAACTCACTTATAAAACTATTAACATCGGTATAGAAATATATCTTGTATTAGTTATTTTTTGATAAATATTGTTTAGCATCATGAATAAAAAAATCTACATTCGATTATAACAGACGACTGATTATTCAAGTTTTCTACTATAGAAACAAGAGGAAATGAGGGAAAATTATAATGAATAGTCGACGAAATCATCAAACATAATATATATATATATATTTGTATTTTGAATGTAACTATAACAACAGAGATATTTCGAATTCATTTTTGTCTTGAAAAAGTCGGAAGACATAACGCGTCGGCAAAATCTAAGATTTTTCCAATTGTCATTTTATACCAATCTGTCTTGTCCACAGAATTGATCTGGAAATTTAACTATATATATATATATATATATATATATATATATATATATATATATATATATATATATATATATATACACACACATATATATATATATATATATATACATATATATACACATATGTATATATATATATATATATATATATATATATATATATATATATATATATAATGTCCTAATTAAGCAAAAAATAATATACTGGAAGAGAAACTTTACATGCTTTGAAACGAGAAGATTTCGATGTTAATACCAACCTCTTTCACCAACAGGTGCCGTGATCAGAGTTAGAATCAGAAAATAAAGAATTCTTTCTAACCATTTCAAATTAAAACTGATAGACAATATTCTACCAGCTACATTTTATAAGGGTTGGTTCAAAAAATATATATTGCTTTTACTACTGAAGTAGAAGTAACAGTTGAGAAATCTAATATCATGGAAAATGCTCTAATATATTGAGACTTTAAATATAGATGTATGAGATAGGGCATATCTGCATGGTAAGATATGTCAATATTATTAATCTTCCCCCGTCGAAAAATATTATGAACACAAAAAAACGACCACTAGAAAGTTAGAAAGTGAATACTTAATAGTACTATGGGATTTTATAATACATATCGTTTGAAATATAGAAGCTATTAGATCTTATCCAATTTTAAAATAATAGAAAAATGTTAAATGATATTACAAGTAGATGTCCGTCTCAGACACAAAAGACTACGCATGAATCATTGTCCCATACTATGAAAAATATTGTCAATGCAATATAATCAGTAACTTTCTAAAATTTCTAACTCATGTCTCTAGTAAAACATTTCTTAAATGAGTTTATCAACCAGCGAGTAAATTAAGAAAACTGGAAATTTTATTCATCTACAATAAAAGATGGATTTTCCTCTAAGAAATAATAAGGATAGAGAGTGAAAAACTTAGAAAATATCAGAATAAAAGAAATGTAAAATATGTGTAATAAAAAAGGCATCAGTTATTATTGATTTCCTGAAGTATTCTGGAAGATTTTTGCTAAACGATTAGAAAAATTAAAATGTAAATTTCAGTTAATAGCCAACATCATTAGTGAATTGATTACAAATCCATCAAGTGTTCTGGGGCTTCTCATGACATCTTCTCAAACGGAAAAACTTAACACGGCCGCTATCATCATCATCATCATCATCATCATCATCATCATCATCATCATCATCATTATCATCAACAACAACAACAAAAGTATTATTATTATTATTATTATTATTAATAATAATAATAATAATAATAATAATAATAATAATAATAATAATAATAATAATAATAATAATAATAATGTGTAATATCAGTGTGCAAATTGACTGGAAATACCCGAGATACAAATTTTTATTTTTACCGATAATGAATGTTTTATAACATTGTAATATTAGGATTGGGCAGTGAGTGAATTCCGATTCGTATGTTGCATTAACGTTTACATTCAGGTTCAAATTTCTTGGAAATGTAAACTAGAGAATTTTGCCAAGGAGACGAGTAGATTTTTTAAAGTTCTGTACAAATTTCAAATATTTTTTTAGAACCGGCATCGTACATGACAAGTGACATTTCTGTAACTATAGTGCATATTCATACTATATATTCACACCTTTGTTTAAAAATTGGGAGCAGCTCGTGTGTATATATATATATATATATATATATATATATATATATATATATATATATATATATATATATATATATATACGTCTAGTCACACTGATGAGCTGTGAAACCGCGAAACAGTCTGTCTGTGGATGACAAAAATATTGGCTCCTGAAAAATTAATTTCGGTTGAGCTCGGTGGGTGTAAAGTGTGCGTTTATAAACAGTGACTATTAAAGCTAATATAGCATGACTCTTCGGCAGAATTGAGTCACTGTCAGTCACTGTGTGTTTATCTAAATCTAAAAATAAACAAACTAAAATTCACCTACATCCCTGCCATGCACCGACGGCTTAGTGGTAGAAGTTCCGACTGACGCCAATTCAGTCGGGTTTCGATCCTAGTTTGAGGCAACCGGACGTCTAGCCACACTGATGAGCTGCGAAACAGTCTGTCTGTGGATGACAAAAATATATATTGTAATTATTTACTAAAAAATATGATTAATTCGCTACATAAGAGTTCTCATGTTTCAAATACATACATACATACATATATATATATATATATATATATATATATATATATATATATATATATATATATATATATATATATATATATATATATATATATATATATATATATATATAAACAAAGCAAAGGGAAATATAGATAATATAGCAACAGTCTGCGAAGTCGGCTGCAGAAAATGCAAGATTGAAGGAATCACGATGGTATTAATAATAACCGGCAGAATACTGAAAATATTTTTTACAGATTGAGACGATGAAGAATCACCTTACAACATGTGGAAGCCATCTGTTTCTAGTAGTTGAAAAGCTGAAAGGTTATTTCCTAATCGCAGCTTAGGTGTTGCATAAGGCTGAAACTATGGGAGATCCAACGAGGATCGAACTCAATATTCCAGCTGAATGGGCTTGCTAAAAGTTACATAACATCGAATTGGCGACAAAATTGTCCCCAAATGCCGCATGTTATTATATTATTCCTTACGAATCCATTCAGAATAAAATGCTTTGATGCTATAGTTCACTTTCCGACCCTGAGACTCTAATTAGAATCACACCATGGTCGACATGACCGAAATGGTTATACTTTATATTATAGGAATGGGCAGCTGATTTCAGAGAGAGTAGTTAGTGCCTGAAAATTATGTTACGGTTTGAGACTAACTTTGCGAGTAAAATTTGATAGACTGAACTGACATGGAAGCTTACGATCCTTTTACGAGCACGTAGTCAGAAATTCTTATCAAGGTATTGACCGTTCCTGCCTATTTCAAACTGCTCATCGTGTCGTATTTTTCGCACTCTCTCAGAAATTGTATCTAATGTCTGAGAAGCTAAATTATAGTATATAACACACACTTCCTTTATGTGATATTCGAATAACGACAGATTCCCCTTTTCTTGAATGTTACTTTTGAACATTTTTCTAATCGAAAATCCATACGGATATCATCACTGATACATTTTACAGTATTGAGGATAGCATTTAACTCACTGCCGTCTTTGGTAAAGAGTTTGATATCGTCCACGGAGAATAGGTGTTTAAACATGTTCTTTTTTAATTTGTAGCCAGATTTATTAGTTTACTTA
The DNA here is from genome assembly GCA_964036315.1 of Acanthosepion esculentum. Lineage (NCBI taxonomy): Eukaryota > Metazoa > Mollusca > Cephalopoda > Sepiida > Sepiidae > Acanthosepion > Acanthosepion esculentum. Next base: position 138,682,643 of record OZ038475.1, on the reverse strand, counting down.
ATGCAAAAGGAGAATTAAGGACAGACAGAAAAGAAGAGACGACAAGGAGTTTCCTGGAATGGTTCTCTGGTGGATATTTAAACAACTGGAAGTGGCAGTATCTTGGGTGTAACTTACGGATAATGATTTTTTTCCAATGTCCCATGCTGTATTTAAGGAAATATAATTTCCAAAGCCTTAAGGATCCAACATTGTGGCACACTATGAAAGGCATTACCGTAAGGCATTACAGTAAGGCATTACCGTAAGGCATTACAGTAAGGCATTACAATAAGGCATTGCCGTAAGGCATTACCGTAAGGCATTACAGTAAGGCATTCCAGTAAGGCATTACCGTAAGGCATTACAGTAAGGCATTACTGTAATATATCCAAGCTGTGCTGAGATTCATAAATTTTTCTAGCAATCTTCTAGGATCATTTTACTTATTAATATTACTTATTTGAAACCATAAGATTCTCTTCGTCATCCCTTCGTTTCCAAGTGTAGAATATTGTTTTTATCGAGAAAAGAGTAAGTACGTTTCATCAGGACAAATTATATGTGGTGGTCACATTTTTGTATCATCTGTTTCATCCATTTTTGTTAGGTGATATGTAATGCCTTCAATGATTCATTCTTCAATTTTATTGCGATTATTAATTAGTATTAATAAAATTTGCACAAGAGATTTATGAATTGATGGCAGATGGCAGAGTTAAAGTTTCGATACATTTTCATTTACTGGGGCTTTCCGTTTTGCTTAAAAGTATTATTGGTTATATTTTTCACTAAAATTATTATTATTACTATTATTATATGCTGGGAAGTCGATTTGATGATTCTTAGGTACCTCGACGTAGTGTAAGGTTGATCAATCTTGTCTCGTTAGAAGAATTACGATTGAATAATGACTTCGATTTTCAGTAGGTGACCCATACTTTCGGCCTTGTGCGCTATCTAAAATAGGATCTCAATACCATTGGTGAGACTTAGGGGTTTTGGAAAGATTATGATAAGCCTTATATTATTCCTTATTTATTACAATCGGCAGCGACAGGCTATAGACTCATGTGGACAAAAAATGTAAACACTGATTTTCAATCTCATTTTGCTTCGAAGCCAGTGCCATATAACGTCTACCTATTTCATCCAGCCTGTGACATAACATAAATTATCTTTGACATGTTATCCTATTATAATATTATTACTGTCGTTTTTTACAATCAACTACACGAATAACAAAACACATCAACATATTGCAATTTTCGTGTTTACACCTGTTCCTTTGATACCATCAACGAAAAACTTGATATATCACAGATAACATTCGTGATTAGGTTCGTCGATGCTTTTTGATATATTTTTTTTAGAAATGGATGATTCTTTCACACGATCGTGTTCCTCTTTTAGTTAATTATTTAGCACGCCATATAGGCTCGTGGAGTGCAGTTCAACGTGGTGCAATGGTTAGCATGTTTTTCGCGTTAGATCAGTTATGACCGATTTGAGATTTCGTTCCGCACTGGTTGCTCCAAACTTACAACCTTGGACCACATCTGATCTACGCTTAGTTATTATGCACATCGACGTAGTGAAATTGTTAGGAAGCATGTTTCGCTGGATCAGTTACAATTGAATACTGAGGTCTGTCCTCAATGGTTGCTCCGTATTTTC
>OZ038475.1:138665987-138675987 GCA_964036315.1 Acanthosepion esculentum | reverse complement strand
TAGTGTAAGAGTAAGCAGAACTTACTATCCAGTGGTGTCCGATATTGGCATCGTTCGCGGCTGCGCATTACTGGTGCTACTCCCATGATACTACCATTCACATAATAATATAGTACTGGGAGGGTCCATGATGTAGGAAAGTATCGGTCTCACAACAGTGTATTAAGAAACATGTTTCATAAGTTTTTAATACGATTTTTACTTATATTCTCAAGTTTGCTAACTGAAAATTAAAATAATTAAACTTGTGGCAATCATTTATTCTTATTAACCACAAAAGTCACCTTACTATTCTTATTTGTAAATCTTTCTTCCTCTGTGTTCTGTGTCTCTTCGGTATGTTTGTAATAATGGCTCTCTACAATTTTCTAAACTTTGTAGCTCTTAATAAATGTTGTCTTTCTTTTGTCTCTACTAAACCCTGTTCTGCCATCTATTTAATAAAGCTCGCTAGTTATGCGTTGTTTTCTGCTGTTTTTCTTGCTTTTAATTTATCATGTGAATATCAAATCTTTCAATCCGTCTTTCCTCATGAACTCTTTCTTACTGATGTTACCTATAAATGTCTTTATGATTCTATTTTCACTAAAACTCCGTCATTATTCATAGTATCTTCAGTATCATATTATAGAACCATATTCATGTGGCTTCTAGTTTCTTCTTTATCTGTGACGAGATTGTCCAACATTCACTGACATATAGGAGGCCTGATATTACGTAACAATTCAATATGATATTCTGTGTTTCTAACTAAATCAAGCAAAATGATTTCAATGATATTTCAACATATTTTTTAATTTGTTCTATTTTCTTCTTTAACAACAATTTCAGCACACGTTTATATGCATTTTTAAGACATCTTAGCGATCAGAACTATAGAGATATCTATATAGAAAAATCAATTCTATTTTTTCTACTAAGTGTCCAGAGTATTTCCTAACCTTTAGTCGAACAAATCTAAAGCCGCTGATAAAATAAATACTACTCTCTTGAAATGTTCCCATAGTGTAAATATATTCCCTCTAACCGAACAGTTCCATACATATGATCAGTGAACTTTCCATTGTGAAAACGCACCAGCTGCTCTCGGTGAAAGAGAAATTTCTTACATGTTCATGACTTACTCTTGAATATGCAAAAGAGAAAGCATACCATATTCAGATTGATTTTCTTTTTAAGTTATTTTTATAATATGCAACATTGTTATTCTATACAATCGAAAAATAAATAAATAAAAGAAAAAACGTGTCAGTCATTATTAAAATGTGAATGGAGACTTGGAAAAATCTGAGATAAAAGAACAATACTTTTTCTTTAATTCTGTTATTTTCAGTATCAGACGCAGGAAATTTTATCAAGAAACAAAGAACTAGATGTATGTAAGATATAAAGCATTTTACGTATATACTGAATTTATTTTCGTTCCTTGATTTGTAATCCGACCCTAAAAGCAAGCGCTTTCTATGAATATAAATGCTTCTCTAAAGATGACACGGAATGGAAGATATATTCTCATCATTCTATTGACGTACAAAAAGTAAAACACTCACAGATATATATACATATATGTATCTGTGTGTATGTTTACGTAGCAGTCCTTCTCTATTAAATGTTTCATAAAATCAAATAAAAATTACTTTTGCTAATGTTTTTCTTTTCTTTTTTCTTGCTGGTGAAAAAGAATTTTTTTTTAACTTAGTGTTTGCAGAAAATTTCCAGACGATAATTCTTTCAGAGATTTACGACTAATAAATTGAACATTGTCAATTATTTGTGGTTGTGTTATTACATGTAATGAATAATTTGAAAAAGGCGCATATATTCCTAATTCCTGAGCAGGGACAGTATATAATGGCAGTGTTCATTTTTTTAAATTGTGAAAATTATGGAAATTTAACGATATCAGTTAGACAGATTTATAATGTGGATACATAAAAAACAATGCTTAGCAATTGAAAGTTTCATGCTTCAAGCGAACATACATATATATATATATATATATATATATATATATATATATATATATATATATATATATATATATATATATATATATATGTGTGTGTGTGTGTGTGTGTGTGCGCGCACGCGCGCGTGTTTGCGTGCGCGTGTGTGTGCGTGTGTGTGTGTGTGTGTGCGCACGCGCGTGTGTGTGTGCGTGTGTGTGTGTGTGCGCACGCGCGCGTGTTTGCGTGCGCGTGTGTGTGCGTGTGTGTGTGTGTGTGTGCGCACGCGCGTGTGTGTGTGCGTGTGTGTGTGTGTGTGTGTGTGTGTGTGTGTGTTTTAAATCCAACCCCGAGTCTTGTCCTGCCACGCAGCTCTGCCCTCTTGGCAACTCTGATTATGCCATCGTGTCTGTTTTCATCTCCGTCTACTCCTCCCCCAGTAAAGAATCTCCTATTAAAAGAACATCTTTCTATGATCAACGAGCAGATTGGGACTTGTTCTGAGATTTCCTTTGTGATTTTCCCTGGAATACTGTCTTTAACCTTCCCATCCATAAATGTGTGACCGAGGTCTCATGCTGGGTAAAAGCTGGAATCGTGGCTTCCATCCCTACAAGAAAATATTAATGAAATCACATGAATCCACTTGGTTCTCAGCTGCTTGTGCAGCAACTATTGCCCACAGGTATCACTACTTCCGATTATACCGTAGGGACATGCCTGATTACTACAGACGTCTCTTTGTCACTGCTTGTAACGAGTGCAAGCATGTCATCAAGGAAGCAAAGTTACTCTTTGCCGAAAGAATGAATCAACATATTGCGTCTCGGAAGTTTGGTTCAGGAAATTGACCTCCTCAGCTGATAAGGCTGAATGCTTTGCTCGTAGGTACTCATCCAATTCAACGCTAGACTCATCGGGTGTATCCACACCGGAATTTCCCCATAGATCTGAGGCTCTACTGAATGAGATGCACATAACCTCAACGATGTTATTGGACATCATCTCTAAATTAGGCCCCCATAAGGCTAGTAGTGGGGGACAGGATAACGGCCATTGTCCTGAAGAAATGTGATCCTGAACTGGCTCCTATCCTGTCTAAACTTTACAACTACTGCCTCACCAACTCTTGCTTTCCAGTCAGTTTGATGTCCTCATCAGTTGTGCATGTCTTTGAAACATCTGGCGATACTTCTGACATGTTAAACTAACATCCTATCAGACTCCTACCACTCTTCAGTAAAGTATTCGGGGCTTTAATCAACGCCGAATTGTTTAAGAACATTACTTCCCATATCCTTCTCTCCGACTAGCAATATGGTTTCAGCTTTGCCCGAACTACCGCTGACGTGCTAACGCCCATTAATGAATTTGTATACCAAGCACTCAACAATAATGGTGAAACTCGAGCCGTGGCTCTAGATATTTCTAAAACGTTTGACATGCTTGCCTTCTTCGTAAGCTTCAGGGATACGATATTACAGGACGATTATTTGACAATACAATAATTCCCGTCTAAACGTGATTTGAAGATCGTCCTAAAGGAGTTCAACTCCGGCTCCTTTATCACAAATTCTGGTATCTCCCAAGGCTATATCTTGAGCCCTACACTGTTTCTGATCTTCATCAATGACCTTCCTGAAATCATCAGTTCCCAAGTTGGCATATACGCAGACGAGACCAGTATTTACTCCTACCTCAATAGAAAATCTAGTATCGTTAACAAAACTAACCTGGCTGATGACCTCGGAAATGACCCACTATCCGTGGTTGACTGGGGCAGGAAATGGCTTATAAACTTTAATTCTTCCAAAACAAAACTGCTCTCCTTTACGTAGATCTCTTCCTGCCTCTAATCCGAATAATTGATTCACAACTCATTGAGAGCGCCTCGATAAGACTGCTTGGTTTCACACTGTCCACTAACATGAGGTGGAATAAATACATTGAATCAATAGCATCATCTACCAGAAAGAAGGTTGGTTCTCTTTGTCGTACCAGCAAGTTTTGCTAATCTGAGTCTATCCTTCAAATCTATAAATCAACCATCCGTACTTGCATAGAATATTGCTGTCATATATGATCTGGCGGTCCCGCTGTACACCTCGAGGGCCTTGATAAAATCCAGAGAGGAATATGCAAGATGATAGGTCCTATTCTGGCACCTAGTCTACAATCGCGATCCCACAGACGCGCTGTGGCCTCCTTCTGTCTCTTCTACATATATTTTTAAGGCAACTGTTCCAAAGAGATTCTTTCTTTGGATCCCGAACTATAGGATTTTAAACGCTCTACCAGGCTGGCAACTCGGTCTCACCCTTTCCCTGTGAAAACGGTTAAATGTAAACAAATCTGATTGATAAACAGCTTCCTCGCCTGCATTTACCGGCTATGGAACACCTTTCCCCGATAACTATAATCTTCAAATATTCAAGTGTAATGTCAGTCGACATATGACTGCCTGAAATTCTTCCCCGTCCTTCTCTGTAACCTTTCCTCAAATACGCCTCTTCACTAAAAGATATGATTAAAGTCATATATATATATATATATATATATATATATATATATATATATATATATATATATATATATGTATATATATATATATATATATATATATATACATATATATGTATATATATATACATATATGTATATATATATATATATGTATATATATATATATAATTCTTCTCGAATATTGATATTCACTGAAATTAATGATTTAAGTAATATATATATATATATATATATATATATATATATATATAAAGAAGGATACATATATGTGTGTGTATGTATGTGTGTGCTGTCTCTCTCTGTGTGTATGTGTGTGATTATAGCTTTTTATGCTATATTTATAGGAGTGCTCAGTACCTGGATTAAACGATATTTAAATATAATACATGTGCGAGCGATTTAATATATATATATATATATATATATATATATATATATATATATATATATATATATATATATATATATATATATGTGTGTGTGTGTGTGTGTGTGTGTGTGTGTGTGTGTGTGTGTGTGTGTGTGTGTGTAATTAATATATATATATATATATTTATATATTATTTCAGAACAAGCAATGCGCATGGGTTTACATTGAGTGTAAGTGAGAGAAAAGACTGGGTTTATAAGGATAGCGGAAAGGAGGATGGTTGAACGTGATTCAAGAATATTGTAGTTGGCCATTTAGATTGCATTTAGATTTTTGATGATTGTAGTTATCTGATAAGGAAGCAAACAGAAGTAGAATGTGCATGATATGAAACTTTTTGACTAGAAGTGGCAGTTGCATTTAGATATTTCATCAGAAAAACGGCTGGGAGCAACATACCAAGCTAGTACCACATTAAATGTATGTAGACGTGCCACCAGGGGAAAGCGTTTGTCATAGCAGTTGCCACGAAACCCTGAAAATAAATACACACACACACACACACACACACACACACACACATATATATATATATATATATATATATATATATATATATATATATATATATGAAGAAATATAGTCTTAAAGTGTGCTATATTTATGGGATAAAGTGCTCAATATCAGAAATAGAGCGTGTGTAAATATAAAAGTGAACATAGAAGTCAACATTTAGAGGCGACAGTCTGTTTCATGCTAGATACAATCGTCAGGCAACTAGTGCTGTTATTTTTCTCGGCTATTCATATATAAGGGTCAGTGGTGCATTGTGGGTAAACTAATTTGGCGGTTACTTTTACCGGAAGTCGTTTATTTGTTTATTTATTTATTTATTTGTGTCAAATTATTTTGCTTGTTTTTATTTTATTTTATTTTTATTTTATTTATTTTTTTATTTTTTTTATTTTGATCGGTGTTTTTATTAACGTAGTAATATATATATATATATATATATATATATATATATATATATGTGTGTGTGTGTGTGTGTGTGTGTGTATATGTGTGTGTGTGTGTGTGTGTATAGAGAAAACGCCATTTTCTTCTACTTTTAGGATCCTTTCAACCACCGCTTTTTCAAAAGTTATTCGTTGGCAATATACAAATATAATCAAGGCACATTAATATTCTCCAAGAAATCACCAGGTGGTTTTCAATTGTAAAGTATTCTTAAAAGCCTTGTTTTATTGTCCAATACTGTATTGACGCAGTTTGTTTCGACTTTCAGTGTGTAGCAGTCACTTCTAAATTTGCATGATGGCCACTCGCTTGGTATCCTTGCTGGGAGACAGGCAAATTCGGACATTCACTTAACCGTAATGAACATATAAAATACTCCTTTTATTTGCTTAGGACCGGCCGGTAGAATTTGATATATAATAGCCTCGGGGAGTCTAAGATGGTATACCTAGCGAACACTAGGTAGAATGGATAAGAATGTGTTCTCATACACGGCGGCACAATCAGGATTATCTAACAATTGCTGCCCAATCGACGTGTCGTGAACAACTGCTAGTATAGATTTTTTTATTGTGAACTACGGCTATGACTCGAACGCTAATACGCAGGAACATGTTGCGTAATCCGCGTTTCTAATCTCTGATTGGTTCATCCTAAATAAACCGCTCCACATCGGCATTTGAGTTTGTATCCTACTAAACTTATTTAAACATATGACAAATGATCCCTAGTAAATGAGAGGAATATAGATTTTGTTTGAAAAACAAAGCACAACGTAACAGCATTGTAGCATGACACAATACAAGCTGAAATTCTTTCAGGCAACAGCTGACACTTCCTTCCTAGCAAAGGCGACTTTAAATAAAGAGTACACCGACTAGATCCTAAAACTTCTTGGTTCTATAAAGCGTCTGATTTTACCATGTGTGACACGTTTGATGCTATTGGAGGGATATCCATTATTTTTTGAAAAAATGTGGACACTAGCAAGTTCACTCTATAATAAACAATGGGAACAGGTCATCACGCGCGATAAACTGACATGGAAATTAGACCAATTTTGTGGAGATTAGGAACAAAAAGTTCTAAATTGTGTATAAGCCTGTGAATGTGGTTTTACGATAAATGCAGATATAAAACAAAATCCATCTCCGTATTCAATGGGAACATCAAGAAAGGGGTATTTTCCATCGCTCTCAACCACCATAGCAAACAGAAGGGATGGATTGACAGAATTAAGTTCTGCAAAAAAATATCATTGGCGGAATCAAAAATTGAAATAGTATAATTGACGTACCTCATGTAGATGTGGGTTTTATGGACCTTGTCGAACAAAGGTTGCTGGTGATAACCCACGAAAATATTGGCCAATATAGGACCCAAATGTCTACCCATAGCAACACCGTCCGTCTGGGAATACACAACATCATTGGAACCAAATTCAACATCTTCCGTCGCCAGACGCATGCATTCTCAAAACTGATATTAAGGGACACTTGCTGCACACAAATTGCCTCTATAAAGAACATCTGCGCATATATTAATGAAGAGGCACAATAGTATATAAACTGACGATATCAAACAACACTATTCGTTTTGTTCCATATTTGATACCCAAATTTATACCCCCTGTGTACCGAAATAGTTGTTCCATAGCCGGAAATCTCATGTGGAATATACTAATTCTTAGTCGAATTGTTTGCCGTTTACATTAACGGGTTAGCATTGATGTTTCTCAAGTATTTATATTGGCTTATTCAGGTAGATTAATTTGAAGCGCAAATTATAGCACTTTTTCACCACATTAAAATTATCTTTTTTTCTCAGACCGCCCGCTGGCAAGAGATTATGAGGGGAGAAGAGAAGCCAATTGTCAGAAATGCTAAAGGAAATTGCAAGAAGCACGAATTGACAAATAATGAACGTAGTGCTTTGTTGCAAGCACTGCTGGAAAGATCCACAGATCGTGTCCTGAAGTGTGGTGCAATAAAACAGGTTGCAGATTAATTAAACGTAGCTGCAGAACGTCTGGGTTTGCAAAATGAATTAGTTTGCTAGCCTCCAAATAGTCCTGATCTCAATGTCCTTGATCTGGGTTATTTTAATGCAATTCAATCAATTCAGCACCAGCAAGCTCCAAATAATGTTGACCAGCTCATTGAAGCAGTGGAAGAAAGCTTCAATAAACTTGAGAAGACGAAGCTTAACAATACTTTTCTAAGTTTGCAGTTAGCAATGGAACAAGTTATTTTACTTGACTGCGATAACAACTATAAACTCCGTCACATGTCTAAAGAGATGCTTGAAAGAGAAGGAAAACTTGAATATCCATTTCTATTTCTGACGAGTTGCAACAAAAACTGCTTTTCTTAAAGTAAACATTCCCCAGTTATTTTTGTTATTAATTTAACTGTTTATGTATATCGGTTTCGATATATTTCACACTTATTTATGACAATTCACTAATATTACTCATTTACTGTTGAGTATGGGAATAAAATATATTTTTTGTTCTTTTTGGTGTTTTTTATCTACTGGAACAATTATTTTGGAACAACATGAAACTTTTTTTGTACAACTATTTCGGAACGGGGGGCGTAATTTAATTTGAAAAGCAAAAAGAGTTATCATATTATGTATAAGTTTACCCCCAAATCAACCTTTAGAGAAGCCTGTATTTAGATATTTAAATGTTGTTTGATATTGTTTAAAAATTAAGTATGAATCTATTTTCTTATATAAATCGTTGTACAATATAAGTTGTAAGCATGTGTTGAGAAAACAATTGCGCTGAAATGCTAGGTAGAGCAAATCTTGAGAGTTATCACGGAGAAAGAAGACTGTATGTAGGGCGTTCATAAAAGTTTTTTTTTTTTTACATGGAAACAACCGACACAAGATCTGGTGGCGAATTGCAAACCTTCTGCTAATATGTATTTCATCAACCGAACGTCGTAATTTATTTCATCAAATAACTTTGTTAAATTGGCTGGAAAACAGGAATTCGCTGTGTGCATCGAGTTACACGATTCGGAAATTGAACTTCTCTATTTAGTAAGCGTAGATGTGATGCAGTTTATTCAACCTCGAGTAGTAACGATTTTCACAGATTTCTTTATACGTTTTATATCTGCTTTCTTTTTCACAGTTGTCCATACAACTCTTCTTATCTGCAAGACACATTCAGAGCACGTTTAAAAGCGTAACTGATTTATACGTCGCTTTGTTTATTGGCCGATAAGATTTGGAGGATATATTAATTTATTTTGTTTGCATTGATTTTGATCTGTTCAAATCCGTTAAAACTTGTTTGTATAGACTTTATTTTTCTTTAACAGTATTACTTCCTATTCTAGTCATTTATCTTTCCTGCGATTTTTTAACAACATTCAATGCCTATTATTTTTTCTAAGTGTGGGATATAAAGAATTACCCTTCAGTCCAAATTTATAAGTCAACACAAACGCCAGTACATAGAACCTTCGGAATATAATAATTATTACAAATTCTAAAAGGTGGTAATGTTCTAGGAACAGGACATATTAACTTTCTGAATGAGCATTCGAATTTGAAAACAACATTAATATCTGAAAAGTAAAGCAACAAAGAGATATATAGTTCAATCGGGAGTATCAGAGATGTTGGAACATGTTATTATAGAAGTAGCCTTTTATCATATGATCAAGAAATTATGCTTCAATATACATATGGACAAGAGATACAGAAGCAATTAAATTTGAAACTCGATTTATTTTATCCATTATGAGAATATTCATTTAAATTAATATATATATATATATATATATATATATATATATATATATATATATATATATATATATATATATATATATATATAGTCAGCAACATAAAAGACTGTTTCGCTGTATAACAGCTCATCAGTGTGACTAGCTATCCGATTGCTTGAATCCGGGATCGAATCTCGAACGATTCTACATTAGTCAGTGAATCTGCCCCTAAGCTATCGGCGCACGGCAGAGAAAGGGAATCTTTTTTTAACTTCTTATATACTTGATGTATACAAACGCAAAATCAGTAGAAAAACGTGCCTAATTCATAACTGAAGTGATGCGAGGGAAAGCACTGCTGAAAATTTCCTTTCTCTATAGTGCTCAATCGG
>OZ038475.1:138658499-138665787 GCA_964036315.1 Acanthosepion esculentum | reverse complement strand
ACATACCCAAGCATAACTCCATTAGAACCCATTTAAACAAACTAAAAACCTCCCAGACTCCATTCGAAACATACCAGAAGAAAATGCCATACCTTATCTAAATGTAAAAATGATTAAAAATAATGGAAGCCCTAATAATAAAAAGGAAAAGCCAACACTTAATCTCATTAAATATGAACACAGTCACGATGTGCTGACTGTGTTTAGAAAATAAAACATCCCCATAAAACTAGATGCATATATAACATAACCCATAGAGTCATATTTTCATTTAAAAGTAAAAGATAAATTCATCCTTTGTAATGGCTAAAAGTATAGCCGAAAGCGCTCGGATATGCAGATCTTTTGGACAGCTTTTACACATTTCGTGTCCAGAAAGGAATACACTGATATAACACGAGAAAAACTTAGATAAGCAGCTTCATCAAAATGGTTTGTCAGTCGCCTTTAACTAAACCTACACTCAGACACACACACACACACACATATATATATATATATACGTATATATACATGAGTGTGTGTGTGTGTTCACAAAAATTATGGTAGAGCAAGTGTAATTAATATAACATTTTGTTCTTAATTATTCTGAACAAATATTTGATTCGAGTTCTAAATGATACGCTTATTCGTTTGCTTAATGTCGTTATACGTGGAAACTCACAACAAAAACAGATTCCCTTGTTGTAGGGGTAGTTTCTGCAGACATCACGAGAATGTACGAGAACGAGAAGCAACAAAAGAGAATGCATATAATTCACGTTTTGAGGTAGTTCAAACGATACTGGAGAAAATAATTCATTAACAAAATGGGTTTTCAAGAGAAACATTCATTGTAAATATAAAAGAAATCTAAACGAATTTCAATTTATTCCCGTGCGTTGAAATGAATATCAATTAAATGTTATATTCCTTAAAATGGAGACATAGAACATTTTGCTCTGGTTATGTGGCCTCTTCTATCATAAGAAACATTCAGCGATATTATGTTCGATAGTATTTCATATATCAGTATTTTCACAACAAAATCAGTATTAATCAGTCAATGCGCGTAATATCTGCAGTATATAATTACGTATATAAATTGAAAATCGCAGATTTAGATTCGTTTTAGTCGCAAAGAAAAAAATCTTGCATTACATAAATAGGTAATTCGAAACGTGTTCTAGCAACGCAATATATGTAACTGTAATGGTAAAGCAGGGACCGACTAATATACGGTTTCTCTGCAAGAAGTGGGGATACAGATTCGATTTCGATTCATTCTTTCTGTCAGTAGCACATCATTAAAGATAATATGTTGTGTGTGGGGTGTTAGTTTACTACTTTACGTTCAAACACACACACACACACACACACACACACACACACACACATATATATATATATATATATATATATACATTTTATTGAATACGACAGAGAAGGCGCATTGATTTAGTTTTTTTATACAATTTCTAATGTGATCTAATATTGTTTTCTTCTTATATAAAAACTGTCCAATTGTTCTTTTTACCCGAGCGCTTTCGGCCATACATTTAGCCATTTTCAAGGTTGAAATATATTAACTGTTAAAAAGAAATAGATTGTTGTATGTATGTATTTAAATAATGTTTTCATGTTCAAAACACGGTCAAATCTTGTGTCCATGGTCAAATTATTTATATAATTTTATCATCCAAATAGAAACGAATTATTAGATCAGATGAGAAATTGGATAAAGAACTAAATCAAAGCACCTTCTCTGTCCTATTCAATGAAATGTGCATGAAAGAAGGATTGCTGCCTAAAGACACACACACACACACGTATATATGATCGACTCTCCCGTCGAACTCGATGTAGGAGGGCCAAGCAGATCAGTTCCCAGAAACTGAAAGCCCGACACCGACACATGAGATTTGATTATAGTGGTGAAGGCTTTGTGCAGGGCCATCCACACTTTTTGGAGGGACGAATACAGGGACCTGGTGCAGCGAATGCCACAAGGTCCCCAAACGACCCTCCGCAGGTTTTGAATTCAGAGTTGTCCTTCTCCTAGACCAGTTGCCATCCAAGGCTATAGAACCCAGTCTGTCCTGCTATTTACCCATAGTTGGAGGGAGAAGAAGAGGATTCACACCATTCCCAAGGGTATTAGCGCGTAAGTGAATGTAATGGATTCGACTGGAATTCGAACTCGGCTCTCCGATTCCTCAATCCAAGCCGTTATCCATTACTCCATTTGACTTTTTAAAAAATAATTGATTTCGTTATCCTTCTAAGACTTTCTGAAACCTTCCAGAAATGTCAGTTACCTTCTAGAACATTATGTGGACTTCTAGAAATTTCTGTCTCCTTCTAGAACGTTCTAGAAATGTATGATATGGATTTTGTCGGAATATATATTGAGTTGTTATTTAATATAGGAAGAGTGTTTTGTGTTCGTGACAAAATATTTTTTGTTTCAGTGTATATAAGCTTCCTGATTGAGCAACGCTGATAGATTTGTTGCAACTTCTCTAAGAATTCATTTTTAGCAATAATGATTCATAAAAGTTGATTCTAATATTGGATGAAGAATCTCATGAGCTTTCAAGAATTCAATAAAAACTGAAAAATAATCACCGGGAACCAAAGCAGGATACCACTCAAAATCCAAATTGTTAGTCGCTATCTGTTCCCTAGGAGAATCCATCAAAGGAAGGAATAAACGTATGAAGGAAATTGCTAAACAAGAAAAATATGTTATGGCAAAATAAATTAAATTACAACTGGAAATTCTGCCAGTTACAAAAATAATTCATCCAAAAGAAGAAAATTGACATTGGAGAGAATTTCAAAAACAGTAATAACAGCAACTTCCACTTCTGAATCAGAGACTCAATCAAAGAGTGAATATGAAGAATAGGAAAGTTCTGGAGAAATATCCTCTAGAAAAAGAACTTTGGCAAAACCAAAACTGTAACCAAATATATCGACCGGCAAAAGAGTAAATGTATGTCAGTAGCTCAATATGGTCTGGTATTTACATATCCACTGTTGGAGAAGCTTTTAAACTCAAAGAAGAAATTAAGAAAGCAACAGACTTAGAAAAGTGGTCAATGAATTTTGATGAGAAATTAATTGATAGTTAAGAATGCAAAATGCTTCTTTGGAAGAATGAAAGAAGATAATTTAAGTTAGAAGTATTACATCTACCAAATGTAAAGGGGATATACTTTTCAAAGTTATAGAAGGCTTTCTGAATTAATGTAATTATTGCTTCTTTCGGACACTACGAATACGAACACTGGAAGAAAGAATTCGATTGAAATTCAGTTACAAAGACTATTTGCCCAAAATAAACTGGGCAAAGCCACAATTCGTTGGCTGTTAACATCATTATTTTGGTCTAGGGGTTTACGTAATAATGATTCACGAAATTGGAGGAAACACCACATTGCCCAATATAGGATATCTATTTATTCTTCAACTTAGAAATAACTACTAAAATCTAAAGAAGAATGTCAAGAATAGTAAAGCTGGAACAGCAGGATGGAGTAACG
Organism: Acanthosepion esculentum; assembly: GCA_964036315.1. Taxonomy (NCBI): domain Eukaryota; kingdom Metazoa; phylum Mollusca; class Cephalopoda; order Sepiida; family Sepiidae; genus Acanthosepion; species Acanthosepion esculentum. The sequence continues at coordinate 138,662,260 of OZ038475.1, read as the reverse complement.
GTATAAAATTTTCTATTTCATTTATGTCGAGTTTTCGGTTTTTTCGAAGAAAATGAAGTATTTCTTTAAAAAAATAAAAAAATTAAATGATGAAAGCTATAATTATAGAGTAATCATAGTTTTTTTTGGCATTTATTCTTCTACCATAAAAAAGAGTCTTTATACTCGAAACTTTTATATTTATCTCATACTGATGAAGTGACCCTTGATTGTCAGCACAAATCTACAAAGCAGATGATCATGAGAAGTCATGCAACAGCTTACAGGCTCCCGAAAAATCATTAAACTCTAAATAAAAAACGAGAATATTCAGCTTATATTTATTTTCTTTAACAAAGCCCAATAATTGTTGTAATTATGTTATAATTATGCTAAATATTTCACAATCTTTTTCGTTATATACATATTCTTCTCGTTAATTGCATATTCAAGTTAGTTTATTTGTAAGATTGTATGTTATGCTACAGATATAAAATGTTAAATGAGTTAGAATACATAAGTACTAATCAATTACATCATTAGCAAATAGAAAATTAAAGCTTATGAAATATTTCGACTTCTTACTTTTACTGCGTATAAGGTGATATCGAATTATAGCTTTGTGGTGACCTATATCAAGAACTAAACCATATTAATGCCTATTCCATCAATTATATACATACATACATACGTACATACATACATATATATATATATATATATATATATATATATATATATAGAGAGAGAGAGAGAGAGAGAGAGAGAGAGAGAGAGAGATATATGGTTCAATCAATATATATATATAATATATGGATTAATCATTTAATCAAAAAAATTGATATACCACTAAGTCGCAAGAGGGGAGTTTGAATATAAATGATGAGAAGAAAACTGTCTCTCTCTCTCTCTCTCTCTCTCTCTCTCTCTCTCTCTCTATATATATATATATATATATATATATATATATATATATATATATATATATATATATATATATGTATATGTATATATATATATATATATATATATATATATATATATATATATATATATATATATATATATATATATGAATCGACGTAATACTATTATTTTTATTCAACCTAAAACTCACGCACTGTTTCTACATGTTTGAATGTAATATCCTATAATATTGCCCTACTATTGGATTGTGTTGAGCGCTCTTTTAAATTAATGTGACGAACGTTGGAATTTATATTCGATTCGTTCTCATTTCATATATAAATATATATTCATACATGTATGTTCGTTTGTGTCTGGGTGTATGTAACAAAACAGATTAATCGGTAATTTAAATGATGTAATCAAATACTGAACACAGAACACGTCCATAATATTTAACAAAATTTACTTGAGATAATTACTGCTGTTGAATTACACCTTATTTCAAATATATGATATTACAGTGAATAATTACAGCAACGCCTTTTTCGGTGATTTAAATAGTTACCATCAATTGTTAGAAAGCCGGAATTAAAAACCATATATATATATATATATATATATATATATATATATATATATATATATATATATATATATATATATATGGTGGACGCGCACTGCTGATGAGTCCCAAATATAGGACGAAACGGCCGTCCAGTGCTTTCTGCATTCTGTTGAGGTTCCTTTCAGACTCAATGAAGTACTTAATTATAATTATCAAATCTTCCTTCAATTTCTATCATATGTATAATATTGCTTGATCCGGTTTCTAATGCTTCAGTTGAAGCGGCTTGGTGATAGTAGTCGTGGCTCCGGGGGGCACAGTCCTATGGTTACAGAGAACTTCAGTTGAGTTCCACCACGGAATATATAAGCGAGCGGCGCTATGTTGATTCTGATTTGCTATCTTTTCGTCACCGATGTCCGTTGGAACAGATGGTATGTTGTTTGCTTGACAACCTAACTTTCATGGTTTCAATTCTTGGTACCGCTACCAATGAGTTCCAAATATAGGACGAAACGGCCGTACAGTGCCTTCTACATTTTGTTGAGGTTTCCTTCAGACTCAATGAAATACTTAATTATAATTATCAAATCCTCCTTACAATTTCTGTCATATATACAGGTTGTTCTAAAATGTTTGACCCTATGTCGTAGGCCAATAATTTTGACAATTTTCTTTGGAATGACCTCAGATTCTCACAGCTTGTGTAGAAACGTTACAGGTTTTTGTGTGTAACGTTTGGCTTTTCTATCTTTTCAGGTTAAGAAATGCCGTTCACTTCAATAGAAAAGGCATTTTGCCTGTTAGAGTATGCTCGGACTCAGTCACCGAAGACAGTGCAGCGTGCTTTCTTCACAAATTTTGCAAAGAAGGCACCAACTACAAAACAAATTAGGACTTGGCACCAAACATTTCAAGAAAAGGGCTGCTTATGCATACCTAAATCGCCAGGACGGCCATCAACATCAGCAGAGACTGTGGAGCAGGTTCGTGAAGCCTTCCTGCGTAGTCCTCGGAAGAGTGTTAGAAGAGCAAGTGTGGAAACCCACATTCCACAAACAACAGTTTGGCAGATTCTGAGGAAACGATTGCGATTTAAACCTTACAAGCTGCAGCTCGTTCAGGCCTTGAGGGAAGGTGATAAGCGACAACGTAAAGAATTTTGTGTTGAAACAGAGAATTACAGCTGCACTGGAAACTGTTACCGAAGACATGCTACAGCGAGTTTGGCACGAGCTCGAATACCGACTCGACGTGTGCAGAGTCACAGGCGGCGCTCATATTGAACATTTATGAAAATCTGTCATAGAACCAACAAATATTTGTACTTTTCGTTGTAAATTTAAGCAATAAAACATATGACCTTCAACATAACGTGTATTTAGTTCCATTAAGATCCATCAAGTAGTTTCCGAGATATGGGCATTTAGAATGGGGTCAACCATTTTGGAACACCCTGTATTTGAGTCAAAAATAATATCATATTTATTTCTCAAAAATAGAGTACCATTACACTTTTTAATTCAGTTATATATTCAGCATTATTTGCAATGTTATTATGAATCAGATATCTACATTTTGAGTAAAATTTCAAATGTTGTGATGAGAATATTTTTCGAGCAAAATGAAATCTAGTATTTACAAGATAGTTTTTCCCTACCAATGCCTGTCGCAGCGGTCGAAAAAGGCAATAACCGGTTGGAACATGTTAGGCTGAATATGGAGATTGGGATAGATCAGACCAACAAATTTCCAAGTTTTTTCGTTTCATTTTCCTTGTCTTACCGTATCTATTATGAAAAAGAGAAGGACGGATTAAACATAAACTGCACGACCATTGAGTGCACAGTTATTAGCAAAAAGATGTTCCCGAAAAGCAAGTTATCGATCGGAGATTCCGAACCCAAACAAATATAGCAATTTCAATATGCGTGGAATTCTTCTAACAGAAGACGGAAAGTGCGACACTGAAATCCGACGACATACTCCGAAAGCTTATTAAGTAAAAGAAAAGAAAAACGTCGTTAGAAATAATGGCAAGAGTACCGAACTGATATCAGATGTCTGTCCTCCTATATGGCAGTGAATGCTGTACTGTCTCCTCAAACATTGAAATGAGACACGAAGCCACGGGAATCTTGTTCTACAGAAAGACGATGTGGATACAATGAACTGAATATGGGAGCAACGATTTTAGATAAAATAGGAGCACTTAAAGTAAACATCAGGAAAGTTGAAATTTCTAGGGCTCGTGTGCAGAAAGAGGGCTTGGTAAATCTGATACTGACAGGGCAGATTGAATTCAAGA
>OZ038475.1:138650999-138655999 GCA_964036315.1 Acanthosepion esculentum | reverse complement strand
ACACAAAACACTGTCTTAATTGATCTAGCATGTCAAGTTTTCTATGACAACATGTCGAAGTGCCCAAAGCAGATATGTATAATAGAGACAGCTAAAATTCCGTAATAAAGAATCTTAATCAATATTTACTTGTTTATTTTTAAATTACATGATTATTACAGATTCAACATATATATTTTCAGTATAGAGTGGGGGAAACAAATATTGGTACACCTTAAAAATTTTTAAATTATTATATTTCCAACTAATGAATAAGGGATATGAAGGGGGATATTTTAGAAGGATCCAGTAGTTATTTTTATCCTAAAAATACAAACAGTCCATATTGTAATTGATATGCGTGCAAGAAGGTTTTCGTCATAGCAAGTGGTAAAGAGTTGACAAAATCGCAAAAAAGATCTGTTTTTTGATCTCAGGAAATAATGTAAAAGTGAGAGGAAAATCTCAGACAACTTGAATATTCTATTTACTACCATTAGTTCATTCAATGCAAGAAGTAGTATTCTGTAGGATATCGAATTCATTTCAAAATTTGGATTTATTTATCGACGTTAATATTTTAATATTATAACGAAAATATTTTTCATTTAAAACTTAATAAATGCGCACAGGAAAATCATTTCTACGAAAGGAACAGAAATGATACAAAGTTTCTACGATATATATATATATATATATATATATATATATATATGTATAATAGGTTTATTTTAAGAGGATTATATGCAGCCTCTTATTTGCTTCAGTTGCTTTATTGTGTGCATTTATTTCCCTGCTATTAATATGTAGCGCACAAAGCTAACAATTGTGACATGCGTTTTGAGACAGAATTAACATTGCGTTCTAATGGTTGCAGGGCGACACGTGCCAAGCTCATGCAAGTTCTCGCGCGTATTTAGTCTCGAATAATATCCGGAGCGTGACACATTGGCAGTTTTTATGAAGCCGCAACGAGATTTTTCTCGCCGCAGTATTTTACCGTTCTCATCATTACCAACTGCAGTTAAACAGGAACCGATCGTGGATGTGAATCTGACAACAGCGGAAATTGCGAAAGGAGAAAAGTAGATGAACATATTCTGACAACCAGTGTTTTTCATGGCCTCAGACCATGGACAGAAATGGAGTATTGCAGTAGGTTTTCCGACATTAAAAACAAATAACTACAGAAAAAGAAGAAGAAACCTTTCAGAAAGAAGAAATTAAAACAACATGGTTCCATGAGTTCGCGGAAAGAAAGTAATAAATAACAAATGAATTATTTTCATTCAACGAAAAAAAAAAGTAAATTTGACTAAATTCAAAAAATGATAATTTCTCCAATTCTTCTTTTTCTTCTTCTTCTTCTTCTTCTTCTTCTTCTTCTTCTTCTTCTTCTTATTATTATTATTATTATTATTATTATTATTATTATTATTATTATTATTCTGTATGAACTGTACCTTCTTTTTGTAGGTGATCACTACTCTCCACATTTTCCTAACATTCGTAGCTCGAAACTATATTTGTCTCCTTACTATTTACCATTGCTCCTTAATTATTGGCAAATTAAATACCCCATGCATTTCAACCGGTTCCCTTATTCTCAGCACATGGTTTCTGTTGTTTCCCATTTTCATAAACACATCCGCTTTGATTCCATGTTCATTCTATGGCATTCTCAACATCTCTACTGTTTGAAATCGCCTCTTCATCTTTGAGTTAAGTTTCCCGCTCAAACTATCATATACAAGGATTGATGTTGCATAGGAGTCAAGAGCTTTTTCTTTTCTCTTCGAATGTTTCCCATCTCTTATTCCCATGGATTTATTGATTCAAAATGATATAATGTCAGTCAATAAATATAATTTGAAAATGTGCATGACGACATGCATCTGACGTTAAAAGTATTAAATAGAGTTTATTTCGATACAACCTCGCAATATTAGAGAGATTGGCAGGGTTAAGTCAAGTTAAGATTACATTCAGTAAGGAAATAACTATGTAAAGTAAAATCTTTTAAAATAAACTTATTAATCTTTATACGTAACTGTTTCTGAATGATCAAACTTTATACCAAATTCAACAATACATTATGCAGTATTTGATTGGATGTGTAGCTAGCAAAATAATTATACTAATTATCAGCGTCTAAAATTTAATTGGCGAGCGTATGACAAATTATATCAGAGTCTGTTACATTTGTACCAAATCAGGTCGTTCGTAAATGGATCAATCCTTCTAGTAATCAAAAAAACTATAAAAGAAATAGTAGTAGAAACAGAACTTTTCATTCTCTGTTGGCATCCATTCTAGATGAAAGGAAACTGCAATTGTAAGACATTATTCACGCTAGCGAGGAAATATTTCAATAGACATGGTGTCGTCAAAAATTGACATCATTTCATAATTTAATAGCATTCGCGCTCAAATGATCTCAAATTTTAATAAAATGTATAAAAACAAAGTTGACTGAGTGGACTTATCGCAATGAGAATCTACCAGGAAAACGGGTTGGGCGTGTCAGTGAAAATGGCAATATGCTGTAGAAACAACCACCACGATCACCTGATTTTAGACCTTGTGAATTTTTTCTAAGAGGCTATGTTAAAGGATAGCTCTATATCCTCCTTCTTCATACAAGCTTAGAGGAACAAGCAGAGAATCGCGGAGGCGCTGGAGAATGCTACACAGCGTGTTTAGCACGTACTGGACTAACGACTTGACGTGTGTTATGTCACAAGTGGTGCGCATATAGAACATTTCCGAAGGTTTATGAAATCGGTTATAAACCTGTCATCTTTCTGAGACGATGTATTATGTACACTTTGTACATTATTCGGACTATTTTCCTCATCTTTGTTGCCATATTTATCACAACTTTTCGGCCGATGTACAGTCCGAAAACATATGGCGAGAAAAAGGAAATTACCGCTCGCTGTGGGATCAGGTTGAAGTCATAGACAAAGAAAATCATTGGAAAAATTCGTAAACTTAAGGAATCAGCACATATGCTAGGCAACAAAAATCTCCTGAGCCGACCAAGCATGGAAAAGATTACAAGGGAATCAGTAATAAGGAGTGCCAGAGAAAAGCAATAATAACAAAACAAAATTGATATATGATCTCTGGTAAAAAAAACTTGCAATGATAACAGCAAAAATTGCAATATGATTATTGGTTAAAAATCGGTTGCTGAAGATATTAAGTTTATAAGTCCGAGAAATTCATAGACTGATATACTTAAGGAGACATGGCACAGTGGATAAAGACGTTGGTTACATCCAGTAACAAGACCCAAAGTTTCGTGAGTGCAGTGGTGAACTAGGAGAGGGGAATTAACAAGTGATAACTGATAACTGACATCCATTAGTCATGGCACGTGGAACTAGAACAGTCTACTCCCGCGAGCGAAATACAGGGTTCAGTTCGACATTCCAACCACCTGAAGAAGGCCGGAGCTTACATCGGCCGAAACGTCGTGTATGGCAACAAAGATGAGGAAAATAGTCCGAATAATGTAAATATTGTAAATATTGTATCGGTTATAAAATCTATATTCCTTTGAATACATCGTTTATTGTTCAACATGAAGCGTAGATAATTTCGTATACCTAGGTATATATATATATGCATCTCTCTGTCTCTGTCTCTCTCTCTCTCTCTCTCTCTCTCTCTATATATATATATATATATATATATATATATATACACAGTGCAATCCAGATATAAGAGACCCGGATATAAGAGAAACCCGGATATAAGAGAGATGTTTCTGGTCCCAAATTAGAGCCTGTGTTAATGTATATATAATAGACCGAACCCGGATATAAGAGAAAGCGGATATAAGTGACTTCTTCTCCGGTCCCGACAACTCTCTTATATCCGGGTTACACTATATATATATATATATATATATATATATATATATATATATATAATATTAAAATATTTATATTATAATAGATTACAAGTAAAACATTTTACATTGGTTCATATTTCGGAATTTTAATCGTTCCTCATCGGGCGATTGTAGATAGCATATAATACAAATGATTTATTTGCGAAAGTTAAAAAAAAATCGCTATCTCTTTTGAAAGTTAAAAAGTGATGGGGAAGTCTAATGTCAGAATTAAACCATATACTTGTGGACATGTCTAGATTAACCAATTAAAAATTAGATGTATGATGAAATAGAAAAATGAAAACTAAAGGCTAAGGGTGGAGGTAGGCGGGTTAGACACTCTAGACATGACAACGTCGAACATAAGGTACCGAAATCCAAAGTTTAGATTTGATGAAGTAATATAGAGGAACGTTATATTTCGCTCTACGTTTGTATCGAGCACTTTATAAAAAGTAAATGCTAAAAACTCTGGATTCTAACTGTATATATTCTTTATCTTTCTCATATATATATATATATATATATATATATATATATATATATATATATATATATATATATATATATATATATATATATATTTAGTGTAGTCATGGAAATAAAAGGTTGTGGAATACTGGAAAGTTGTGAAAACGAACACTCTGAAATGAAATCTATTTTAAATTCATCTTAGTCGTTTATACTTTAAATTGGAAATTAACTCTTTTTATCATTTTTTTTGTGAATATAAAAATGATTTAACTATTGGGAAATATATAGAACTTTTTGATGGATATTTGTTATATAACAAATTTTATTTTAATCAAATCACATGTTTTCAAAAATAAATGTAATAAAATAAAAATGTGCCAGAAGATTAGATAGTGAAGACCAATGCATTTTATCACTTATATACTTAGAAATGACTCTGTAGAAATAGTATTTTCTGTATATCGCCAATGTGATGTAATACTTAAAAGTGTATTGTAGTTGAGAGTGTGTACATCTGTCAGTCATGGAAGATGGATAAAATTTGATGTTATTTGACTGCGTAATGGGTTTGGGAAATAGAAATATGGGACAATCTGTTGCTGTACTGTAACTGCTCAATTTTTTTGTCACACTTCTCAGCTCT
>OZ038475.1:138640999-138645999 GCA_964036315.1 Acanthosepion esculentum | reverse complement strand
TATCTCGAAGATTTTCGCCAAGTTTTGTCATGCTCGCCTTCTCCACAGGCGCAAGGTCTATGGTGTCTCTGAACGAATATGTTGAATAATCCTATCGTTCTTGTCAAAGGAATGTTGTGTTGAACGGACTCGCTGCTAGGTCATTTCACATTACTGCTGGAATTCCTCAGAGCTCGATCCTTGAAACTACGTTGTTCCAAAGTTTTATAAACGTCTTTCCCAATATTAACTAGATATTAATTCAGATGACACGACTATTTTAGTCCAGTCTTAGTATCGAGTCAGATAGGTACGGCTACTCCTCAGGAAACTGATCCCAATTCTGTGGCTAACTTGGACAAGGAATTGTTTGTAAATTTTAACTCTTCAAAACAAAAGTACGTTCAATTATTCACCACGGAGAACCTTTTTTGTCTGCCATCTGCAAATCTTATGTCAAACTCCAGGAGAGCAGCATTTGTATTTTGCTTCCGCCCACATTTTATACTGGCATGAGTGGTGTGATTATATTGAATCATTTAATAGGTTTACTCCAATAAAACTATTTCAATATGTCAGGTCAAAAAGATTTTCACGTTAGAATCCATTTTGTACATTTAGAAACATTTTATTTGTCCGTGTATTGAATAGTGTTGTCATATCTGAAAGTTCTCCTGCTATATGTCTTTATATTTTCGACAAAATCACAACAAAGATCTGTAATATAATCAGTCTTGACCTGGCATCTCGACATCAGTCATTTTACCACCTCTCGGATGTGGATCCCCGCATTTCATTCTATAAATATTATTATAGTAGTTTCTCTGATGACCTTAGTACCTGGACAGCATTGATTTCAGTGTACTACTAGATTGGCAACTAGGTCAGGTCGATTTATGCTAGATTTCACTGTAAGATCTATTTTATATATTTAATTTCTCTTGCTTCCCTTCTACCTACAATCTTCAACGCCAAACGCCATTTTTGTCCTCCTCATACCTGTTCTATTATTGTATTTTCTTTTCACGCTCACTAGCCCCCATACATCTTAGTGGTTTTATTGCCTTGCTTGGGGTGAATATGGTTAAAAGAAATATCGTGGAAAGAATAATTCTGGAATATTTGCATGTAAACCTGTTCATCTTTTCAGTAATCTCGGTAAATCGGTGGAGGGTGGGAGTGAAGCGTCTTTCAGAATACCTCTAATAGCTGAGACGAGAGAAAATTTGAAGAGATTATTTATTCTGGCCAGGATCGATGTTTATGGTAGACTACTTTATTGAATTAGAAAACATTGGTAATAGCATCTATGAAAACATTTTTGCATTCTTTTTAATCGGTGTTTGTTTTATATTGAACGCAACAAACATCATTTTGTCTGCTGGTCATGTCTCCATGCTTTCCATCGCGTTTACCTAATTGGTTTTATGCATCTAGACTTGCAGATTTTAGAGAAATGAAATCAAATGTTGTGTCAACTTAGGGAAAATTCTCTCATAATAAAATAACTCTGTCGTAGAGCAGATGATTAACAACAAAGTCTATTACGCGCCGACCATAAAATAGACTTACATCGTGCATTAAGCTGGGGGCAATGTCGCCAACGGGTTGTAAATATGCCGTTGAGAACAACTTCTACAAAATGGATATTGCCTTGAGGGTACTGGAGACCCCCATCACGTCACATTAAGAAAATCATGGTAGAACATTTGCCTACATATATGTATGTATTCCATAACAATATTCATACGTCTCGCCACATTTATAAGTTGCAAACAACTGCCAAGACGGTAAACTCACGATGCTAACAATTAGATTTTGCAGTCAGTGCATTTGACGTATGTTATTGTATTTTGATAGCAGCGGTAAACCTACAGAAACAGAGAAAGTATCAACTTGCAGAATATTTATTCGTTTGCAAGTTTTTCTTTTGTTTTTTATAGAAAATCTGAATTCCAAATATATACATCTACAATTGTTGCAATATATACAAAAAAGGAAGTACCAAAAAACTTTGAATATTTATATTCCTAAGTAATGTAAATTCCTGATAATGCTAAGATATAAACAATGAAATATAGATAATAATTACCCTTTTAATACTAAGAGAACATATACCATTAAAACAAACGGGACAACAAAGATGGCGGCGACACGACGAACATGTCTACCACAAATCAAAATATTACTACTACTTCAACTGCTAGTAATAATAAACCGGGGCGTGATGTACATTTTATTAAAAACGACTGTAATTTCGAAAAATTTAGATGAATATTCTGAAAAAAAAAAAATTTAGAAACAGCCGGCATCCAGACCCATAAAACGCATGAGGATAGTTACTTATGCAAATTATTAATTCCCGCCCCTGGGAACTGAACAGAATATCATGAGAGTTTCAAAAGGTATATACCAAGATGTTTGAATAATTCATTTTATAACTCTTAATTCCAATATGAGAAAGATCAAAATACTATTACGCATGTTTCAGTTACATGCTTCCAAATGGCGGCGTTTCATTTGCTCAGACAAGTTGATTAACAGTACAGACGTTTGTTTTTCTTTCCAACACGAGCAACGTTTGTGAAAAGATTTATAACCGATTTCCAATAACGAACCATCACATCAAACGAAAAAATTAAACTCACAACATCTGGTATTCCGAAACGATCAACTATCTAGTTGTTGAACAGTCTCGACGTTCCTTAATGTTGATAATCTTACGAGAACCAAAGTTGCTGTGTGATTTAGCCGTAAGCCACTTGAGTAGAGACTTTTAATATTCGCCGGTCTTTACATTAAATATGAGTTTGAAAACATTATTATCACTATACAAGACATGCTATGGCAAAATATTTTTGTTTAATTATAGTTTTATTAAGTACTTCAGTGTAGTTTTGAAATTAGTTCTCAATAAAAATAGCATAAGCTATACAATCAGGAGTTTTGACATCAATGTTTTAAAAGAAGAGGGATAAAATATAAGTATCAGATAATTTAAATTTACGAAACAGAACAAAATTCGTTCGAAACAAATAAAAGACTTCTGAATTGGTATGTAATAACTTACCTCATGACAGTGAATCCTGGATAATCTCACAGATGAAAAAAGGACTTGAAGTAATAGAGATATCGTTCTACAGAAGGATGATGTCGATGGCATGAACCGAATATCTGATCAACGAAGAAGTTTTAGAGAAACGAAAACAAAAATGACACATCAGAAAGAGAATGCTGAAAAATATAGGAGACATAATGATGGAAAAGAGATTAAAAAAAATGATACTCACGGGACAGATTGGAGTTAGGAAAACAACGCATAACGTAAATAGTGAGCTTCAGTAATGGCGGAATAATGTTGAGAAGAGATAACAAAACTGAAAAATATATGCCACAAAAGACAGGAAACTGTAGAATTCAGTGGTCGCTGACATCTTGAAAATTTTACAAGGATATTATATGATATTGACAAATGCAAACTGTTTCTGCATGCTTGGGAAATTTATTTCTTTAACAGCTGCGTTTAACGATTGTTCTATTAAAAAAAAAATGAATTTAGTATGGAATGTGTATAAATATGGAAATTCGATACGAAACTTTTTCTCCTGATCTAGAGTTAATGCAAGCGCTACCGTATTTAATATAGGAAAAAAAATAAAAATCCTACGTTTTCACCTTTCTCCCATCTTCAGACTAAATACCATTTTTTGAAGGAATAATCCGTATATATGAAGGGGCAATGTTATAACATAAAAAGTAATTTATAATTGTACATCGATGAAAAGCTTTAGATAAGGTTAGATATTTAACTTTAATTATTGTACATTCTCGTGTCCGAAGAGTCTACACAAATTACTTAGATGATTTCATTCATCATTCTTCCACTTTTGTATTTGTTGTTACTGTTTGTCTTTAAGGTCCTATTTTATCAAGAAATTCGATAAGGTGTACAAACCTGGAATTAAAATTTTCATGGAATGCTCAACAATTTTGTACTTTCTAGATATATTCTCCTTAATATACTATATTAAGTCTTGATTGTTTTCATATATTATTTTATAAAAATACATAATATTTCAATATGGATTTATTGTGATATTTTTGCATTCTTTTTTCAGCTTTTAGATTATAATTTTTTGTAATAATTAATTCTCTTATTGCTCTTAAAGTAGTTGTAATAAATGTTATATTAAACTTCGGCTAATTATTGTCAATTGTAGTTCAATTATTTTCAATTGTATATATATATATATATATATATATATATATATATATATATATATATATATATATATATATATATATATATATATATGTATATAACTTTATATACATACATAAAAACATACATTCTGTTAAAATAAAAACCGTATTTGATAATGCCTAAGAGAATAAAAACAAGCGCTCGGAAATACATAATTCTGGACGGTTTTTACACATTTTCTACATATTAGAGAAAACTTGTAGGAACGCAAGAAAATTAAATTAAAAATTTCATCGCAGTAGCTTTTCAGTTGTCTTTAACGAAACTTGTATTGTAAAGTTGATAACAAGTGGAAAGGATTTCTGTGACGGTTTTTATACATTATATTTTCATCAGACTAAAGTGATGTTTTTGTTGTTGCAATTATACATAGTTTTGAATGGGAAGAGAATATATAAAAAAAATCATTTGTTATAAATTTACATCGTGCAGAAATGATGAGAATTTTGGAACACTGAAATGTTAACCTTCACTTCTTTTTTGTTTTACGCCTGGTTACGTAGTCTAACCAAATTCAATTTGATTGTTTATGCATTTTGTTATGTTTATGATAAGATATTCTCCATTGGCACATAAGAAGACATGCCAATATATCGGAAATGTAAGAACTTAATAGCAAATGCATTGTTTATGTGCTAGCGCTTAAAGTATATCATTAGGTTTTCGTCTTAGTAAAGGGCTTTCCGTTTAATTAAAATAATATTTTTAATATTGAAATAATGGTCAGGTTCTTTACTGAGGTTAACTAACTTATACA
>OZ038475.1:138620999-138635999 GCA_964036315.1 Acanthosepion esculentum | reverse complement strand
TAGAGAGACTGAGTTCAAAGGAGATATGAATAAACAAATAAGGGAACTAAAAGGACAGAAGACATGCTCGTCAGAAGACTGCATAAAATCAAAGGATAGAATCCTCATATTAGAAAAGGGAAACATATTTCTGCGCTGGAACGAATATCTTTGAGAACTCTTCCACGAAGAAAGAGAACAAACGACAATAGACATTATAAAAATTAGGCAGAGTATTACGAGGCAAGATGGTTTAGTTGGTAACAAAGATAACAGTACTGAACTGCAACATGATATATTTCATCTTTACGACAACGAATGTTGGATGGTCTCCTCAAAGATGAAGAAGATACTCTACAGAATGATGCTAAGGACACCATGGACCGAAATTTTTAACAACGATTAGATTTTGGAGAAGATGCATACAAGGATGAAGTTTATACTTAACACCAGAAAGAGACAGCTGTAATTTATGGGACAGGTAATGAGAAAGGAAGGTTTGGAATATCTGATACTCGTAGGGTGGGTAGAGCGAAAGCGAAACAAGAGAAAGCATAGCGTGACATGCATAGCTGCCTTAAGCAATTGGATATCAGAACAGTGTCTGAGAGAATTAGCCAAAGAACAAAACATTTTGAGAACAAATAGATAGGGGAAGTTGAGAGACATGATCACCTACGTCCTGAACGAACACGGCACATAGAAGATATCTCCTCCTCTTTCTGGGGAGTTCGATATCGTATTTGACATGATAACTTTCCGTGTAGAATCCACTATAAGTTCTTCAGTATACTTTCTTTTGCTGGAACTTCCATTCATTGTTGTGGTGATGGCATATCGAAAATATATAGCATTTTTATCGGTTTGTCCAATGCTTCAGGTCTTTCATCAATGAAACTTTTTTCAACTGATTATCGTGCCTTTTAAGTTCAATCTTTTCCCTCTTACCATGTAAATCAACTCCCCGATTCTTGCTGATATGAAGCCGTCTTCCTACGTTTATTTACCATCCTTATATGCACGAATGAACACTTTATCGCCGATCTTAAAACTTCTACTGTCGTTTTTGTATTACGCTCGTGTTTTTCGAATTGGTTATAATTGTTGAACAGAAATTTTAATATTTTAACAAACATTAATTCCGCCAGAAACTTGCCTGACGATGTATTGGAGTTACACGGTAAACACTCAGAAGATTTTGAAGTGTAGCTCATTTATTTCTCAAGACTTGCTCTCTTCAACGATCTTTTGAACACTCCCAAAAACCGTTCCGCTTGTCCGTTCGACCTTGGGTGATAAAGCGGAGTCGTAATATGTTCAATGGAGAAGATCTTATAAACGTCTTCGAGTTCTCTCCGCGTTAATAGCGGTCCGTTATCAGAGACGGTGGTATCTCGTATTCTATATCTCATGCAAGAAAGTTGTTGGATTTTTGTACTCATGAATTTCCGGCCATTCATGAAACTATCATCTACCACAAGAAAATGTGATCGAATCATAGGAACTTCAAAATCTATATGCAGTCTTGAAAACGACATGTCTGTCTGTGGCCAAGTTTCTATCTTTCTGATGTGTAATTTTGTTGCCAGTTCTCAACCTCAGCAAGCTTTCAATAGTTTTTCAATATCTTTGTCTATTCTGGTCTAACAGACGAAACTTCTCATCAAACATTTCATTCTTGAAATACCAGGACGCCTGCTATGAAAATCATTCAATCTTCGCTTCTGTAACGCACTAGTTATGACAAAATTTGACCAAACATAATTTCATTGTTGTATAGCGTGTAAGCGTTTAAGTCTGGATTTTGTTCTTCGTTATTTCTTTCAATTGCTTTTTTATTTTTGCAATGAAGTTGTCATATTCCTCTTTATCTTCTGTCAGCATAACTGGTAACTCCCGTACTACGTTGAACAATTTATTTTTTAAAATTCCATTTCCATTTTTAGTTCTACAATCACCGAGTCCTCTAATATGTCCGCAATTTCATGTAATAATCTTGTTAATCAATCCGTATGTCCCCATGTTTTAGACAGTTGGTTTTCCATGGCAAAATTGTAGATTAATAACATAGAATACCTTCCTTGTAGTAAATTAGATGTATGCATATGTATATCATTCTTGGAACCATATATTGTTGACAGAACATGTGGTTTGTGTACAATCTAAACATATCGTCCATTAATAAATTTATGAAATCCATCGCACAAATATAATTGATCGAGGGCTCTCCAAAACTCCATCTACCATCTAGATCGCTGAAAAGTTTCTCTACTATTAAGATCAACCAAACTCCCTCTACAATCTAGATCGCAGCAAATTCTACTATCTAGATCTACCAAACTCCATATACAATCTAAACAGCAGCAAACTCCCTCTACTATTTAGATTTACCAAACTCCATCTACCATATACATCGCAGGAAACTCCCTCTACTATATAGATCTACCAAAATCCAGCTACCATCTACATTGCAGCAAACCCCCTCTACTATCTAGATCTACCAACCTCCATCAACCATCTACATCGTAGCAAACTCCCTCTACTATCTATATCTACCAAACTCCCTCTATAATTTAGAACGCAGCAAATTCTCCCTCCTATCTAGATCTACCATACTCCATCTAACATCTACATCGCAGCAAACCCTATATACTTTCAAGATCTACCAGACTTCAACTACCATCTATATCACAGCAGCAAACTCACTCTACCATCTAGTTCCACCAAATTCACTCTACCATGGAGAACGCAGCTAATTCACTCTTCTATCTAGATCTAACAAACTCCCTCTACCATATAGAAGGCAGCAAATTCCCTCTACTATTAGAATTACCAAACTACATCTAGATCGCAGCAAATTCATTCTGTTAGATCTACCAGAATTTATCTACCAACTATATCACAGAAAACACCTCTAGTATCTAGATCTACCACATTCCCTCCACCATCTAAAACGGAGCAAATTCCTTCTACTATTTAGATCTACTAAACTCCATCTACCATCAACATTGCGGCAAAATCCCCCGATTGTATAGATCAACCAAACTTACTCTACCATCTAGAACGCAGCAAACTCGCTCTTCTTTCTAGATCTACCAAACTCCATCTACCATCTATATCGCGGCAAACTCTCTCTACTTTAAAGTTCTAAAAACATCCATTACATTCTACATCGAAGCAAACTCCCTCTAGTATCTAGATCCATCAAACCCCCTCTACCATCTATATTGCAGCAACCTTTCTCTAATATTTAGATCTACCAAACTCTATCTACCATACATATCACAGAAAACTTCCTCGCCTATGTAGTTCTACCATCTAGATCTACGAAACTCCCTCTACAATTTAGAATGCAGCAAACTCCCTCTCCTATCTAGATGTACCATACTCCATCTACCATCTACAACGAAGCAAACTCCCTCTACTATAGAGATCTACCAAACACCGTGTACTATCTAAAACGCAGCAAACTCCATTTACTATCTGGATCTACCAAACACCATCTACCATCTACATCGCAGCAAACTCTCTCAACTATCTAGTTCTACCATCTAGAACGCAACAAACCCCCTTTATTATCTAGTTCTACAAAAAGCCCTTTAACATCTATAACTCAGCAAATCACTATACTATCTAGATCTATCAACATCCATCTACCATCTACATCGCTGCAAACTCCCTATACTATCTAGAGCTACAAGCATCCATCTACCATCTATATTACAGCAAACTCCCTCTACTATCTAGTTCTACCAAATTCACTCTACCATTTAGAACGCAGAAAACTCCTTCTACTATCGAGACCTACCAAACACCCACTAGATTTACGAAACTCCCTCTACCATCTAGAACGCAGCAATTTCACTGTACTATGTAAAGCTAGTAAACTCCCTCTACTATCTACATCACAGGAAACTTCGTCTACTATCTAGATCTACCAAACACTCAGTACCATCTAGAACGCAGCAAACTCCCTCTACTATCTAAAGCTATCAAACTCCCTCTACCATCTACATCAATACATGCTCCCACTATTATGTAGATCTACCGTCTAGAACGCTGCATAATCCCTATACTATCTTGATCATCAGGCACCCTCTACCATCTACATCGCAGCAAAATCATTCTACTATCTAGATCTACCAATCTCCCTCTACCATCTAGAAAGCAGCAAACTTTCTCTACCATCTACAAGGAAGGACACTCCCTCTATTATCAAGATCTACCAAACTTTCTATACAATCTAGGACGCAGCAAACTCACTCTTCTATCTAGATCTAATAAACTCCAACTACTATCTACATCGCAGAAAACTCCCTCTACTATCTTGATATATCAAACTCCCTCTCCCCTCTATAACGCAGCAAACTTCTTCTACTATCTAGATCTACCAAACACTTTCTACCATTTACAACGCAGCAACCTCCTCCTACTATCTAGATTTAACAACCTCCAGTTACTATCTAGATCACAGGAAAATCCTTCAACGATCTAGATCTACCAAACTCCCTCTACGACCTACATTCGCAGCTAACCCCCTCTACTATCTAGATGTGCCAAACTCCCTCTACCCTCTAGAACGCAGCAAAGACCCTCTACAATCTAGATCTATCAAGATCCCACTACCATCTAGAACACAGCCAATTCCCTCAGCTATGTAGTTCTAACAATCTCCATCTACAATCTACATCACAGCAAACTCCCTGTACTATCTAATCTACCAAATTCCATCTACCATCTATTACGCAGCAAACGCACTCTTCTATCTAGATCTAACAATCTCCATCTACCCTCTACATCGCAGGAAACACCCTCTACAATATAGATCTACCAAACACCGTCTACCATCTTGAACGCAGCAACCTCCCCTGCATACTATCTTGATCTAACAACCTCCAGTTAGTATCTAGATCACAGCAAACTCTCTCTACTATCTAGAGCTACCAAACTCCCTCTACCATTTACATCGCAGCAAGTTACCTCTAATATGCAGATCCACCAAACTCCATCTACAATCTAGAACGCAGCAAACACCCTCTACTATCTAGATCTATCAAAATCCCTCTACCATCTAGAATGCAGCAAATTCCCTTCTACTATGTAGATCTACCAACCTTCAGCTACCATCTACATTGCAGCAAACTACCTCTACTATCTAGAACGGAACCATCATTCTTTTACTATCTATATCTACCAAAGACCTTCTACCCTCTAAATCGCAACAAACTCCCTCTACTATCTAGATCTACCAACCTCTATCTACCATCTAGATTGCATCCAACTCCCTCTACTATGTACATCAATCAAACATATCTAGAACGCTGCAAACTCTCTCTACTATCTAGATCTACCAACGTCTAACTACCAACTTCATCGTCGCAAACTCCCTCTACCTCACTAGATTTCCCTACCTCTATCTACCATCTTCATAGCAGCAAACTCCTCCTACTATCTAGAACTATCATCCTCTATCTACCATCTTCATAGCAGCAAACTCCCCCTACTATCTAGAACTACCAACCTCTATCTACCATCTTCATCGCAGCAAACTCCCTTTACTATCTATATTTAGCAACCTCCATCTACCATCTTCATCTCAGCAAACTTCCTCTACTATCTAGATCTACCAATCTCCATCTACCATCTTCATCTCAGCAAACTCCCTCTTCTGTCTAGGTTTAACAAACTTTCTCTATCCTCTACATCGCTGCAGCATTTATATCTCTACCGCGTATGTTTGTCCCTGTTCTTATATCCATTTAAAAAAAAACATTTGTTATCTTATCCGCTGTTTTTCCTTGCCTCGCTCTCATTAAAATTCTTTCTGAGTATTCACCTCCTTATATATTCAAAAAAGTTTCCTGGTTTTCAGTATACTGATCCTATTTATTCCATATTAATTAAAAAGTTCTCCTTCCTCATATGTCTATGATACATCATCTTATATTATTCATTTTTTATGTATTTACATTTTTATTACATATTATATAATGGACCGAGCATGTGAGCAACTATGTGGTCTTAGAAAGGTTGTAAACTAGAAGGAGACTTATAATTAACTTCAAAATGAGGCAGCTCACGTTTCGGGGACGCAATTATGAGGAAGGTAGGGCTGGAATATCTGATAATCTCGGGTCGAATAAAGGGAAAGAGAGACAAGGGAAAGCAGTGCGAGTTTGAGCAGGTGGATGACAGAATGTGGTCTGGAAGTGTAAACAGAGGGAAGGAACATGCTTAGAGCCGCAAGGGATAGAGGGAGGTGAAGAGCTATGATCGGCTACGTCCTGAAAGTATATGTCACATGAAAAGAAAGCAAATATTATAATGTTGTAACCCAGAAAGTGTTACTGATTGAGAAAATAACCAAAACAATGGTTGGAAATGAAATGGTAAAATTTATTTCATCAACAAACTACAATACTCGCCGGTAGTGTGAAGTAGGTAAACCACTGATAGTGGTGTACTACTTAGCATATTAACCACACTTATAATAGTGTCTAACGTATTTATGCATATTGGGGCATAGCCTTTATTGTTTAAAGGTACGGAATTTAACATATAATAATACAATTTATTATATATTTACAGACTATTATATATTGCATTGACACATTTTATTAGTCACATTTAGAGCTTTTTTCTAACTGTAAACTTCATCTACATGTACAGTTCCAAAAGACTATTTTGTTAATAAAGTCACTCACTAGTCTTCTTTGTTTAAATATCTAATATCAAAATGTAATTATTCATTTGATGTCTACTGATGGCATATAATGAGAAATACATTCAATTAATCAAATAATTTCAAAAGAAATACGGCTATCCTTGTATGAATTGAAAAGTATTAGTAATTTATCAGCAATTATTTTTAATTGGTGTCTGTTTCCTAAGCGGTTCAATTTAAAAATAACAAAAAATACATGATGAATGTATATATCTTGCTATATCTTTTGTTTTACTCCTAATCAAAGTATAGTCTCATTTAAAGCAATAAATATATCTTACGAAATAAAAATATGCAATGAAGTTAGATATATACAGATTATAGGAATATATTGCAGAATAGATTTAAATGCTAGAAATCAATCTATAGTATGTTATACTATTCAATTAAGTTAGATATATACAGATTATAGGAATATATTGCAGAATAGATTTAAATGCTAGAAATCAATCTATAGTATGTCATATTATTCAATTAAGTTAGATATATACAGATTATAGGAATATATTGCAGAATAGATTTAAATGCTAGAAATCAATCTATAGTATGTCAATTATGCAATTATATCACTAAGAATCCAGAGTTACACGAATATAATAATATAAACGACATATGTATACATTTAAGGAAAAAAAGAACAGGGGTCATCTTTTCAAATACATTTATGCCCTTACTCGTCGGAAAAAAAATGTTCCTGCTGTAAAAATGGATCTATGAAGATAATTCAAGATATATAAATCGTAGATAATGACAATGGTAATATCAACAATGCCTGTTTGCTTCTTTGGTATCATTCGGCCTCACTTGACTAGCTACTAGATTGAAATTTGTCAGGAAAAACCCTTTTGAAATTCAGAAGTTAATCTTAATTGCTCTTTCTAGAATTAAACGGATTTTCTATCCTAATATTTAAGGTAGTATAAAAAATTAACATATGCCATCCATTTGAGTTTTTGTTGTTGTTATTGCGACTGAAATACCAGAATTGATGTGGATTATGTTATTTCGCACAGTCATGTTATTCTCTATCGCTGGTCTACATGATTTGAAGAAGGATGCTTCCCGCAAAGACTTTCCCTAGAAACCATTTTTAATAACTGATCTGAGAAATCAGTTGGATACAGATGACAGTTTAGATATTTCTAACACGAGTATTTATAATTTAATATTTTGGTTTTGCACCAATATATATTATCACTTTTTTCCATTCATCAATTTGCTATTCTATATAGCGTTTTCATCAAAATATAACCATAATCGTTCTTACAGATATAGCATAAACTGTCCCTATGTATGGGATATAACATAGAATGTCAGCATGCCGTATGGTTTAATGTGCAATAAAACAATGAATATAATATTTTATCATCATAAATATAAACTTTATATGAGCCTAAGAAATTGCTAATTACATTGAGAAATTATAAAAAGAATAGATAAAATCATTAGCATAAACACTTTTATTTTTTCAAAATTCTTTATTCCTATCAGAGCTTTCTACTTCTCCCATAAGGAGAAATTATTAATCATTTCCCGAAACAGTCTTATTTACTTCCAATAGGCAGCAATGAATTGTAAATATAGAACCAAGATTAATATATAAATGATTAAAATAATAATTTAATTATCTGTATGAATAATATTTCTTTGTTACATATATTCTTATTGTTTAATTTTTTTCATTTATTAATAATTAAAAATTACGTTATATGTTTCGTTTGCATTTTACAATAGTGGCTTTGAAAATATTAGATTATCATTCTTTTTATTAAAGATGACGTTCGTAGGCAGTGACTCGTATTATATGATGTTCATAT
The DNA here is from genome assembly GCA_964036315.1 of Acanthosepion esculentum. Taxonomy (NCBI): domain Eukaryota; kingdom Metazoa; phylum Mollusca; class Cephalopoda; order Sepiida; family Sepiidae; genus Acanthosepion; species Acanthosepion esculentum. The sequence continues at coordinate 138,627,479 of OZ038475.1, read as the reverse complement.
AAATATATCGTAAGTATTTTTGCAAAACTTTTTATATTAATTACAATTTCCTCTCTATTTCTCTCCCTATTCAGGAGAAACCACTGTCTGATCCTTGTATGACAGTCAATCTCTCCTTACCCGTGTTGTCAAATTACGACGGATAAGAGGGTGGGTCATCCTGCAAAAAGGGACAAAAGTTTCATATATTCTTTATTAAATTTTCGCGAGTGAGCAACGCATTAGACAAAACAATAAAAATCGAAAAAATAAACAAACAAAAATCAAAATAAAAACGGATCATTTACTCAAATACAATTAACCAGAATAAACTTTGAAGAAAAAAAACATGTCGTATTAAAAAATAAAATCCATTAATTTTGTAGAAATATCTTTGTTTACGTTTCGAATACGAAATTGAACAGATAAGCCTTTTGAGAAAATCTGAGCGGGCTTTATGGTAAATAGAAACTTGCTTAACTGTAAAGCTCTTTGTAGCCGAGCGGTCGAAGCACAACGGGGAGAGGGTGGATTCTTTTACAACGGCGATCACAGTTTCGAATTCTGACAGGCAGCACCTTTTGTTCATTCTGGTTTCTTCAGCATGTAGCATTGTAAGCGAAATAAAAACAGTTTGAAAAAATAACAGAGCATTTTATCAAATCCACTAGAAGTGACGCTTGAAGTAACAAAAATATCTCGTAATAAAAAAGAAGATAATCATAATATATATATATATATATATATGTGTGTGTGTGTGTGTGTGTGTGTGTGTGTGTGTGTGTGTGTGAGTGTATGTGTGTATGTTTAAAAATATATTTTATTAATAATACTTGTCTTATTTTTATACCGGTAGTAAAAGTATTAATAATCAGTCGAAATATTCATTTTTCTTTTACATTGGAGTATTTTCGGCTGACACAGTCACAACAAGAATGTTCAGGGGTCAGTATATATCTGAATAAATTCAGCCATTTTAAAGAAAATAAACCATTTTTGCGCACACTTTAGTAGGGTTATTTAATGTTTTACTGTCATTCCTACTTTCAGTATAATTTGGGGGTGTCAAATTCTTCATGTACTCTTTCCTCGTTATTAACCTAAGTAATTTCAATTATCTTAGTCTTTCTCTAAGCATGTGTATCCTTTTTCATTCCATTTTCTTTAAAACTCACCCTTACTCAGATCTTCAGTCAATGGTCTCAGCATCCATTTATAAGAAAAACACGTTTGTGTTGCCTCAAATCTCTTCTTCGTTTGTGAAGTGATTAGTACTATAATTAAGAAATATATGGCATAATTCCACGCCCAGGAATTAAAATAAAGCCACTAAGATACAAGAGTGACAAAAGAACATGAGAAAAATTACTTGGAAGATAGGACAATGAAAACTATTACTGGCGAGAAAGGATGATTGAAAAAGAGTGAGGATTGCGATATACTTTACATATCAATTTGTGAATATCGTAGTTGCTAGGAAGAGATTTCCACAGTCGAAAAGCGAGAGAGAAGAAGCTATTAGAATAGAACTTACAGATGCATCCAGCTATTTAAAGAATAGGATGTGGAGACCTAACCGCCAATCTAGTACTACGCATAAATCCGTGAAGCCGAACTACCAAAGAGCAAAGCTCATCAGAATAATTTCCATGATAAATCGACAAAATTTAGTGAAACATCTTTTCCATATGAAGTCCCTCTTCTGGACATAGGAAATCTTGATTATCTCTAACTTCTTAACTTTTGTAGATATTAGAAATATTTGTCTTTTAAGTATCACCCTCAATCCTACCATGGCTAGGTAGATAAATTGCTAATACCTTCTTTCACTGCTTCCAATATTTTCTGTGTGAGATTTTCAAAGCCATTATTCTCATTATGTCCCAGAGGAATGTCAAATTTCTCTTTCTGATTCTAAATATAAATGCCCTTTCTGTTTCCATTTTCTTTAAAAGTTGAGCGTTGCTCACATTCTCCCATTATGACATTCTCAAGAAGCTTATGCTATCTCAACTCTACTTTGCAACTGAGCGAAAATCGTCGAACGGTCATTGCTCTATAGAAGTGGGCACATCGACCTGGTATAATCGTTAGCTAGCTTGTCTTGTTAGCACAACTTGGATTGAGTTCGATCGTTTCTGTGGGCTACTAAAATTTCACACTTGTGCCACATGTAAACTGTGCTTAAAATGTCACAATTGCCACATAGAAGGAAGGATATTACATATCATCTGAGTACACTTGTCTTTGATTCCAACGTAATTAATTTGTTTTTTTATATATATAATTTGTTTTTGGAAAGCAGTATTTAATATTATAATATGTTAATAAGTTATCGTATTTTCCATCTTCATATATTTACATTTCTGTAATTCTTTTGTTTTGTCATTTCCCATTTGAAGCCTTCGTATAGGCAATCTCCTTTGTTGACAACATTAGATTCTGATTTCTTACAAGTGATATGTAATGCTTCAATCTTGTTCTTTAATTTCTGTTTCAGAGTTTCTGCATTTTTCTTTCTGTGTCTGACATCAACATATATTTGCGTGTTTTGTTGTTAATATTATGTCCACCAATCATAAAGCCGGATATCAGTTCTACTTCGCTTAAGTGTGCGACACTGTAAATATATAATAAATCTAGGGAGAAGACGAATCTACTTTTACGTACACCCGCAATTCATTGTCTATCTGTCGACAGTTTCCTCACACTATATATCCTCGAGCACCTAATGCATTTACCCCTAAAAATCAGGTTTCGTAGCGTTTTAACATTGATCTAAGTTAAGCAGATATCTATGAATTTCGTGTTTTCTATGAAACATAGGTATACATCGTTCTACATTTCTATTGCTCTTGTAGATAGAGAAAAATATCGTGGACTGAAATATGAATTGCAGGTGATATCGGTTTGTAGAGAGGTTACTATTATTCACATAGTTTTGTGAACATTTGCTATGATATCTAAAGTATAATGGCGGGAAAATATCAGTCCAAGCATCTAATTCAGGGCACTACGTAAATACCTGTTTTCTAAGAATAACGCTTAACTTAAGTTAATCTACGAACTGCGCTGATGTGTAGGAAATGGTTTTCGATTCAACGGGACTGTTCTATTTACATCTTCAAAGCTGAGATGAAAGTTAATAATCCTTACATGCAAACAACTAGAGTGTCTCTAGCGGTCCGCCAGTAGTAACATTGCCAAGATGAACACGCCGACAGCCAGACATCAGGCCTGTAGCGGTAAGCGCTACAGGTATGCCATCGAGTTTCAGATTGGTGGCTTGGGTAATATCGTTTTTGCAAATAACTAAACAGATTCATTTTACTGCCACACCAAGCCAAAATTGATTTAAATATGAGGATCACATTTCCCATTTTACTGTTAAAATAGATAGAAATGTATCTCGTTTATGAAAAATAACGGGGGGGGGGTTAAGGCGATTATCGGCCGACTTTTCTTCAGAAAAATAAACGTCGGCAGTATAAAACAAAGAAGTTGATAAGAAAAATTATCAACGACCGATGTTAAAATAAATAGATTACCAGGATGTAATAAAAAGGGTAAAATTAAAGCGAAAAAAACCTTATGAGTACTAAATATTTTCTTGGTTAAGCAGTAATCCCTCCTGAATGTCATCTTTCTCTGTTTACACAGGGCAGGGCGTTGCAGATTAATAATACTAGACTCCAAGATATCTAAATGGAGACTCGTCTTAGCCCTGCGTATGACAGAAAAGTAATCGGGAGAATAATTCGTCCTACAATCGACAGAATTTAAAAGGTGTTCACCAATCGCTGAATCATGAGTCTGCAAACACCCGGATGTAACTGGTTCATGCCTATGCACTTTAACCGGAACATGCTGGGCGATCTTCACCTTTAACCGTTGGATGGTCTTGCCCACATAGTCGATCTCACACCGACATTTGTATTGATATATAATTAAACTTTATTTTTGCCAATACTATTATTATTAATGAATTAGACTAGGTAGAAGAGAACGGCTGATGTAAAGTGTCTGTAAGCGTATACGGATAAATTTGCCCCTTGATGGCCTACAGTTTAGATATAAGTTGCAAGGCGAATTTTCGACGTTCTGTCTTTTTAAGTATTATATGCACCGAAAATACGGTACTCGCAAGTTATGAATTTAATCCCTGACTGAAAATGTCAGTAAATGTTATAAATTACTTTATAACATTTCTGAATCATATTATATTTTGGGAATTTAGTTTTATAAGCTAGAAGAGAAACTGAATTATACAAGCGTTATTTACTTTAATTTTTGTATGTATTGTTCTATATTCTTATTTACTATGGAAATAGTTACGTTGATATCCATATTAGAAATATCAGTATATTCAATGAACGGTGTCATGGTGTGTGAACAGTCTTGAAAGTGGTGTGATATTTTCCAATTTCATTGCCAGACATCTAACTAGTTTTTGACTCTGTATGACCTCAGAACCAAATGCTAATTTCTGTGCAGAAACAAAAAAACTCAGGACGGACAATGAAATTATTTTCTGGCATAAATGATTAATGTTAAAATTAATCAATCAGTAAACAAAAATGGGAGAATACCCACTTGAAGGATTTCATTCGTTTTCATAAATATAACTTTATTTAGAATTTAATGCCAGAGAATCCAATATTGCATTCTGTTATAAAATGCATATGAAAAAATAGGTGTTTTATACCTCGCCTTTTACAAGACTGGGCAAATATATAACATTGGTTTCTGATCAGTTTCTTCATATTTGTGATTTCTATCACATGTTTCACACTGCAGTAGCCTCAAGCCATCCACGGTTGTTTGTCGTATTCAGTAAGCTTCCAGCAGTGTTGATCGAAATATCATAATTGAACCAGCGGGGTATGTTTTTTCTTCATTCTTCTACACGTTACGTTTGGCCTTCATTGTTCACAATGCATTTCCGTATTCATAACCGTCAATTCCTATTTCTGATGTTCATCTATCGCACCATTGTATTAGTGTCAATTTGAAGACAGTTTAATGGATAATCGCTCGAAATGAGAAATAGAATATCCGAGTTCGAATTCCTCTTTCATTTGCTACATATACATACGCGTAATAACCTTGGGAAAGGTGTGAATAATCTTCACCCCCCCCAGCTATGAGTAAAATATTTTTCGCTTTTAAACAACACTTGATAAGCCGTAAAAACAAATCGAACAAAAAAAGGGTAAACATGAAATCAATGCACATTTCTACACAAGCTAAAAAACAGTTGAACTCAAGATTAGACTTCACAGGTGGTTCCCCTCACACAATGTAATGTGAAGTCTTTCTGTTCAATGATTATCAAAACGATTACGTCTAGATTATCGACAGACATGTGCAGAGACTTCGAAAGAAACTTCAAAGGTTTTGAGAGCCAAATTGCAACTGATCATTAAATTTGGATTTATTAATTCGATTCTGAAAACAAAAGTCAGACAAAGCAACGCTTACCCAATATTTGAAAAAGGGTCCATTCAGAGCAAAATCAAATCACCAGAAGGATCGTTTAACGATTGTTTTCTGGAAGAATATGGAGGGATATATACTTTACTTTACGCGGAATATTTACTCATGACGGAAATTTATTTGTTTCATAAAAATAGTGAAACATTGCGTAGATTTCGATGAGAAATCATTAGACATGTATCTTAAATTTCTAATTTCGTAACCTCTGCATTTCCCTCTTAAGAAAAAATATGTAAATGCGCTTAGTTTGAGACTTTTAGTTGCATAAAAAAAATTGACCTTTTATAGTTAAATTCACAGGAATTGCGGCCCTTCTTGGATTGAATAAATAGGGGAGTCATCGCTTACGGAAGCGACGAGATGATGATGGAACTTACGGGGATATAATACCTATATTTAAAATGTTGGCGTTTAATTTCATTTTGTACAACATTTTGGAATGCCTCTCATATGAAACATTTCGTATGGGTTTAAGTGATCTATTTTAATCAAGATTGATTATCAAATGATTCAGTGAATACGATCTCACTGCAAATTAATATTTTATTTTCTATCCATTATGATTATCTTATGAGGGAATTCTTTTCTAAGACGAATTTTACCGCAATGTTGAATATGGCTTTCAACTTCTTCATGAATAGGCAAATAAAGTTATATTTATGTCAATAGAAAAGATCAATTCACGCATTCCTTTCAGTAAGAGCCGTTGTGCATTCACCAGAAAATACATGATTGTTAAAGCTTTCTCTAAATGAAAAAGAATCACATGGTGGTATTTCAAGCATAGATATGAAAGGAAATACAACAATGGGTATGTTATTATAAATTAAGCTTTGAATAATATTGATAACAGAAATAGAAAACAAAGACATTTTTCGGATTCAACTATAAATAAAATCTTTTTCAGGTTTATTTATACTTATTTACGTTTCGATTGTTGTGCTATTTCAATATAATTGGTAGAATAAATGAATGAGATTGTTTTCTTTTCTGGAATTACCTTAA
>OZ038475.1:138603499-138610999 GCA_964036315.1 Acanthosepion esculentum | reverse complement strand
AGTGATACGTAGGAGTATAAGGAATTAATAATTTATATATAGCTAATCAGTGCTTAACGATTGCTTTCCTTTCGAAAGTCAGGATCGTTTAATTAATTCTCGCTAAATGATACTTTGTACCTGACACCTATTTCAGGATTAAGTGGACTTAGATTTAAATATATTTAATGCGCCTTTTCAACAATATGTACCATTTTTAATGTATTTCTATGTTTATAGAGTACAGTAAAGTAGACAACAGTAAAACAAGATTAAATAAAAGTGAAAATCAGGTTTTTCTTTTCTGTATTACTTTGGTTTGCATATTGTAAATAGAGTTCTATTGAATTATATTTTCGACATTCTTATTCATCTTTATTTATTTCGACTCTTCTGAAAGAAAGAGGAAAAATCTTTATGTTCCTTTATTTTCTTATTCAATAAGATTATAGCGCTGATCTTAAGGCCAGGTGAGGCTATAGAAGTAAGTTGTTAAGTGATGAATACCTGTCTGTCTGTCTGACTGTCAGTCAGATTCTATTCCTTTCTTTCATTCTCTGTATATATATATATATATATATATATATATATATATATATATATATATATATATATATATATATGTAACTATAATCGTGACGAAAAACCTTCGAATTCTTGATTTAACAAAAGCCAAATCAATCTCGAAGGGAAAAAAGGTTTTAAAAAAGAAAGAGCCAGGAACATGAAAGTCTATCGAAAATAATCGCACATATGAAGGTTCAAAGCCCAAAGAAAAAACCCCGAGACGAGTAAACAACTAACTAAAAAGCTCGATACAAATGTAGAGCAAAACTAGTGAGCCAGACAAATCTACAAAGGTTGACGCTAACGACCTGCCTAATTGAAACCTTGGTAGGTTTGTCTGGTTCATTAGGTTTGACTATATATATATATATATATATATATATATATATATATATATATATATATATATATATATATATATATATATAATTATTTATTTGAATATTACAACATAAATATGTTATAAAATCACGACAAAAGTAGCCATTTTGTTTCATATTATATCTGCTCTACTCTGTATTGAGCACTCTTTAAAGAATATTAATTGTTGGTTATTGGATTTCACTCCGTATATACCAATCCTAAACTTTGGTATATATATATATATATATATTATAGTCAGCATTGCGCATCCCCAACCGAGAATCGAACCCGGACTGTTTCCATACAACGCAAATGTCATAACAACTGTACCAGGGGACTCGGTGGCGAAGAAGATTGCATTCGGTCCAGGTTTGATTCTCGGTAGTGGATGCGCACTGCTGATGAGTCCCAGATAGGACGAAACGGCCGTCTTGTGATTTCTGCATCCTGTTGGGGATTCTTCTAGGCTCGAACAATTACTATAAGATTAGCCTAAATCCCCAAATTAATCACTTAAATGTATGTATGTATATATATATATATATATATATATATATATATATATATATATATATATATATATATATATATATATATATATATATATATATATATATTTATATATATATATATATATATATACAGTTTTGATTAAAGACAACTGACTAGGCATTGCGGTTAAGTTTTTTTTTCATATGTTGCTTGCAAGTGGTTTCATTGAAGAATTGTCCAGGTGATCTGTGAATTCGTGCACTTTTGGCTAATATATTAAACATTATCAATGATGTTTTTTGTTTGACTATGCTGGTAGCGACAGAAATATTTTAATTTCCGAACACAACGCACTGACTATGTACGGAAAATAGTATCTAAAGATATATACATATATATATATATATATATATATATATATATATATATATATATATATATATATATATATATATATATATACATCTACATATTCAGACAAGGAAAAAATAATAGATAATGGTGAATACATTAGCTGAAAGTGCCCGGATCCACAGAACATTTGGACAGTTCTTACACACCATATGTCAGAAAAAGAAATCACTTGTAGGAATGGCAGACAAATATAATAACTACTTTAATTTGAGTGACTTTGTCAGTTTTCTTCCATTATATATATATATATATATGTATATATATATATATATATATATATATATATATATATATATATATATATATATATATATATATATATATATATATATATACACACACACATACACACGCACATATATATATATATATATATATATATATATATATATATATATATATATATATATATATATATATATCTATATATATATGGGATAGGTTGTTCTGGATATTATTATGCATGTTTTCATGCAATTTATTATTACTAATTATGTTATTATTTTTGTTTCGTTTGTCTATTTTTTTATGCCTTTCTTTTTGCGTTGTGGATGAAATGATATGGGTATTGTAGGTTTTTTAATGTGTTTGTATCTCATCATTTCATCCACAACGCAAGAAGAAAGGCATAAAAAATATGCAACCGAAAGAAAACTTATAACATAATCCTTAGTAATAAATTACATGAAAACGCATATGATATATATATGACACATGGGTTTTGATGTTTGCATATATTCTTATGGTGACAATGAACAAATTTCTCTTGAAAAATGTTCTAATTAATAAGCTATAGACGTATTCATGTAGCTACCATCATAAATATATTTTGGCTATTGTTTTAAAATTGCTCAGCCTCCAGTTTCAGTTTGTATACTATAAAATAATGATTACTACTTTGGTACAAAGAACGCACGGTGGAGTAATGGATAGCGGCTCTGATTGAGAAGTCGGAGAGCCGAGTTCGGATTCAAGTCGAATTCATTATGTTCGCTTATGTGCTAATATCCTTGGGAAAGTTATGAATCCTCTTCTTATCTCCCCATAGGTAAATAGCTGGTTTTGTAGCCTTCGATGGCAACTGCTCTACCGCAGAAAAAAATGGGAAAATATCTTCCTCGTCAGTCATGTATTGAAAAGATACATGATCGCCTGAGTGTGTATGAAGCATAGCCCATAACTGACTGCATTTGGTAAAATTTGACAAAAATCTCTCATCCTGTTGAAACTGCTTTTGTGAATTCTAAAGGAAAAATGTACTTATTAAAAAATTCTGAATGTAAAAGGTGTTGGATATTCATCCAGTTTTGTAGAACTTCATATCAACTCTTCTTACTTATTTCCTGTGTCATATTTGCAGTAATGACACGGATGTTTAATGAAACAGATATCGCCGATTTATTTCCATACCGCCCCCCAAAATAGCTTTATATTCCAATATGTTACTTCAGGACACTCTATATGAAATTTTTGTATCAGATAACGCATTACCACCTGCCACGCCCTCAGGTTATCGGTGGATAAAATATTTCTCTTATCAAGCTTCTTTTTCTTTTAGGAAGGTGTGTAGACCGTATTAGAAAGAAAACTGACAAAGTGCAGATTAACCATTTGTAGTTTCAAGTGACATCCTGTGCAATGTATCCATGTCCTTATCGGAAACTAATTTGGTGAGGCCACATCATTGCTGTTAGAAGTCTTCCTTGTCTGAAGTCAAACGTTAGGGCGAATGTTATCTTCTGATTGAATCAGCAGTCTTAGTGAACAAGTCTATTTTTCAAGTTAAAGCACGTTGGCTGTGGTTTGATCTGGAGAACCGTGAACTCTGTCCTTCCTATGAATGCAAGATACACTACACATGAATTAACATATTTCCCTGTTTTAATCTACATATGTGGTGAATGGTGGAGGGATTTGCTCTGGAGTAGATCTACACAGTTTCATTACGATGACATCAGGTTATGTAACTGATGGCGATAGCGATGATACTTTCAGTTCTTAATTCAGACTTCATAAATGTTCACAGTAATTTCATCAATAACATTTGAATTTCTTCAAAGAGGAAGGGTTATTTCCAAATAGAATTGATATAAGTCAAGATACTGATGTTTTTTCTAGATTTTCTCTTGATTTTAATCACTCCACCCAAAGCAATTCCATAAAGCTATGAAGATGAGCTGGATTTTGGGGAATATCAGAATAAACTCTATTAAGGAGAGAGAAAAGAAAAAGATAACGATTGATATTGAATTTAGATTTTGGAAGATCAAATGTGACTGAGAAGCAAACAACTGGAAGAACATTAGCATAGAACTTGCGGTTGTATCTATCCATGTTACCTGTAAAATTACGAGACATTGGCAACAAACAATTACCATGAAAGTTATTTATAGAAAATACACAGGAAAGCTACATTACGAAGGCGGAAATGTGACCGAAGTTGAGATGCCATATCAGTACCAATAACATGGCAGATTTATCTTTTGATTTTATCAGGAATGTCTAACTATATGGCAGAAGCACCCGACCTGATGTGACAGTAATAGTAAAAGTATGTACATATGGTTGACATATAAGATAGATCCTGGTAAAAGGAAAAGTTGTATAGCAAGACACAGGACACCAACTTTTCTAGGAGCAGATCTATCAATTGATTCAATATATCTTTTACTCTCCAGATCAACGGAAATTATTAGTCCGAGTAGGTGCAACCTCCTGGAGGTTTGCATCAGCCATGCTAATTGAATGTAAAATGGGTTCACTCAGACGAGAAAAAGTGAGCAGTTTCGAGTCTTTGAAGCGTTAAAATCAAGTCCTTGCGTCAGTTAACAAGATAATGTAGATCATTTCGACCTAATCAATACGCTCAGGCATACAATTAAGACGGGAACAGATGGTTGCGTCATCATCATATAGACCGTATAGAGAACCGATGGCGCAAGGAAGGGATTTGATGAAAATTAACAACGAAATCTAAGGATAGAGGTCTGATGAATACCTGCATTAATGCAAATAGATCTCGAAGACTTGACGTTAAAGAAATGTTTAATTACGTGATTTGCGCTAGCTTAGAATATTTGCGCGTTTCATATTTGTAATTAATTCAGTTTTCATCAGAAATGATTTCCTTGCTGAAAATCGACACATATTCATACTCGTTTCTTATAGTATTTGCAGTAGTATTTGTTCAGACTTGTGCAAAACTCTCGATGCTTCCCTCTTCCCTTCCATATGCCTTGTGAATGTTGAATCCTATAAATCATTACGTGCCCGAAAACGTTCCGCTGTCACTTTCCTATTGTCGGCACAAACATTTTGCATTTTCTCTCATCCATCTGCCTACGATGATTCTCAACATTTGTCACTCGAACTGATTCGAATCATTATGAATGGATTATGCAATATTTTTTTCTATAAAATTTATAATATATTTCATAGATGCCTACTAAAATACTATTTATGTTTAACGACATCTTCTGTTCTTTATTAGATTACTAAATTTCTTAAAAGCGTCCTTCACTATTCCCATTCTCTTACAGATCTCTGTGTAACATTTTGTGTCGCCTGTTACAATGGTATAGACAGAGCCGAACGTCCACTGTTTAATATGCAAGAGTTCTCATTCAGGGATTGTATCTCCTACATTCTCTGTTTAAATGAATGCTTTAAATAATATCTAATTCATCGATTGCTTCACTGCTATCTTAGTATATATTCAATAGTGAATTTAAGGGAAACATAACTCCATTTATAGCATCAGCAATTTTTTTTTATTTTTGTTTCTACTTCTGACATAAATTTTAATTATTTTTTTTTTACTTCAAACAATGGAAAACGAGTTTTTATTATTTGAAATGATTCGATTTATATATCTCATTGATGTGTTAAAGAGTAGTGAGGTCTAGACAATCTAGACTTGAGTGGCAACTAATATAAGAGAAGGAAAGTATTAATTCTCAAACTTAAGTATGGCAAAATAAAAATAATCCACTATTTTCTAAGAATGCATGACAATACAATGTTAATAAAATAATGGAACCACTGTATTGTCTTGAATTAAAACTACATTTAAAAATGAATTATTGAAAACATAAAATGATAGAGTAGCATACATCATTCGGGTATATAAAATTCTAAAATTATTAAATTCTACTACGATAACCTTAGTAGAATTTAATTTAATCGACTATTTCACCAAAGCTGGAATCGATCCGACATATCCATATAATCCCCAATTTTTACTTCCTACTGTACGTTAATATTATATACTCTATCCAGAAAATTACTAACCTCTGTTGATTTAATGGATTGGATTGTCTTAACTATAGTAAAATAAATATAAACCAAGTTAATTATTCTCATTTGAATTCGTTTAGAAGGAGTTAGTTTAATCATTATTAGCAGACGGTTTATATATATATATATATATATATATATATATATATATATATATATATATATATATATATATATATATATATATGTATGTATGTATGTATTGTGTGTGTAATTACGCAGCAATTTTCACAGATGCATACCTCATTAAATACCAACGGCTTTCCATACTTAATATTCTCGTTTTCACTCTCGCATGGTCTTATGTGACATCACGAGCTGCGGTGCGATTTTCGCTTCTGCGTCTCGTATACACGAGTTTGTCATTGCTTTGAAATTTTTCATGCAACAAAAACAGACTCTCATTATTCTTTTGTCCGTGTATTGTTTGGTATATTGAAATGTAATTGTCATCTTTGATAATGGCTTATGTAAGCTGAAAGCAAAGATAGGATAAAAACATCTATCAATATGGTGATTTCTTTTCGTCTCTCAATGATAATGTTATTAAACTTATCAGACAATATGAAAGGAACTTACTTAAAACAAATATACAAAACTTGTTCTATATTATTTAATGAAACATGCATCAATGAATATATATATATATATATATATATATATATATATATATATATATATATATATATATATATATATATATATATTTATATATATATATATAAAAGACCATTTTCACACTGCTTGATTAAAAAAGGACCAGTTAACTGAACTGGTTTTGCCCTCACTCACCAGATCTAAAATCGAGTGAATAAATGCTACAATATAATATATAAAATGAATGTAATGTATTAAAGGAGGAACAATCAAATTGAAATGTAAGAATCAGTGAGAACGACTCTGGTTGTTGAACGAGTTTGTGCTGAAATAGGGGACACAATTGGGGCTATATATAAGATGATCCGTGATGGCAGAAATATATGTGCTGTTGAGCACGTCACCCAATTGCAATGTACCATTTATCATTGTCTTGGGTACGTGCTGCTGCATTCTCGTGTCTAGCCGTAGCTGAGTTCTACATCTGAACTGGTAAATCACATTATTAATATTGTGGGGAGTTAGAACATCCTTTCGAGTAGACATCCATGTAAAACTGGTAGAAAAGACAACACGTAAAATTACCTACCCCTAAGAAAATTTAGAAATGGGTGTGTCTGAGAGTGTTCAAATTAAGAGTTTTTTTAAATTACAAGAATATCTAAATTTATAAGTTATGTTCACCCATATTTCAAAACGAAACTCCCACGTAGATAAAGAAAGGCTGCTAATTTAAAATTTGTTTTAGCAGGTAATATTAGATATTTGTCGAGCAGAAAAAGATTCATAGAT
>OZ038475.1:138570999-138598499 GCA_964036315.1 Acanthosepion esculentum | reverse complement strand
GAGAACATATGGCACAGTGAATAAATGCATTAGTTAGATCCAGTGACAGGAACCAAAGAGTTGAGTTCCATACCTGGTTTAGGCGGTGGAGAACGTGTAGAGGGGAATTAACAGGAGATAACTGATAACGAACATCCATTAGACATGGCACGTGGAACTAGAACAATCTACCCCAGCGAGTGAAATAAAGGCTTCAGTTCAACATTCCAACCACCTGCAGAAGGCCGGAGCGTATAACATCCGAAACGTTGTCATAGATATGGCAAGAAAGATGAGGACAATATTCCGAATAATGTAAATAGTGTACATAAAACCTCATCTCAGAAATATAGACAGCTAGCCCTTTCTCACTGACGAGATGTCGCAAGACCCCCGTTTCCATGGAAAGTATTCTGATGAACCACAATTCTTAGTTCAGCCAGTCCTAACATTCACGGCTAAACCCGGTTGGGTACGTTCATTATAGCGAACCACCTTAATTCCGATATTCATTTAGTGATATGATATGCAGCTTCACACGAAACATTACCTTGTGGAAATAACTCCCAACAAGTTGCTTCCCCGATCGCTTCTATATTAATCTGTTCAAGACTAGAGTTAACCATTTTCTGAGACACATATCCGCATAATATCTGCTTCTCCTTCTGTAAATATCTACAGGAGTGACTATTTTCCCTTGTACATGATAATCATCATTATAGAAAAATATCTGCGATGATCATATATTCTTATTTGTGATTCCCATAAGATTCTCACATGTATATCATTGGGTATTTTGTATAAGTTATTTAATACATTCTTTTTGTTTTGTTGGTGCTACTATTTCATCTCATGATACCTATGCCTGTTGTTGCTTTAATTATGCTGTTGATGAAGTTTATATTAAGATTTGATAAGCTAGTTTAACTGTAGCGCTTATAAAGTACAATTAAATGGTTAATTTTTCAGGTTTGAAATTATTATTTTCTCTCGACTTTTCGATTTTTCTTCTGCGTGATTAGTAGGCTTTGAGTTTTTATTATGTAGGACATAATTTGGTTAGTTGCCGTGTTTGAAAGTGCATTTATTTTTTTTTCTTCCTTCGGCAGGAATTGGGGAATACTAAAAGCTCTTTGGAATCCAATTACGACTCAGGTTTTATTTTATTATTTTGATGGATGCAGAAATGTATAAGGTCGTTCTTATTCGTGGATTTTCAATACAGTTTCAGTTGCCGTTAATCATTCTATGTATTAACATGGCGTTGAGAAATGTTAAAGTACGGTTTCAATTTGTTGAAAATTGATTGCATGTTCTCTTCTCCTTAATCTATCGATATATTCTGGTAGTAATGTAGCGTATAGCTGTATTAATAGGGAATCGGCAATGTATCGGAAATACACAGCCTTTTTGGGGGGGATAATAGGATGAAAGAGGCCAGATTCTAAAGAGGCCAGATTCTAAAGAGGCCAGATTCATGCCATTATCCCGCTGAGCGGCGATCACATGATTAGCCCTAGTATTTATAAATAAAAATTGCCGTTGAATGTAGAGTAATATTGTTTTGCAATGGAACGATATATTTTTATAATTTTGTTCGTTAGTAGTGGGAAGTTGAATTTGACTTTTTTAAATGTCTTTGTAAAAATCCTAGGGTTTGTGTAACTGGTAGATGCGTATATAGCGATTTAAAATCGAAGCTCGCCATTTATATCGATATTATAGATATTTTTACAGATTTATATCTATTGAAATTTTAATGAGTTCTAAAGTGATTGTTCTTAGCAGGGGAAATAGTTTAATTTATTATACCTTTTTCTAATTCTTGGAGCGCAATAATTTTCTTGGATAATATCGTGTACCAGGTTTGTGAGTGTTTGGTACGCAGTTAAACTTCGGTATCAGATTTATCATGACGTCGATTCATTAGTAACTTAGATTTTTGATAGCCTTATTGAACTGTTGTATCTCAGTGTTAATATTATTTTGTTGAATTATCTAATAACTACTTGGATCGTTGAAAAGGAATTCAATATTTGTCTTATAAATATTGGTATCAAATATGGCGATAACTTCCATTTGTCAGGTGTGGTATGCGTGTGTGTGTGTGTGTATGTTTGTGTGTATGTCTCTGCGAGTCTTTGAGCGAGTGTTCGTATCTGTGAGACTGTGTTTCATTTTTCTGAAAAAAATTCATTAAACAAAGGTATTCTAAAACATCTACCTATTTGAAAATTGAAGCATATTTTCATCGTGTACATGCTGCATATATATACACAAAAGATACATACATACATATGTTTGTGTTTATGATCATTTTTGTGTATTATATATATATATATATATATATATATATATATATATATATATATATATATGTATGTATTAAACATGGTGTGTTGAATGTTAAAGACAACATCGTCCTGCATATTTTCTTTTGAATTTTTTCATATTTTCTAATGAGACTATTTATTTGAAAATGATATCGAAATAAATATTGTCCGTACGATAACCAAGTACTTTCGAACATCATTGTTCATCTTCAGTGTCAAAATTCTTAGTCAAAATGTTTTAAAAGCATTTGCCAATTGACTTGTAGCGGAATCATGTTGCTACATTTTTTTACAAACTAAATAAACGTTAAAATCCTTTTAATTTCAAAGACGCGATGATGTTATCACGTGCATGGCGAAGAATTTTTAATCATGTGACGGCGTGAAAACGATTTTTATTATACAAGCCAAAAGATCGACGAATACGTTATAAAATTTAAATATATTATAAACATTGTAGGACACACACACGCACACACACACACACACACATATATATATATACATATATATATATATATATATATATATATATATATATGTATATATATATATATATATATGTATATATATATGTATATATATATATATATATATAGAGAGAGAGAGAGATACTAGGAAAAAGAGAAAGAAAGAAAGAGAGAGAGAGAGTTTAAGCAAAGTTTTTCATATCAAGATTACTTTGTTTGATAAATCAACCTTAATAACATTTAATGACATTTATCTACTCAATTAACGCCAGAATATCTGTTTGATACGTAAATTGATAATAGATTCCCCAATTACTAATAATAAGTGTTGCATAAGTATTTTCCTCCCAGTCAAAAAATAACGTTTTTCAGTAAATTAAACGAAAATGTAATTGACTGACGCTTATCAATTCGGGGGTAGAGTATTAGAAAGTCTGCAATCACAGTGGAAAAAACTCCTTTCCAATTCTTTATTCATTATTCATGATTAATTAAACTATCAATGCCTGCACGATCGGGCCGACGAAAGAATATTTCGAAATGAAGAGTGAATACATAATAAGGACGATTTCCGTCAACCCTCAATCGAGGAGAACCAGTAGCTGGACATATCGTAAAAAATACCGGAAATGATACCCCTGTATATATTGTGTATATATATATGTGTAGTGTATAATTTTCGTACTTCACATAGTGGCGCGAAACTGAAATTAAACATTCAGCATTGATCTTTATACCCACACATTATCTATCTATCTATCTATCTATATATATATATATATATATATATATATATATATATATATATATATATATATATATATATATATATATCGTTTCTGCCAACGTCTGCAATCATCAGGAGTATTGCACTTTCTCTCTCTCTTTCTTTCTCTCTCTCTCTCTCAGTCTCTGTCTTCCTGTTGTATTCCTGTTCTTTCATTGTCCTTTCTGCTGACTAATATCTTCTCAATATTTTCCACATCCCAGGCATCTGTTGCGTCTTACTGCAGTTATTACATTTCTTGGGGGGGATGATTAAAAACCTGTCTTTATAGGACGGTGTGCTTTCAGTCGGGCCGGTGTTTCCTTCAGCACTGCAGTATAGTCCGTAATTTTCCAAACATATCTGCTATGAAAATGCGGCAATATTTATGAATGAAATCGATATATACAAGGAAAGCATAATCACTTTACTCATTGGTTACCATCTGATTATCAGCATAAGACAGTCTTCTTCATTATCAATATTGCTATTAGTTGGTTTCTCGAATATACCATGTATTCTAAACTACCTGCTTGTTTATTAAGAATAACAACATCTTTGTAATTCATTAAAATTAATTTCTATTCTGAAAAATGATTTATTTCTAGAATTATGAACGCACTATATCATTTATTTAGAATATTTTGTGATCTATCATCATCATCATCATCATCATCATCATCATCATCATCATCATCATCATCATCGTAGTAATCCTTCTTCTTCTTCTTCTTCTTCTTCTTCTTCTTCTTCTTCTTCTTCTTCTTCTTCTTACTATGTTCTATCCTTTCGAGATTTTTCAGATTCTATCTCTAGACAACACCCTGCTATTGAGAAGCCATTATCAGATCTATTTTTGTTTTTCTTGTTAGGCTTCCTAATACATATTCTGACAACCATTTACACAAATTCCTTAGATAAGCTATTCGCTGCCTTAATATGACACCTTGCTTTTAATATATTCTATGAGGGTCAATTTCACCAATCCATCTTTTCCCATAATGTAAACAAATAATTTATGTTTCTTTCTTCATACTTATATGCATAGTTGTCGTTTTTGTTGCCTTTTCCCTTAAAACTTATTTGTCGTTCTATTATCAGCATCGTTCTGTTGAACAAGATTACTGTTGCTTCGAGCCTCTTCTTCATCTGAGACGAGATTATCCAGCATTCACTGCCATAGAGGAGGACTGATATTACACGACATTCCAGTAATATATATATATATATATACCTTTTCCTACCTTTCTCTATTCCAATACAGCTCCTGATTTCATCATCGGATTTTCTTCCCGCCGTTAAAACGCTCCCTAGATATTGACATTTTTGCAGTTGTTCGTACTGACGTCTAAACATCCTGGTTCTTGTCTTGGACCGTTTCATTTTGTGACATCATTCTCTCTTTCTCAAAATTGATGTTTAATCTTTTCTTTTCACTTTCCTTAGTAACTTCAGAAGGAGTTCCTATAGATTCCTTTATATGCTTACTATCAACACTGCGCCATCTTTTCTCTAATGTTATTAAGAGTAGTGTGGCCGCCAACAATGAATGCAGGTAGACTTCTAATACTCTCAAAATCACTTCTCTGTAAAGTAGAATAAATTCTCTGAGATTCTGAAATGCCTTATTATCCGTATGAACGTCAATGTTCTCCCAGGATATATTCCGAATAATTCTAATATAATTTCCAAATAAGTCAAATTTACCTAGCGGTTCAAATAGTTATTTGTTTCCCTCACTATAGCATTAGTTGACGGAATGGCATTTTGCGGGTAAAATTATCTAATATTATCTGCAACATTAGCTTCCTCCGAGTGATATTCTCCATAATGAATTTTAACATATTAATTATGGATTGGGGATTCTAATCAATATTTTGCTGTTTATTTTATGATAACCCGTTTATTTGTGAAACGCATCGTTGTGCCATTGTATTTCGTAGGAACCAAAATATTAATCGTATCTATAATTTGTGTCCTTTTGCATCATCCAAATTCAATAAATATTGGCTTTCTTTTTGTTTTGGACAGACATTGGGAACCTCACTGGTTTTCACTTTCGCCAGCTTTTGTTCCCAAAGAATGATTATTTCTGACATATAATATATGACAATTTTTCAATTCAACATTTCTTAAATTAATGCAATATTTAATTATATATTTCCACAGAACACCTTGTCGCCAAAGTATAATACTTAACTGAAAAATAATTTTTATCTGTAATAGTCAAAACCTCAGTTGTTACTCTCACTAGGTTTCAACAAATTTTCATTTGTTCATAAAATAACAGACAATATATCAATCTCTAACACCAGATATTTAACTGCTAAAAAGGTATGAAACTTTACCAGATCTGATAATGTAGTTAATTGTTAAAATAAATGTTGTTTTAAATATTCATTTAATCCTAGAACAATGTGAATTTTCACATAAACTGAAATTCAAATAGATATTCCCATGCACATCGCACATGCTTTATATAATCAATATTTATATTTCCGCTCACCCATTTCGATCTCATTATTAGGAAGATAGTTTTCAAGATCTTGGCTCAAATGTTTCCTAAATTCATTTTACATATTTTTGTTGTAGTTAAATATTTCACTACTTGATATATTTGGGAAAATTGTTTAACTTTATCTGGGAATTTTTGCAACACACATATGTCTTTATTTTTAAAATATTTCTAAACATGCTTTATGTACATAAACGTTCTACATATTGTGTTATGTAATAAATTACAGACTGCCTTGTTTTATTTTGAGTCAAATGCCTTTTCAAATGAAGAAGTGTACTGTATTGTTATCGTTTCTTGGAAATGGCACTGTTGTTAAGTACCAATTTTAAATCATTGCCTTTACGCGAGATTTCCTTTCGAATATTTATTAAAATGTATAAAATTATTAGAGGAATAATTAGATTTGGTTCGAGTGTCATGTGATAAATTGGAGCTTACCAATATATTCCTGATTCATTCTTTTATAAAGAAGACTTCCTCACCTGAGACAATTTAAAGCACTTATTCACGTAGTATGGAACTAGAAAATTCCCGTACAATTCCTCACCATTTCTACTATTTTTAGATGCTCTGCTGTTGCCTTTTCTGAAATCCACATCATGAAGCACAAACCTTATTTCTTTGTTGTGCCTTTAGGATATCAATAATAACTTCGCTTTCAAGTACTGCCGCTAGTCAACTGATGGTGATCTGCCCACGTTGTATTCTTTGACCACAGATCAGTGAAGATCGAAATTGCGTCCGTACGTAAGCCCTGAATCGTGTTGACGTAACCATAATATAAAATAGGACAAAGAATGCTTCCGCTGGTGAAAATACAAATATGATAACAAATAGCGAAGAATACTGTTGGGTTAATTTTCAACTGGTTTATATAATAATTGATACAACAAAACTAAACCTTCCCGTTACTTTCTCTAACGCGTCACTGTATCAATTGACTCTAAAACAATGAACCGGTTGAGCATTCATACGAGATGTTAGGTCGTTGGGAATTTTGTCAACAAGGCTCAACGCCAGCAATTCTTTCGGCAGCAGATCACGTGGCTTTTTCCGGTCACTCGTGGCCACCGCCGGACTCTGGCGCCCACTCCTGGCCTCTCGCGTCTTCTGGAATCTCGCTCCAACTGCAACTTCTGGCTTAAGCTAAGCGTTTGGTTTGTATGCATCTTGCCAAACTCTTGCGACCGCTCACAGAGCATTACACATTCATCTATTACTTATTTTCTACAACCCTAGAAACATGAAACTGACCCACAAATAACGCGGTCAGCAATTAAAAAAATAAACTATTATTTCAGCTTTACCCATATTTGCTTCCCGGCCATCAATGAACTTCAAATACCAAAACAGTCTACAGCAAGAAGTTTCTTTTTTGTTGATTTAAGAATACCACCTAAATTTTCACTCCTCATTTTAAAAGACCCTCCAGATCATTTATATTCTGGCTTCCAGGATTTATAACAATTCTTAGTTACTGTTCCATATTTTGGAATTAACATTCGATTCGGCATTTCTGTTTATAAGAAACGAAAAACAAATCTTTTTTCTTCATATTCCAATTCATGATTTCACCATAACGTTTATTTTATGTTTTCAACACTTCAAATTAAACAATTTTCTAAGGTGTTTCCCATGAGCCCTTTTAATCCTAATTTCAAACTACCAGTGTCACAATAGTGCCACATTCCTTTCATCTCCCACCATTGACCTTTTATAGTATCACATTGGTACCCACACCCACTTTGTTTTTCCGTGAAATCAATTGCTGTTTTCTGAGTTAGCTGCGAATCGATTACGTTTCCCGTTCTTCCCTTTCCTGATAGGTTCCAACGTATCTATACTAAACTTTCTTCTTAAAACATTTATGTTGATTATTTTCTCTAATTCTATCTTTTATGTTTCTCTTTTATCTATGGATACATTTTAAAATTTCTCCTCGGATCTAAAATTGAATTTGAGTTATTTTCATTTGTTTTGACATTTCTATATGTTATTCCCTCTTATCTCTACTTTTTCATTATTCATTGTTATCAATTTACTATTGTTATTTTATATGTTATGTATATTACTTCATAGAAATCGTGATATATTATTAATTTCCACCTGAAATTCGGATATATTTCTATGATTATTTACGATATTTATTTTCCAGATAACAGTTGTTTCCGCCATGTTGAAAATCAAATTTAATTTTTCAGGCTATCATTCTATCATCACTTGAGTCAGCACTTATAAAGTCAGTTTTATTTTTTCATTCACCATTTCGGCTTTTAGAATTTCCTATACAGAAGATCCCCGTGTTATTATGCACATGCGTGTTTATATGCAAATGAAGAGCGCTCAGTTAACAATTATATATATATATATATATATATATATATATATATATATATATATATATATATATATATATATATATATATATTAGAGTATGAATATTTATTTATTTATTTAATCGCATTTCTCGACAATGTATATAAATAAATATTTCGAATTACATTTAATTTATCGAACAATTAATTTAAAATTGCCGATCGAATAATAACTTTGTTAGATTTTCAACTTATTTTTCATATTTGTACAGACACGCACACAAGCATGTAAACATATAATCAATATGTACAGTTGCGGCCAAAATGTTCAGAACGGCATTGTTTTCGTCAGATAAGTAGGTATGAGCTTTTATCAAAGTTGTGTTATATCTTATAATTTTCACAGGAAATAAATACGATATTAGTTGTTACTGTCTGAGACTTTGGTGTAATTTAAGAGGATAATACGAAAGTTATGGATGATCCAGTGATTTACTGCAAAACCCATGGCGGCCAAAATGATCAGAACGGTTGAAAAAATAAAATAATAAAAAATGACAGTGAATACTGGAATTATTTAATATTTAGTTTGAAGGCCTTTCGCTTCAATCACACTCTGACATCTTCGACTGCATGAGGAAATTAAATTTTCAATTTTTTGCTGGGTGATCTTATTCCATTCTTCCTGAAGGGCATTCGATAATTGCTCGGTTGTTTTAGGATTTCTGGCTTACGAACGTTCTCCTAGAATATTCCACACATTTTCAATAGGATTGAGATCTGGGCTTTGAGCAGGCCAATCCATAACAATAACCTTTTCAGCCTTGAACAAAGTTCATGGCCATCTTATCCTTGTGACATGGGGCATTGTCCTGCATGAATATAGGTGGTCGCTTAGTTGAATTTCTCAGCACCGGAAGACATGATATTTTACAAGTTGTTTATAAACTCCTGCATTTACCTTTCCATGTAATCGCACCAAAGGGCCCACACCATCTCCAGATATCATCCCCCAAACCATGACACTTCATCTACCAAATTTAACACTAGTCTTAAGGCATTTAGGCGACAATTTTTCTCCTACTTTTCGACGAACGTGCCTTTTCCATCTGAGCCAAATAACAGAATAACTGAAATCCACCGTTTGCCATTTTTCTTGAGCCCACAACACATGTTCGGTTGCAAAAGTAAGACGACACTTTTTATACTTGGAGCTGATCAATGGCTTCACTGCAGGTGCTCTTGCTTGTAGGTCATGTTCAACTAAACGACGAGACACAGTTTTTCGAGATAAAGTTTTCTTCAGTACAATGCTCATTTCCCGAGAAACAGCAGCAGCAGTTTTAAATCTGTCCTTTTTAACCAACTTTACCATAGCACGATCTTCTCTCTTGGTCGTTTTTACGAGCCTACCTGTAGACTTTCTTGCTTCACACGAACCACAATCATCGTAGATCTTAAGAATACCGTGAACAACACTTTTTGACTTGTTAACAATCTTTGCAATAGACCCAATACTTAAATTATCCTTCTTTCGAAGCTTAATAATATGCTGACGAATTGGTAACGCAGTAAGTGGCATTATATTAAGAAAGTACACTGCAGATATTTTTTTACTAATGTTAAGTAAATGAACCGTCACGTAAACAAATTTAAAAAAAAAATAGAGATCGTCGGTTCAATATATTAAATACGGAGTAAAACAACCGTTCTGATCATTTTGTCCGCCATGGGTTTTGCAGTAAATCACTAGATCATCCATAACTTTTGTATTATCCTCTCAAATTACACCAAAATCTCAGACAGTAACAATTCATATTGTATTTATTGTCTGAGATAATTATAGAATATAAAACAACTTTGATAAAAACTTACACCTACTTTTCTGATGAAAACAATGCCGTTCTGAACATTTTGGCCGCAACTGTATATTAGAAAAGGTGCTAAGAAGAAAACGATTAGAAATTATATTAATATTTTCGAGCTGGGTTGAAACTTTCATTGCCATGCATGCGATATCTGAACACATGATAAAGAATAATTCTAACGGCAGCATCAGCTCTTCTCTTATCTGCCTAAAACTAAAACTTGCATATATATATATATATATATATATATATATATATATATATATATATATATATATATATATATATATATATATATATATATATACATATATATACATATATATGTTCATATATATGCACATTTCATTAAAATCGACTGACAAAGTGCTTTTATTTAGTTTTCTATATAATTTCTCGTACGATCTAATAATGTTTTTCATTTCAGATGATAAATTATATAAAAACTGTCCGAATGTTCTTTTTATCCGAGCCCTTTCGGCTATCCATTTAACACTTAATAATATTAACTTTGAACATGTACATAATATCTTAACCGTGTTTGGAAACAAAAAAAAAGTGAAACATTTTATAAAACATACATATAACAAACTATTTCTAATTGTAATAGTTGAAATATAATCCTTGAAAATTGCTAAATGTATAACCGAAAGCGCCTGGATAAAAAGAACATTCGGAAACTTTTTATATAATTTATCATCTGAAATGAAAAACATTATTAGATCGCACGAGAAATTATATTAAAAATTAAATAAAAGCACCATGTCAGTCTTTTTCAATGAAATGTTCATGAAAGAAGGATTACTGCCTAAATATACATATATATATATATATATATATATATATATATATATATATATATATATATAATCTTTAATACCTAATATGGGCGCCAGATGACAGTGACATCCGGTCTTCCTCCCCCAGAAAAAAATTTAGTCATATTTCAGACATAAACCACGGTGGATAAATGATAAAGACCGACGATGTCCTGGCTGACCCTAAATTTTGAGCGAGAAACTTGACCTTTCTTGGCTAAATTTTTAATTCTCAATTTATCTTTCGTTATATATATATATATATATATATATATATATATATATATATATATATATATATATATATATATATATTTCTATATATATATGTGTGTGTTTGTGTGCGTGTGTGTGTGTGTATTTAGGCAGCAATCCTTGTATCATGCACGTTTCATTGAATACGACAGACATTTTTTGTATAAAAAATAAATAAACGCACATCCTCTGCTGTATTCAATATATATATATATATATATATATATATATATATATATATATATATATATATATATACATACATACATGTAATATTATGAATTAATTGATTTAAAATATGGGTTTTTCGCTATACAGTGATAACCAAGTTTCAGAAATGGAAGCTAAAGCTTTCGAATTTAATTTTGTTATTAAACCAAAGACATTAGTTCCATAAAATTCGCTTGACGAGGAAAGGGAACTAATGTCTTTGGTTCAATAACAAAATTAAATTCGAAAGCTTTAGCTTCCATTTCTGAAACATGGTTATCACTGTGTAGCGAAAAACCCATATTTTAAATCAATTAATTTATAATATTAATGATCTGTGAATTTACATTGAGCACTATTGTGTAAAAATAAAAATATCTATAAGAACACCGGATTTTATATCTTACAGTTCTTTCTTTTTATTTATATATATATACCTATATATATATATATATATATATATATATATATATATATATATATATATATATATATTGATTTTGTTAACATAATTTGAGTGAAACAAAATATATTGTTATCCCTAAAGTGATAAGAATTCATTGCAAATTACTGCTTTCTCTTTTAAATTTAATAGTGACATATATAACCCAAAATAGTCACAACAGCTGAGACTGTATGAACTTTTCAACGCCCGTGTTACAAGTGCATATATGGTGTCGCAGCGTTCGCATGCCTCCTGCATAAATAGATGCCAAAAACCATCAGAAATTGTCAATCCAATCTGCTGAGAACTGGAACTTTGGTTGATAGCCACATAAACTGTCGTCTTTCAATGTCCAGATTGGATGAAACAGCGCAAAGGTAAAGGAAATGTTCGATGGTATAGAGAGACGATTACAACACTGGCTCCTATTGAGAGCTTTAACGCTGTGCTTTAACTCCAATGTATACTGTCCAAACTAAAGCATGTTTAATGAAAATAGGCTAATAATTAATGTTTTTTACAATTTTAATCTAAGCACAAAGTGTCATTCCACCTACCATGTATATTGCTGTTCGACATTTCTTGCAAAGGTTCCTGTTCCACATAATATTTACTTCGTGGAACCGTCCAACAATGGCACCGATTGTTATAATTTTAAAGAATCTCCCCGAAAATCTGATGACAGACGGAAGGATATACGAAAACAATTTTAACAATGGAATCCAACTCTGAGAGAAAATGACGTCCTGTTACTATGATTCGTCCGCCCGGTCCTTTGCTCGACATGTTTTGCCTATCAATAAAACTTGGCCTTCCCCTCTGTGTGACAAGTAAATCAATCACGTTCACGTATCTATACTGAGCGTCTTCATTAGAAAACATGACACCAAGGCCGGTGGGGAATGCTTTTATAAAGATTGATAGCAAAGTGCTGAACGGATGGTCATAAAGCACATCTTCATTGGAAATGGGTCTCTGTGTCGTCGAACAATCTGTTATCAAAGGAAAATCCAACACAATACTTCGTATATGAAACGTAATCAAGACACATTAAACGAGATAACGTTCTTTCGTTCTGTTACAACCGCGGGGTGTTTCCGCCATGCATTTGAAGGACCACATTTCATGTGCCATTTTTCTCCCCACTGCCGTAGATAAATGTGAGAAAATATAGCGAGTCTGGTTAAGAGGAGTTGACAAGTTCTTGTTGCGTTCAGACACTTCAGATCGAAAGGCATCCATTCTTCGGGACAGTTGAAGAATACGCCAACTGAAAATGCACTCGAATTGGAAGAGAGCTAAAATAGATTGATGGAAACTATGATATACGGGAATGGTTTAAATGTCAGAGAGAAATAGGATAGAAAACTTTGAATAATTTCGCTCATATTCACTGAACTTAAACTCGATGTCAATCACATATTTTGATAAATTAAAAGTACGAATTTTGCTAGGAATAAAAGAATATAAACGTGTTACAAAAAATGATACATATATACATATATATATATATATATATATATATATATATATATATATATATATATATATATATATATATATACACATATACATATATATATATATATAAATATATATATATATATATATATATATATATATATATATATATATATATATATATATACACATATACATATATATATATATAAATATATATATATATATGTTGTGGTGGAATCCACCTAATCTGCATAGGTGACTACCAACTATATAAATAATGGTTGATACCGGAAGACGAGAGAGGAGTTGGGAATCACGAGATCCAACTAGAGACTCTGATCGACTGCGACTAGTCAACACATTCTCCAGGAACGTCTTCCCAGAAATATACAGAAATACTATATGTACTTATTGTGTACACTTTCTTGTTATAATACATTCTTGTTCTAAGTACATTTTGTGTTGCATTATTATTCCATGCAATAGGCGAGATTCAACATTGAGTCAAGACTCAACAATATATATATATATATATATATATATATATATATATATATATATATATATATATATATATATATATATATATATATATGGCCTCATTTCAAGAAAGACATTTCGGACTACTAACACAAAAATAAAGAATGTCTCATATCGAGAATATTTAACATTGAAAAACATAAAGAAAAAATTAATTATTTTGAATAATATGTGGAAATCTCCACCCTTTACCTGAAGACGGTTGCGAGACTAGAAACACGTGTTGTAAAATTATGAAAAATAAAGGATACTATTTTTAAAAATAAATCCATATTACAACCAAAAACGTTTGCGGTACCGCTCTTCTTTTAAATATATATATATATATATATATATATATATATATATATATATATATATATATATGTAGTGTTAAAGACAACATAGTCTTACATATTTTCTTTTGAGTTTTCTCATATTCTCTAATGAGACTTTTTATTTGAAAATAGTTTCGAAATATGTATTGTCCATCAGACCATTTTTCTATTCTTTCGCTGGATTGTATTTCCTAGCACGCACGTATATACGTCAGGTGGGGTCTGTGTAAAATTATGATTGCTATTATTTTTAATTTTTTAAGGCTGATTTGTTATTATTTTAAAGCTGGTTCTTTGCTTGCTTTTGATAACTGCCTATATGTAAATATTAGAAATTACAGTTCGTAATCCTAATTGTTTTTTTATTTGATATATTAAATATGCTGGGTGGAGGGGGAGTAATTTACGTTAATAATTAATATTAGTAGTTAAAACCTCATTGTAAACTCACATCCAATAAACCAAATATGTTAGCTATATCTATGATATTGAGCGCTTTCTAACAAATACCGCGCATATAATATATAAATAATAATATATATAATATATTACACACACACACAACCACATACACACACACACACACATATATATATATATATAATTATATATATATTTATATACACACACTTTTCACACACACACACACACACACACACACACACACACACACACACACACACACACACACACACACACACACACACACACACACACACACACACACACACACACACACACACACACAGATATATATATATATATACTTTCTTTTGATAATGGTTTTCTCAAATGCGCAAGCACATAGACGTAATACACACTACTGGACTATAAAATACGGCTTGTAATTCAAGTACGAAGTAACCATTATTATAAAATTCAAGCAATAAAAATATCGACAAAATATAATTCCATTACTCTAATTACACAAACACACAAACTCACTCACAAACACACGCACTCACGTACATATATATATATATATATATATATATATATATATATATATATATATATATATATATATATATATATATATATATATATATATAGAGAGAGAGAGAGAGAGAGAGAGAGAGAGAGAGAGATATCATAGAAGTGCGACATGTGGCTGGTGTTCGTGCTGCGGTCCAAGATACGATTTTAAATGCAGATTTACATATATCGACACAGATAGAATTGAAAGATGTCATCCTTTATTTTCTTACATTCTAATCTGTTCTTTTACCGGACGGACAAACCATTTCTAAGCAATCATCTATATCAGAATTCGATCTTAGAAAAGAGTCAACAATTAATTATATGAAGCGCTTATATCTACGAGATGAAATATTTTCACGATTAATTTGGCTACTTGGTTAGTTTAATTTTGCGTTTTCTTGCGACCTCATGCTTTAGAATAAAAACAGCCTGTAAATTTTTTAAGGGCCACTCAACTTAGTGGTTTGCAGTCGAAATGGTTACGATGAATGTTGTGTTTGATATAAATGGAAGAAATGATAGGGGTTCATAAAGATAAGGGAAATAAATAGAAACTGAAATTTGATTTGAAGGGTTCAAGATTAAAGAAGCAACCGCACAGATATCCGTTTCGCAAAGAAGTAATTCTTGGCAAAATGAGTAAGTGCTGAAAATATGACTTACATTTGGAAAGGAGAAAAGTGAGTAGTTTGATTCTTATTAAATGTCATTGTTTCCAAGCTATATATGACTGAACTGGTGTCACTAAAAAATGGAGTACATCTGAAGATTTAGCATGGAAATACTGATAGATTAGCGATGGGCTTAAGAGATTGCAACAGACAGAATGAGTCTGCACAATGCAGAATTTGTCTACCTCAGCAAGTCCGCATAAAAGCATTTGGAGGTTGGAAACTGATGATTGATCATCTCCAGTCCAGATATGGCCACGATGCTCCATTTTCGGACTAATCTGATTCTTATCAAGATGAAACATGGCAGCTAAAGTGAGGTATTTCCTGGAACGATAGATTGAGCCAACTATTTTTCCAGAATCTTTAGCATGGGATCGTGCATACGAGTTCCGCATCCGTATCAACATCATTTCTTAATCCACCTGACATCAGAATAAAGACATAGCTTTATTTAATTCATATACTAAAAGCTGCTTATTGAATATTTTGTAGATACAAGTCAGATAAGGTTAGTGACAAAGTAAACAGAATGGGATTAACTGTATTCGGCTTTACGCTGAGGTTCTATGTTTGCATGTCAAGCTAATATATTTAGGAAAAAGTATAAATCCATTCCTGCTTATATTGAACTACCAGATATAGTTATACACATTCTGTACACTAGTCTATCGTTAACGCTTTGAGAGAAACGAATGCATGAGTGAAACATCTTGCAGATTAAATTAGAGTGTAATAAGAAACGAACTGCTGTATCCATTGTAAACACTTACAGGAACTTATACAAATTCTAATAAAATTATATTACAATAGCGTAGACGATTTATAATGTGGCCGAGTAGTTAGAAACTTCACTTTCTTACCAAGAGACCCGGATTCGAGTCTCACCATGTTCGATTTGTCAGGAAGGGTACTTCTTGATGTTACTGTCTGGAGGTGTCGATTCCAGCGTGCGGCAAATTTGGAATGTCTTGTGAGTGAAATTGAGTAAACAAAGCCTTGAGGACTGTCGATGGATGTGAAAGGACGAAGTCACAAGACATCGTGACCGAGAGTGTGAGCCTTTATTCAGATTATTGATCAACCTAGAAAGCACGTACTCTTAGAGAAAATGTAACGAAGTTCTGCTCAGCATATTTGCAGTATAAACCACAAACAAACACAGAAATCGCCTGAGCAAGCGAGCGGCAATTGGGATTAGCGAGCAGCCCTAGCTGACGCGTATCCTCGAATACAAGTGGCTAGCCATTAAATTGCGATCATCATATATATATATATATATATATATATATATATATATATATATATATATATAGATAGATAGATAGATAGATAGATAGATAGATAGATAGATAGATATATTTAAAAAAAAATAACCTAATTTAGGAAAAGGAAAAAGTTCGGGGTCATAAGTTTTCTGAGCCTTTACTCTGATCAATAAATCATACATGACATCCATTAAATTTAAACTAAAGGAAGAAGCAAAAATTAATTATTTCTTATAAATGGGCCATGACCTGTAGATTGGCAGTTAACGTCAGCCAGATATAAAATAGCGCGGATGTAAATGGATACATAAATTATACAAACTAGATATGCGTAGGTAAGAGTGGTAAATTTCTCATCTTACCTGGATATATACACACACACACACACATATATATATATATATATATATATATATATATATATATATATATATATATATATATATGTATATATATATGTATGTATGTATATATATATATATATATATATATATATATATATATATATGTGAGTGTGTGTGTGTGTGTGTGTGTGAGGTGTGGATGTAAGATGAGAAAATTTGAAAAAACACACACACACACACACACACATATATATATATATATATATATATATATATATATATATATATATATCCGTATCCCCTCTCTCCCCCTCTCTCTCTCTCTCTCTCTAATTATATAATATATATAAATGTGAACATTGAATTCAACACGAATCGTCAGGCCACCAAAAGCAATATACAAACTAATTTTAAGAAATAGGAAAATAGGTGGCCTAAAGATTGCGCCGATCATGAAATAGTCTGTCACCTGAGTTTTGGCTTCAATGTTCTCTTTTAAACGTATATATATATATATATATATATATATATATATATATATATATATATATATATATATATATATATATATATATATACTTGTGTGTGTGTGTGTGTGTGTGTGTGTGTGTGTGTGTGTGTGTGTGTGTGTGGGGGTATTTTAATGTTTGTATATATATATATATATACATATATATATATATATATATATATATATATATATATATGTATATATATATATATAAATTTATATATACATATTAAATTTTGTGTTTGCGCGCCTTTGCTTTTGTGTGTGTGAGAAAGAGACAATTTGTGAGGAATAATAACGCTAATGAATATCTGATATATTAATAAGAATAGAAAATAATAGGTAATCATTTAACTTTGACAAATTTCGTTATCAAGTTTGCTTTTCTGTATGTCGTTTTGTAAAAGTTAATTAAGATGTTTTTTCTTCCATGTATTAGTGCAACATGGGAAATAAAAAAAAGGAAACTTAAATGCATCTATAAATATATAAGTTGATATTGAATTCAAAATCCATCGTCTGCCTGTCATAAACAGACTGTCCCCGCAGGCTGTTGATCGCAGTTTCAATATTTATATTTACATACACTATATCACTGATATTTAACACTTAACCCATGTGTGTAGCATACCTTAAAACTCTTTTTTTTTATCACAATTCCATATATATATATATATATATATATATATAAAATATAAATATATATATATATATATATATATATATATATATATATATATATATATATAAAATGTGTGCGTGTGTATATATACTCGACTCACCCGTCGAATTCGACGTATGATGGTCAAGCTGATTAGTCCTTAAGAAACCGACAGCCCAACAGCACATACAATCACGTGAATCATACGTTTCTTTAAAGAGTGTATATATCGTACAGAATCTGCATGTACTCAACTTCTAGTTATTCATTCAACGGTATAAAGAGAAATATGCAAATACATCATAAGGGAAATGTTTCATAGTACTGGACAGCTCGCTTTTAACCGGATGTACTGTATCCAACATTAATGATCCTCTCTGCAGCTTGTCGTACGTGAGAAGCTTATTATATAATTAGAAAATAGTTTACATTGGATAACAAAATAGATACGTCTAGAAATTGCTTTAATTTTCGGTGTTAAGGCCTTTTGCAAACGAGCATCAAACACGTTTCTGTTGTATATGTAATCTATATGACAAGTGCAATTTAAAAATAATTACACGAACGCCTTTATGAATATTCAAATAAACGTGCGTTATTAGATTATGTGTACATGCACAAACAGGCGGACCTATTCTCAAATATATAGACACGTCACTGTGAATATGCTATTAAGTGCTATTTACAGAGAAAAATTACATGTTTACTTACATATATAAGCAAGTTATTCCATACTTATTTATTCATCACTAGACAAGGATGCTAATGAATATGTATTAGTGCATGGAGTACATAAGGTGGGGCGAAATAAATATTCGTACACATGAAAAAATTGTATTTTTATAAATGTAAAAGCCGTAACTAAAACACATTATGATACATTTTATGTGTAAAGATACATTTTATTAAAAAATAGAAATAAACTTAATTAATTCTTATTCTAACAGAAATTAATGCATTTTTTTTCATTTTAACTGATTAAAAAAGTATTCGTACAAAACAAAACGTATTAAGTTAATTTAATACTTTGTGGAATATCCTTTATTGAGTTCAACAGCTACCAGTCTATTCGTGTACGTCTCAACTAATGATTTGCACACATTGATTGGTATTTTGTCCCATTCTTCTTGGCATATTGTCTTCAAATTCTTGATATTTGTTGGTGCACTTTTCCCAATTTGAATTTTCAAATATCACTATAAATTCTCAATTGGGTTCAAGTCTGGGGACTGACTTGGCCATTGGAAGACATCAACGTTACTTTCAGCTAACCATTTCCTTGTACATCTAGCGGTATGCTTAGGATCATTATCCAGTTGGAAAACCGAATCCGGAGGTAGCCAAAGTCTCTCAACAGAATGCATTAAATTGTCTTGCAGGATTTTCTGGTAGCTTTCGGCATTCATCTTGCCATCTATTATTGATATTCTGCCAACACCTTTTTCAGAAAAACAGCTCCAGATCATGATATTGCCATCGCCAAACTTTACTGTTGGCAACGTGTTCTTCGGTAAGTACGCTTCACCGTAATTCCTCCACACATGATTTCGATAATTATGACCAAACAAATCTATTTTAGTTTCATCTGTCCATAGTACTTTTTCCCAAACGAATATACTTTATCCTTATGCCCTTCTAACGAATTTTAGCCTAGCATCTCTGTGTGTCGTTTCAGGAGGAGTGAGTCTTCCTTGGGATGCGTGATTTCAGACTGTTTTTGTGTAGTTCATTACTTATTGTACGCTTGGTTACTTTAATCCCTAATGCACGCAGAGGTTCCTGCAGCTCTTCTCGGGTAACCCGTGGATTTTGTTGGATCTGGCGTCCTAATATCTTTGCTGATCTTCTTCGGAGCACCTGTTCGTCTTTGTTTTTCGACGCTGTTACGAGTTTTAAACATTGCAATGAAGGAAGCAATTGTAGTAAAAGGAATATTCAGGTTGTTAGAAATCGTTCTGTAACTGTTCCCATCTTTCCAAAGAGACAAAATGTGTTGTTTTTGTGAAATAGTCAATTCTTTACCATTAGGAATTATTAGAACCTTCTCGTAAGACTAGAAATTGCAAAATGCTCTGATAGTGGTTAATAGCGTTAACTATAATTACTGATAACATTAATGGAACATTCTAGAATATCCTTTTTTTATAATTAATTGATTATTTTATTCTAATAATTAATTTGTACGAATACTTTTTTCACAAATTAGAATTTAAAAAATGCATTAATTTCTGTTAGAATAAGTATTAATTAAGTTTATTATTATTTTTTAATAGTATGTGTCTTTATACATAAAATGTGTCGAGATTTGTTTTATTTAAGGCTTTTACATTTATAAAAATACAATTTTTCAAGTGTACGAATATTTATTTCCCCCACTGTATATACGCATATATTGTGGATGCAGATTATAATGATTATTTCGATAATCAGCTGTTTTTCCTTTTAAATCACAACACATTCGTTAATATACGATAATGTAAGATTCTACAAGAAATCATGTAATTATGGCTTCGAGAAGATTTGCATGAAGTTCCATATGTATTGGCAATTCTCACGCTATCCGTTTATATCGTCGCTTTTATCTAATATCCGTGAATTTAATTTCTTCTTTACTGATCACTTCCTTTATTCTACTGGCGTTGATGACTACATTCACCGTCAACTTATACGTTCCAAGCTAGAAGCTTTCAGTTACACCAAACCCGTTCTCGATATCCCTTCCCTATCGCCGTTTTGCATTGTAAAAGTTCGTTGTATGCGAAGGAAAATCAGTGTAGAATTAAGTTGTTTTAAGATGGACATCAGCTTGTCACAAATTTGATTCCATGACCTTCCCTTGAGACACATATGATATGCGCCATACAGAATCCACTTATGAAACTGCAAAGGACTGCCGCTGATTCATAATTTCGAGTGGAGCTTTGGGCAGCATATCCGTTATGCTTAGCCCTCTTCATCGGTTGAGATCTGATGTAATCCTCATCCACTTGTTCCATGGTCGGAGTAATTGGGTCCTTGTCCTCGTTTTCCAACTTGCCGCCAAGGGTGGCCCGCACAGACATTTAGAAATAAATAAATTTAAATAAAAAAAAACAAAAACAAAAACAAACAGAATATAACTATGTTTTCAAATAATTTTAGAAAACCACAGAATATTCAAGAAAAATGACCTTAAATCTCCTATCATGACTGATACCAGAAATAACAGTCTAACGTTATCTTTTGACACTCAGAATCGAAAGATAGAAAAAGAACGAAAACTACTAACAGGTGATTTTAAGGAAAACAAGAAAATTATTACATTATTCGGACTGTTCTCCTCATCTTCATTGCTATATTTAAATCGTTTCGACCGTTGTACGCCTCGGCCTTATTCAGGTGTTTGGAATTTCGCACCAAACATTTTATTTCGTCCACCGCGGTATATTGTTGTAGATCCACGTGTCAAGCTTCTTCTGGATGTAAGAGTTATTTCCCTTTAACTCAACTGTCCAAGTATTGGTTCACCACTGCTGGGGATGGTATTGAACTCACAACTCTTTAGGTCTAGTCACTGGATCTAACCAACGCCTTTATCCGCCGGGTCATGTGTCCACAGAAGTTGTGAGCCAAAGCTTTGTGAGTTGAGTTAAAAGGAAGAGGCATGTCACGTGGAACTAGAACATTCTACGCCGGTGGACGAAATGAAGGTTTCGGGTTCGATGCGAAATTCCAATCACCTGAAGACGGCCGGGACCTAAAACGGCTGAAAAGTTGTGAATATGTAACGAATATGTGGTAATAGTCCGAATAAAATAAATAATGCAAGACATATTCGATGTTTGTATTAATCCCATATATATATATATATATATATATATATATATATATATATATATATATATATATATATATATATATATATAATTATGATTTAGATCTGATTTGCGACGTTCACAAATAAACATATGCACACAAACTGACGAGCTTTACGTTTAAATCATCAAGCATAAAAAACTGTTGAACAATACCAGGACTATAATTAACACTGATTTTTAAACAGCGCATTTGTAAGCGTTCTTCAGTGTATTTAAACGCAATTGTACATCTATGATATATTTTTTTACGTCTGAAAAAGTTGCAAACACTCACACACAAGAGATGCTAATTATTTATAAGCAGCCGTAGAACATGTTTGGACAAGAATATCCCCACAAAAACATTCTCAACTCAATGAAACGGAACGGAATTTCCGTTCTTTACACGAAGTCAGGCGATACGCCTTATTAAGTAGGTGCCTTTAGTTTTTTAGTTCTTCACTTTTATAAGTAGATTTTGAATAGTGTTTCTCGGTACTACCTCGATCTTGAATATAAAAAAAACACCTTTGGGAAAGATAAAACGTAAAAATACTGACTTTAATTCAGTTGAAATTGTAGCCTACGTAAAAGATAAATCGGCTGAGATAACCGGTAGGAAAGTATCCTCCAATTGAAAATTTTATAAAAACAGAAAATAGTTTTTATTATGATATGTTTAGAAAGTTGAAATTCATCATCTACAGTCAGTCCTAAATCTTCTTTTCGTTAACTTCAGGCAAGTATACATTTGGAAATATATACAATTCTGATTGGAATTTCAATTATTCTATTTTCAACAACAAACATTCTAACCACTTGATATATTGCATTATATATTTGTAATAAACTTATACAAGATAACCAAAAAAAGTTCCGTCCGTTTTTAAAGGAAAAAAAGAAAACGCTTCACAGTATGTGTAACTTACTCAGTTTGTACGTCTTACCTAGGCTGTACAAGTGAAGTCTAACTGTTTCATCGGAAACGTTGAACTGTCTTGCAGGTTCACCACACATTAGACTACTGTCCATTTAAATGGCCGGCTTCAGGAATCCGTCATTCAAGACCTGTGGTCGTCCACTGCGAGGCCCATCATGGAGAGACAAATCTCCCGACTAGAATTTTCGAAACCAACGCCTTGCAGTACATTCATCCACAGCACTATCTCCAAACGCTTGACGTATGCGGCGACTTGAGGCAGCTACTGATAAGCCCAGTTTGAAGTCGTAAAGCAAACAGCCCCGAACGAGATCTCTAAACACTTCCATCCTTCTCGCAGCTGTTCGGCTTATAACTGATGGCCGGGCCCGTTGCACGTGTTTTTTTACAACGTCTGATGTTCCTACTTCCGGCTGTCCGAATTTGAAAACAATTGCTATACGCATTTCGTATATATTTCAACTTCTTTCAATGACTAAGCAAAAACCGGACATAACTTTTTTGTTTACCTTGTAGATAACAACTGTCATTTTTACTGTTTGTACATAGTTTTGCTTCAGTTTTTATTTTATTTTATGTGCGCCTGTTTTTTTGTGAGTTGCTCCTGATTATATAAGCAGTTAAATATCTTTGAATGTTTTTAAACGAATGCAGTTAGCTGATTTATGAGCTAATTGTAGGTCTGACCTATTCAAATTAAACTGAGGTTTCCTATTAAAAAATATGATAAAATGGAAATATACAATAAATGCAATAACATTAACCATGATTATTGATATTATGTGATATGCAAACACGATATATTTCCGTTTTAACCACATTTCCTTCCGGATCCCAAACAGAGACTCAGTGTCAAAAATGGCTACATGACATATTCAACTGATCATTTCCGCAAATTTTCTATTTTGTATTTTGATAATTTTAGAAAAAACGTTTTGATGCTTTGATGATCTTCAAAGATACATTACAATCTGCAGGAACTGCCATGTCAATAAGAAAGCACATTCTGTCTATATGGCCATTGATCACGATATCTGGGCGATTAAATTTGATTGTTCTTGTCTGTGTATATTTTAAAATCTGATGAACGTGATACAGGTCCTAATTCTTTAACCGGGTCTGGGTGAGCTTAATACCAGTTTCTTGCAGTTTCTCTCCCGTAAAATTATATATTTTCCAGATATTTGCCGTCACTATCAGGGCGAAATTCAGAGGGTGCTAACACTGGACAACCTATTATTTTTACTTCATTTATATTCCCATGCCGTGGCATAAGAAGAAACATAGGGCAAGATAATGATGTAGTCTTTTGTTATTTCCACTTAATTAAACACAAGTCATTTATTAACAAAAGAATCAATACGGATGATATGATTGTTAGAATTAAGGTTGGGTTTCCACGAGAGATGACACAGCAGTTATTTTGTTGCTTAGCTCCTGAAATTCTTTCCTCATCCAATTCAAAGCTCCAACAAGAACATGAATAGATTTAGTTTTAAAGTTTCACGCGTATCTGTTTTCATTAACAAGTTTTGTATTTCAATTTACATGCAGTTTACTTACTAGTAATATTGAAAATATTTTTACTTGATTACCGATGTAAAATATCGATCTTTTTCTTCAATTTTCCTTCAGCATATAGACAATTCTGTTTCTCCAGAAAATCATATTTATTGTAACCCTAAGAAACGTTTGTTCATTTGCTAAGCGACTCACTCCCCATTCATTCAAACATTTATACAGGTCCGTCGGATTGATGGTCTGCTGCCTTATCATTCCCCTTTATACTTCGTTATATCCAAGAAATATCAGCTGTCTCTATCGGATTCTGAATATGTGTCTTTTTTGTTTTCATTTCTCATCAATCTTCCGTCAACAGAATATTCAGCATCCTTTGATAAAAAAAACAAAACAAAAAAAACTGTCTTCCCCAGTTTTCCCTTCATCTGCGTTGAGGTAGTCCCGTATACATATCTATTCAATTATTTTTGCCAGTTCTTTGAATGTTTGTAATGATTATGACTAGATCTCGTTGTTACGAATGACTTTCAAATATATTGACTCGTCGTCATGAAAGATCTGAAAAATACATACAGAAGAGTCAATTGATTTCTTTATAACCATCGCCTAATTATATGGAAAATATTTTTGTGCATCTCATTTAGTACAAATTTCGTTTTTTTTTTAATTTTTTTATGATAGTGGTTTAAAAAGAAAAGAAAGAAAGAAAAGCATACGGGTATTTCTTTCCGGCGTTGTACAACGATCTTAATCTAGATCGCTCGTTATTATTTTCATTTGTT
Source organism: Acanthosepion esculentum (assembly GCA_964036315.1). NCBI lineage: Eukaryota > Metazoa > Mollusca > Cephalopoda > Sepiida > Sepiidae > Acanthosepion > Acanthosepion esculentum. Next base: position 138,572,686 of record OZ038475.1, on the reverse strand, counting down.
TATTTAGAATTTAAATTTGTTCTAATACTCACTCACAAATAAAAAAAACAACATAGAAACAGTGTTTTATCCCTTATATTCCTTGTTAATTACCGATAAATTCTCAAAGCAAATTACTCAGGCAAATCCGTTGACATTATGCCGACAAAATTATTTCTGTGTTTGTATCATCTAATTATAGTATACAGTACCTACATGAGATAGTCTTGTAATTTTTTTCATTTACATCAGTTAAATAAGATTTTAAATAAATAGCCTTTAGTTTTCTCGTCAGAATCCTTCCTGTACATTTATAAATTGACCACGCGTCCGTGCATTGAATATTACTGCCATATCTACGCTGGGTCTTCTGCTATATATCTCCAGGTTCTTGACAAGAAGAGTATGCTATGAATTCGGTTTTTGGTCCGGTATTTCGAATTCAGTTACATTTATCCCACTCTGTTGCCGCCTCATTCTGTCGTCTCTATAAACATTTCCATGGCGATTATTCTAATGAGCTTTATTCCTGGTTACCTAGACGGTATGAATTTCACCTTGCTTCCAGATTGACAGCAAAGTATCACCGATTTACTGTTGGCCTTGCTCGATATAACCTTAGTTTCTATTCTAAGGGTTTCTTTTCTCGCTCTTTTCGTCTGTGGAAATCTATATAGTTTTTACACCACTCCCAAATAAAGTCTAATTGCAAATCTAATCGCCATCTTCTGTCTTTCTGTATCCTGTTGTTTCAATGTTCTTCACCTCATTAAATTTTTCTCTTTCTCTCGCATTACCATATCTACTTGCGTCTTAGTGACATTATCGCCTTTCTTGTGGATGATTTGTTTTTGTTTTTTATAAAAGAGGGTTATGTCGCGGTCCCTGTACACTTAGATCTGTTTTGTGCAGAAATCCAGTAATAGGGTTTCGTTTATTTTAATTCCAACAACTAGCTATTTATTTCTGACATGTTAGTAATATTCAGGATATTTTTAAAATTTCTTATATTACTATTTACAATGTCAGGATTCTAATTCTCCCGATAACATATAACTGTATTTTCTATCTTGAATTATATATATATCGAATAGTTTTTTGATCGAATAATGCGTAGAAATGAATAACATATCAAATGATAGATTTTTAGTCACGTGTATTGTTGGTTCTATTTTATATACAATGTTCAGATTTCTCGATCCTTATGCAGATCTACGGAAGTCTAGTTTAATTTTCAAATGTCAAAAGAAATTCTCACGTAACAAGAAGGAGCAAAGATTTCTCTAGGGATTGAAATTGTACTACACTTGCCAGTGAAATATAATTGATTCGTCCTTGTACATGTCATCACCAAGTCTGTACAGAAGTATAAATATCAGGGAAAATGTTTTAAAAGAGGTTGGATTATGGACCTAAATCTGAAAAACAATTTGGTTTGCGAACGAGGCGTTACAAAAGGTAAACAAATTGATGAGAAAGAGAAAAGACAACGTAAGAAAAAAAAAGTAATGATGTATTCATATGTGATATCCATCCTTTTATATGGTCGTAAATACTGGACAATCTTCTCAGAGAGGTTTAGAAAATTGGAGTCGACGGAAATGTATTTCTGCTGAAGGACACTGATAATTCCATGGTGGGCGCGGGTAAACAACGCGGATGACTTAAACAAATTTCAACAAAAGAATCATTTATACTTAGGATCAGG